>CM070818.1:3838540-4438540 GCA_036326025.1 Chrosomus eos | reverse complement strand
TAATCAGATGATAATCTGACTCATAATCGGATAATATATAATCAGATGATAATCTATAATCAGATGATAATCTATAATCAGATGATAATCTGACTCATAATCAGATGATAATCTGACTCATAATCAGATGATAATCTATAATCAGATGATAATCTGACTCATAATCGGATAATATATAATCAGATGATAATCTAACTCATAATCAGATGATAATCTATAATCAGATGATAATATGACTCATAATCAGATGATAATCTGACTCATAATCAGATGATAATCTGACTCATAATCAGATGGTAATCTATAATCAGATGACAATCTGACTCATAATCAGATGATAATCTATAATCAGATGAGTTGCTTTATTTACGTCACATTTATTTGTTACACACATTGTCTGAAAGCAGCTCTACAGAAAATATATTGTAATAACATTACAATATTGATTATGAATTTTCATGCATCAGTAGCAAAAATCACTACTGATGCATGAAAATTCATAATCAATATTGTAATGTTATTCATTAATATTTCATATTTTGGAAATATGATTGTATTAATGGTAAAACTAAAACAAAACCATACAAAAACTACATGGACAAGTTTTTAAACTATTTAAAATGACAAAAAAATCCTGAAAAGCTGCAAACGTGTACTTCAACATTTAATCAGTTATTAATAAATGTGATGTGTTTGATACTACAGGGATAGATAGATTTTTAGTTAGTTGGTTGGTTACTTAATTGTTTACTTAGTTATTTGGTACATCATTTATTAGTTAGTTGGTTACTTAGTTGACTACTTAGTTAATTGATTAGTTAGTTGGTTGGTTACTTAGTTGATTAGTTAGTTACTCAGTTGATTACTAAATTAATTGGTAACTTACAGTAGTTAGTTATTTAGCTGTTTGCTTAGTTCATTACTTAGTTAATTGATTAGATAGTTACTTAGTTGACTACTTAGTTAATTGATTAGTTAGTTGGTTACTTAGATAGTTTCTTAGTTAGTTAGTTGGTCACATAGTTAGGTAGTTAGTTAGTTAGTTAGTTGGTCACCTAGTTAGTTAGTTGGTCACATAGTTAGTTAGTCAGTTGGTCACATAGTTAGGTAGTTAGTTAGTTAGTTAGTTAGTTAGTTAGTTAGTTAGTTAGTTAGTTAGTTAGTTGGTCACTTAGTTAGTTAGTTGGTCACTTAGTTAGTTAGTTGGTCACATAGTTAGTTAGTCAGTTGGTCACATAGTTAGTTAGTTAGTTAGTTAGTTAGTTAGTTAGTTAGTTAGTTAGTTAGTTAGTTAGTTAGTTAGTTAGTTAGTTAGTTAGTTAGTTAGTTGGTCACTTAGTTAGTTAGTTAGTTAGTTAGTTAGTTAGTTAGTTAGTTAGTTAGTTAGTTGGTCACTAAGTTGGTCACTTAGTTCTTCCCAGGGGCTTTTCCACTGGGCTGGTTTGCTGCGGTCCGAGCCCAAGTGTGTTTGTTCCCGGCGCCCCCCGCAGCGTTGGTCTGGTTTCACACACAACTTGATTCTATCGAACCCTGGTGCGTTTGCGTGCATATTACGTCATTGCAAACGTGCACGGCGCATGATAGAAAATAGAACGTGGTCAATATTGTGTTTTTTTATTTTATTATTTATTATTCGCTGCTATTATGCGCAGTTGAGTGAACGATACAGGTTTACTGTGCGTGTGTCACATAAGGTGGACTTCTGCTGCTTGCAAACGGACTCTATTGAGGAGACAGTGGATTTCCCAATGTGTTGCCCTGATTCAACGCGCAATGCAGGAATACACTGCAGGCTCACTCTCGCTCGTTTCCAAGGTAAATCATCAACACTATCATCCCTTACAAGCGTTTTATTTAACCGAATACATCACAATAAGCTAAAACGCATGCGCAGGTTACTTTACTTCCTGAACAAGTGCGCACCCGAGTCCGTGTTGCTTTCACATTCACGCCAACCGCGGCACGGTTCGGGAGCAACCGAACTCACACCACCTCTTCCAGGTAGTCTCGGGTTCGGTACCCCAGTGCGCACCCGGGTCACAAGACAACATTCACATTAGCGATTTTTCATGCGATCCGTGCCCCGTACCGAACTAAACTGCCAGTGTGAAAGCCACCTTAGTTAGTTAGTTAGTTAGTTATTAGTTAGTTAGTTAGTTAGTTAGTTAGTTAGTTAGTCAGTCACATAGTTAGTTAGTTGGTCACATAGTTAGTTAGTTAGTTAGTCACTTAGTTAGTTGGCCACAGTTAGTTAGTTAGTTTAGTTAGTTAGTTAGTTAGTTAGTTAGTTAGTTAGTTAGTTAGTTAGTTAATATGACTAACATACAGAATCATATTTGAGCTGGAGCTTCAGTGGCCTGTTATTGTTTTTTCATTTACAAACAAGAACTCTTGAGTAAAATTCACAACTTCTGTGTTTTATTGCAGAAGGTTTGCACCTTGCGTTGTTGGTGTTGAAAAGTTGATGCATCAGTGTTTTTAAGTGTTTTTTGTGTGTCCGTGTGTGTCCGTGTGTGTGTGTGTCCGTGTGTGTCCATGTGTGTGTCCGTGTGTGTGTGTGTCCGTGTGTGTGTCCGTGTGTGTGTCCGTGTGTGTCCGTGTGTGTCCGTGTGTGTGTGTGTGTGTGTGTGTGTGTGTCCGTGTGTGTCCGTGTGTGTGTGTGTGTGTGTGTGTTGTGTGTGTGTGTGTGTGTGTGTGTGTGTGTGTGTGTGTGTGTGTGTGTGTGTGTGTGTGTGTGTGTGTGTGTGTGTGTCCAGATCCGCTCTGCTGAAGTTCAGACTGCCGTCAGCTCCAGGGACGGGAATCCTCTGGACGATGAAGACGTATGTGTAAACTTGTTTAGAGCTCGATTGCTAGTGTTTCTGCATGTTTGCTGGCAGAGAACTGAGTTCGTCTTACATTGACAGGATGAAGATGGCTTGCTGGATTGGTGGAGAACAGTAGAAGGTATTTTCTTTAAAGTTCAGGTGTGTTTTAAAAACGGTTGACTTGAATTTGATCTTGTTTTATTTGTCAGGTTGGGGCGAATGGAACGAGTCGAAACAGTTTAATGATGAAGATGGAGAACGGTGAGAAACATTAATTACATCACATCTAAGAAAAAAACATGTTAATGTGATGTATTTTATTATATTTAAACCAGGGTTATTATTGTTATATGAAACTAAAACTACTAAAACTTTTCGTTAAATGAAATAAAACAAACATTAACTGAAATAAAGTAAGGTTTTAAAAAAAAAATGTATATTAAAAATATAAATTAAAAATTATAATAGCAATTGCGTACTCTAACAGTTAATTATTTATTAATAAATGTAATGTGTTTGACACACTGTATAGATAAATTGTTAGTTAGTTCAATCATTTTTAACCCAAAGAGTTACTGAGAGCTTTAAGTGAAAGTCAGTTAGTGACAGTAAGTAAAATACCTCTCTGTCTTCCAGAGCGATCGAAGCGGCTGCTAACCGGGTCTTCATGGCCGCCAAGTTATTCGTTCACCTGCTAACCCAGCGGGAGTCGTCTCTGAACCAGCGGATACTGGAGCTCCTGGCTTTAGCGGACGCGGCCGACACCTTCCACAAGAAGACGGTGAGCGCTAGCGTCGGCGGAGGGTGGCTAGCGTAGCCGGCAGCATCACCACCATCACCGGCCTGGTTCTGGCGCCCTTCACCTTCGGGACGTCCCTCATCGTGACGGCGGTGGGCATCGGTGTGGCGACGGCTGGCGGCGTGACCTCGGCCTCCGCCAACATCACAGACACGCTTCACTCCAACACCGACCGCAAGAAGGTGGAGAAGATGATCCAAGACTACCAGCTCCAAATCCAGGATATTAAAGAATGCCTGGACTTCCTGCAGGTCAGATTCCTGATGACCAGATGTTTGTCTAGTTTCCAGTCCAAATATATACAAATTCTTAAATCAAGATGCATTTACTAGAAGAGTAAAATGACATAAGATATTATGTCCTGTTTTCTGGGAAAATAAATCAAAATGAAGTGAGTTGATGCTTAAAAAAAGCAAAAATATCTGCCAATGTGGTCAGAAAAATTATCTTAATTTAAACAGAAACAAGATTATTTTTCTCACCCCATTGGCAGATAATTGAGCTTATTTTAAGCAAAAACTCACTTCATTTTTATTTATTTCCCCAGAAAATAAGACTTAATATCTAGTCATTTTACTACTTTAGTAAATGCATCTTGATTTAAGAAATGTTTGGACTGGAAACGAGACAAAAATACAAAGTAAGAAAATCATTTTTTGCAGTGTGTGTTGAAGCATTTAGAGTTTTGATACTTTCTGCTTTTATTTTAAATATTAGCTAGTTTTAGTCATTTTGTTGCTTTTTTATATATATAAATATATATCATATTTCATAAGTAACAAAAATATTTTTCTATGGTTTTAGTTAACATTAATAACCCTGATACTATACTGTATTTTTGCTATAGAATATATTTAATATATTTAACACGTTTCTGTTGTGTATGAGAATGCAATGGCCAATCAGGAGTGTGTTTCTCGTACAGCACCGACTCGACTGTTTCCCGAAACTTTATTGTCGCAAATTAGTCGTTCAACCACATCGGTTAATGATGTCACGCACGTGTGGAGTAATAACTACTTTTAATTTTTTATTTGTTTGAGATCGAATTAATGCTAGATGTTTTGCTATAAATTGTGGACATGAAATCTGAGGACTATTTCTCATTTTTCTCAGTTATTTTGCTTTATTTCCAGATTCACTCATCGTCTCGTTCTTACATGGTAGAGCACGTTCACACACGCACACTCTTCACAAACTACACTTTAGATCTCTCGACAAACTCAAAGACGTAAATGACATTAGTATATATTCTAAATAAAAGATACAGATTGCACTGAATGTCAGCTTGCTTATTTTCCTATAGATCAGGATTTATTGAGTCCACATGTCATGCAAACATGAAACTCTTCTTCTAACCACAGCTCGAGATCTGTCTCTCACACACACAACTTGTGGTTAACGACACGAACATAGTTGGCTAACAATGCTTTTGAGAAACACACTCCTGAGGCGTTAAAGGGATAGTTCATGATTTACTCGTCCTCAAGCCATCCTAGATGTGTATGACTTTCTTCTTTCTGACAAATATAATCCCTTCCACGCCTTATAATGGCAGTGAATGACTGTTTCTGTTTTAAAGTCCATCAAAGCGTCGTCTGCCGGAAGATAGTTATTTTAGTCAATAAAGTTTTAAAGGTGCCCTATAATGATTTGAAATAATATTTAAATTTGGTCTTTGATATCTACATAGAGGGTATTTCATATTTTAGGTCATTTAAAATGTCCAGAAATGGTTTTACAGGTCCATGTTCAACTCTAGAAATTGCCCCTAGAATGAAATGGTCTGTTTTTACCTTATTTGGAAGGGTCATGAATAGTAATGAAGAGCTCGGCACTGATTGGCTGTTTCACTGCGGGCTCATTACAGTAGCTCAGAGCGTCAGCAAATAGGTTCCTGATGTCCAGCGTGACAATGGAGATATTAGGTGTTCGACCGTACATGTTTGAGCCTGTATCTGATGAAGACGGAGATTTTGAAGAACAACCATTTGTTTCAAGATTACAAATGGACGCTTCTGAGTGGTACGTTTTTTTTTTTTTTTTTTCAGCAAGAACTCAACTGTCACGTCAATGCTAGAACTTCTATCTAAACGTTAAGTAGCATTAGCTTTACTCATTAACTCATAACGTCAGCAGTCACAATTTTATTTGTAACATGGTAAAACATGTTAATTAGTATAAACTAACCGTATAATGGATAAGGATCCAGTGAGCTAACATTATCCATGAGCAAATAAAGTAATGTAGTTAGCTCCTGACGTGCTGTTGTTGAAATCGAAGTTAAATTATTTCACAAAAGGGAATTTGCATCTGTTTCTACTGTATTATTTTTTAGAATTATATAACAACACAGGCAATAAATATTAATCCTCAGCATAAACACTTTGTCACACTAGTTATACGTTGACTCGTTAATTGGAGTATTATGTTACTGTACTATGGTGTTGCGCTGGATCTAGATAACAGTGTAAATCATCGTTAATAAGATCACTACTTACCGCTTGCGGGATTAGAGTTGGAATTGCCCCCTTCTTCAGTAAAAGACGCTTAGAGAAGCCTGCTTGATTGTCCCAGATTTGTAAATGAGTCCGAGGTGAAATGCGCGGAGCAAACTAACAGTTTATAATTAAAGTGTTGCGGTATTCGATTGTAAATAAACATCAACCACGCCTGTTGACATGTCTTTTCTGAAGGAAGGGTATGAAAAGTAGTCCCATTCCCTGCACAGCCTGGGACATAACATTTCTTGCCATGGTCTGCCATTTTCCCTGAGTCTCGATTGTATCTTCCCCTGCAAAACTTCCTATGCTTCGACTGCGCAGTTCCGCTTGTCATTGAACATGGGCTGGCATATGCAAATTTGTGGAGGCATACATATTGTGATCCCGACTATTGCGTCACAGTCGGTATTGTGTGGAGATCCGACCGTTTGTCAGGGGTGTTTTTCATAAACGTGAATTAAATGAGAACGCGAAAACAGTCCAGTTTGAGATTCACTCTATGTCATGTCCATGCACTGAACTCTTGTTATTTGACTATACCAAGGTAAATTCATTTTGAATTATAGGTCACCTTTAAATATGGATATTTTTCTTACACGAGCGCTTTGCTTCACTTCAGAAGACCTTTATTAACCCCATGAATAGATGGACTTTTATGATGGACAGATGCACTTTTATGATGGATAGATACACTTTTATGATGAACAGATGCACTTTTATGATGAACAGATGCACTTTTATGATGGATAGATGCACTTTTATGATGGACAGATGCACTTTTATGATGAACAGATACACTTTTATGATGGATAGATGCGCTTTTATGATGGACAGATGCACTTTTATGATGGACAGATGCACTTTTATGATGACAGATGCACTTTTATGATGGATAGATGCACTTTTATGATGGAGAGATGCACTTTTATGATGGATAGATGCACTTTTATGATGGACAGATGCACTTTTATGATGAACAGATGCACTTTTATGATGGACAGATGCACTTTTATGATGAACTAGATGCACTTTTATGATGGAAGATGCACTTTTATGATGGATAGATGCACTTTTATGATGGACAGATGCACTTTTATGATGGACAGATGCACTTTTATGATGGACAGATGCACTTTTATGATGGACAGATGCACTTTTATGATGACAGATGCACTTTTATGATGGACAGATGCACTTTTATGATGGACAGATGCACTTTTATGATGAGACAGATGCACTTTTATGATGGACAGATGCACTTTTATGATGGACAGATGCACTTTTATGATGGAACAGATGCACTTTTATGATGGACAGATGCACTTTTATGATGAACAGATGCACTTTTATGATGGACAGATGCACTTTTATGATGAACAGATGCACTTTTATGATGGAAGATGCACTTTTATGAAAGACTTCTAAAACTAGAAACGAACGCATTCACTGCCATTATAAAGCTTATAAGAGCCAGGATATTTTTGAAAATGACTCTGATTGTGTTGGTCTGAAAGAAGAATGTCATGATGCTGCTTTTCTCCCTCTTCATCTGTCTGATAAACATCTGTCGTCTCCAGGCCGGGATGTTGACTCTGGAGGAGTGGAACTTCGAGCAGTACGTGGACAGCATCTCCAGGAAGGCTCTTAACCAGAACGTGAAGCACGTGTTGAAGGAGGGCGGCCGGGCCGGGAAAGCTCTTCTGATCAACACGGAGAACCTCATCAACACCGTCCAGGTGCTCAGCGTAGCGGGAGGAGCAGCCAAAGCCGCGCAGGTCCTCAGCGTCACCAGCGGCGTCATGTCCGGACTCTTCCTCGCGCTCGACCTCTTCTTCCTCGCCAGGGGCTCGCTCGAGCTGCGCAAGGGAGCCAAGACGGAGTTCGCCGCCAAGATCCGAGAGGTTTGCAGAGAGCTTCAGGATGGACTTCAGGAGCTGAAGAGAATCCAACAGCAGCTGCAGAAAACACTGGATGGGGTTGAGATGGAGGAAGAGGAGGAGGAGGAAGAAGAGGAGGAAGAGGAAGAAGAGCAGGAAGAGGAAGAACGAGGATCAGAAATGACAAAAGAGTTCAGCTAGAGGAATACGCATAGATGATGATCCTGAGCAAGAATACGCACAAATAAAATAAATTAATAATTATTTAATTAATCATTTTTATTCATTTAATTTGTAAGTGGCTTTGAATAAAAGTGTCTGCTAAATGCATAAATGTAAAAACATATCAAATAAAAATAAATACGTATTTATAATACACTAGCCGTCTAAAGTTTGGAATAATTACGTTTTTTTTTTATATGTTTTTGAATAAATTAATAATAATAAGAGCCATTATTAATAATTCTGATAAAGATTAAGCATATTATAGTGATTTCTGAAGGATCATGTGACACTGAAGACTGGAGTAATGATGCTGAAAATTCAGATTTGATCACAGGAATGCAATATTTTTTACTATATATTCACATAGAAAACAGATGATTTACACTGGAATAATATTTCACTGTTTTTACAGTATTTTTGATCTAATAAATGCAGCCTTGGTAAGCAGAAGAGAAAACGGTAATTATTCCAAACTTTTGACATTTAGCGTATAAATATATTATAAATCTGAATATTTCCGCTGTTTGCCAAAGGTCATTAGACAGTAGTTTAGTGTAATGTGATTTACTAAGTATAATGGTTATGCAGAGTCTTATGGTTACAGTAAGATAAGAAACTATCTTCAATCCTATGCAATGAACAACATAGTGCCATTTATATACTGAGACATAATGTGATATTGTTATAATAGACCTTTTCTTTTTTATTCTCTTAATTATTATTCTCTGCTATTTCTCAATTTAAATCTGTAACTGCTCAGGTATGATGGTTCTGTATATCTTACATTTTCAGCTGTGTATATGTTCAGTTCAGTGCGTGTTAAAATAACCCACAACTGCAAAGTCACGTGATACCGCTGGTCAGGACGGACCAATCACAGATTACTTCATTCTTTCTGTAGATACTCCTTTCCAACCCATGATGTTCTTTCTGTCACCACTAGAGGAACAGATGCACCAGACCTGGGACTCAAACACCGGTGTTTTATTGTAATATTGACAGTTCATATTTGCTGAATGTCCTCCAAATGAATCATTGTACCAAAGTGTTTCAAAGCAGCTTCACTGTAATAAACAGGAAAACAACAGTGTTAATGTTACAACATTTTTCAGTTATGAAACTAATAAAGACAAGTGCCACGATTGAGCTCATTTTAGTTCAAATGCGGTTCTCTGATAGTGTCGGTGCAGTCAAATCGATAATATTGCTGAATTTGAATTGTTTTAAACCTTTTTCTTTCTCTTCTAAACCTATTTCTCATTTCATGTCTGTCACTAACCTCCAGTTGATCCACCAGTCTGTCCCGTTAAAATGAATGGGCTGTTCAGATCACGTGTTTTACAGTTTTCTGTCTGTGTTATGTAGTAATTGTTGGTTAATGTACACATAAATGCCATTTCTACACGTTTGTCCACATTGTGTCAAGTTAAAAATAGCTTGCATTCAGTGTTGGAAAAATGTTTTGTTGCAATCAGTCTATCTTTCCTTAAATACGCATCTGAAATTCTTTTGAAGATTAAAGTCACTTTCTTTTAACTATGAAATAAGAGTGTTACATTTCATATAAATACCATTGTACATGCCGGTTAGTCATCATAATAATCTTACTTTAATATGGTTTAACCAACTATACCAGTTCTTCCAGCAGTTAAAACCAGGAAACTATGATGGTTTCTGTCATGAATATTTCAATGGTAGAAGTGTACGCAGACACCTGACCATATTACTCAGAAGTTTTATTATAAACAATCCTTTATTTGTTCTTCATGGTAATGGCCGGTTGTATTGTGTGTTAAAGTGTTTCTCATTATAAACGCCTCCACAACCGGTTACATTTCTTCTTTTCATGTTTTGAATAATAAGCTGTACACATATAGTGTGATAATAAAGATGGCCTTTGATTTCCTCAATATTTTCTTGCATAAACATACTTGAATATCATTCACCAACCAGCCAACCATCTTAAAGGGATAGTTTAGGGATAGACTTTCGTTCATCTTCGAAACACAAATTAAGATATTTTTGATGAAATCTGAGAGCTGTCTCACTCATTCATAGGCTTCTTTGTAATTTCATTCTGCCGGTCCAGAAAAGTTAGTAAAGACATCGTTAAAATAGTCCAAGTGACATGACTATGACTACGTCATATTATGTTGATATCCTATATTGATATGATCACATGATAAAATGATCACATACGTATAGGCTTTTTTTTTTACACCATTTTTACATTTTGTTGTTTGCAATGTGGTGGAATGAGATTTTTTGGGGGGGTAAATAAAACAATTTACATACAAAATAGGCATTGAACGAACAATAGGCTATTAACAATTTTTCAATTCTCAAAAGGCAGACGTAGTGCGAAGATGGATTTTGTTGAAACTGATTTTATTTGCCTGGTAACAGCCCTATAGCAGTGCCTTATTAACTAAATTAACCAGTTAAACTTAAGAATTTATAGGGTACTTTATGATGTATATAGTCTACTATTTAATACAGGTTTTAAAAATGTCCCAGGAATTAAATTTATAGCGGAAATGTCACCTCTTTATGGAAAAGTTTGTTTCTGTCAGCATTGTTACATTAAAGATACATTAAAAATGCAGTTAGCTTCTGTAAACGGATCTACAATGGATGGCATTAAATGTGGTTAATAGTGGATAATTTGACGCGCTTCCATGTAAAAGTGTCTGTTATCGGCAGGTTCTGTTCATGTGTGCCCAGACGTTTTAGAAATCCCGACCAGCTGATGTTTTACGGCCATGTCCGGAATAAAGAGTAGCCTAGGCCTGTGTATGGTAGGCCTAAACCTATATAGCTAAGTAAAGTTAATGGACATAATCCATGATATGAGATTTTGGCCATATTGCCCATCTCATTTATTTCCTGTGACTTTTGTGACTTCCTGTACTTTTCCAGGAACAGACCAACATATCTTCATTATATTTGTGCTTATCACATCGTTTCACAGTACAAACAGATCAGACTTCAGACTCAGACTAATTAGGAAAAAATAAATCTTCTTAATGGTTTACAAGAAGAAAATGTGTTTCACTAGAACTTTTTGATGGGTATTTTTGGAAATGTGCACGTACGCATGGTCTCTCTTTCTTTTATTTGTTCTTCCTGAAGGTGAGGCTTTAATGGATGTTGGAAAACTATTCTGCAGTGATCTGTAAAAGTTTTAAAACACTCACACAAAAACATTGTGTCTGCATTCCAGCAAACATAACTACTATAAAAGCATGAATGTCAAACGCACAAACATCCCTGGTTCATGTCAAACATTGCTGAAAAACCCGTATAGTTACTCTATCTACACTGTATTGTATTACAAATGCACATTTTAATAAGATATACGCATTTATGAACATTTTAAAATTGGGAGTTTGCTTTACTAGAAAAACCACAGGACATTTTCTGACCCAGAGTTGAAGAAGACCGGATTAGCAAGAAGTAGTTTCATGCCCTTGTTGACTGGGTCAGTCACATATATTTTTTTTAAATGCCTGTAAGTTTAAACTTTTGACCATTCTGAAAACCAGGTGAGAATATAACTCTGGAATTCTTTTCACTCATTCATAAATGCAGAAGCTTGAGAGACCAGCTCGTCCTCAGTACGTTTCTCTTTCTACCTAGAAAACGTTTGACAATATATTTTATGATACATTTTGGTAGCATTTTACACTAAGGCATCATTTATTAACATTAATTAATGCATTAACTAACATGATCCAAAAATGAGCTATACATTTGAGCTAACATTGGATTAATCTACAACATGTTAACAAAAACTTTTCTTTTTAATAGTATGTTGGATTTAACATTAATTAAGATTAATAAACACTGTACAAGTATCGTTCATTTTTATTTTATGTTAACTAAAGTAGATAACTACTGTTAACTAATGAAGCCTTATTGTAAAATGTTACCCAATATACAATAATATTAATATTAGTTAACTACATTAGTTAAGATGAAATAACAATGAACAACACTTCTACAGCATTTATTAATCTTAACACTATATTTCCATCCAAAGGTGCGAATTTAACTTATACACAAAATTGTCATATCTCATAAAACATTTGCGAATAAAGCCCCGTTTCCTTCCAGTGAGCCGAAGAAAATTAAATCTGGAGCAAAATATCACTGAGAAATGTCCACGAACACCCATAACAAGATCCCTTTAGCAAGCCCCCTGTGTTCACTTTTCATATAATCAAGATAGATGAAATTAAAAAATAACATATTATTTAATGGCTTGGTTAAAAACAGATATTATATTATATATACAGTAGTTTGTGATATTAGCTCACTTTGCAGCAAAAGTTCTGTTGGCTTTTATTACTTGAGAAATAAAAACTTCAAGTCAAGTCTTGTAAAAGCATTAGATTAAAAACATTGAAATTTCATAAAAGTGTGTAAATAATAGACACACAGTTCAGAATGGCCTTTCTTGAATGCAAACGTTCTTTGAGTATTTGTGAATGTAAAGCATGTACTCGCTACACTCCTGATTACAAGATAAAGAAGAAACTGTTCTTCGGCTGGGTGTGACGGGCCGTGGAATGTGGTTTGGCTGAGTGGAAAATTTCAGTCAAATTATTTTTTTTTTGCTTTTATTCCTGTTGATGTTTTCATCCAAAAGGCTTTGATCCAATAAAATGCGCATAAAAATAGGTGGATAGAAACATAGCCAGTGAGTGCCTAACAATTTTTTAAGATCAAATGTTGTATTTGTTAACATCAGTTAATGCACTGTGAACTAACATCAACAAAAGTTAATAAATGCTGTAAATATATATCGCTCATTGTTATTTCATGTTTTAATGTTAACAAATGAGACCTTATTAGAGTGTTACCAAAAATTGTATCATTTTTTTTTTTAATTAATGAGATTATAGAGATTTTTTGTCAAATGTTTTTCTTTTGCTGTCCGATGTTTATTTAAAAGTGAAAGTATATTCTTGATAATTGAACTGTAACTAAGTTAACAGGTTAAACACTGAACACTAAACGGCTGACATACCGACGGCTTTAGAAATGTCTTCACTCATACAAAAGTTCAAGCGATCACACATTCAGCACGATCAGTACAATTATCTTTCTACCTAGAATTTTTTTTTTTTACATTTTATGGATCATTTTAGATTTTTTTTTTTTTCAAATTGACATTATGAATAACTATATATAAAGAAAAAGATTAATGAAAGTGTATACAACTGTTCTTGACCTCTCAGTAAAAACTTAAAAAACATTCAAGGGGATCAGAAAAAAAACTGTTTCCCCATTGAATTGGGTGAAAATGAGTGAGTCACGACCAGTAGACGTCAGTGCCACAGGTATGGCGATACTGGGATATTGTTTTACTTACACAAGGGCTTCAGGTGAATGAGGAGGTGAGAAGTAGGTCACCCGTATCGCACAGAGGTGTGTCTCAGGGTTTTGTTGTGGCTGGATAATCTGAACTTTACAATCACCATTTAGATAATATATTCCTCATGTAACGCATCATTTGCTGGATGCAGAAAACCGTCATGTGAATCATGCATTAAGTAAATGGAGCTTGAGGAGAGGCTGAAACCAGTTAGTGGAAAACATCCATCGCTTCAAAAACGATGTGTGACTTTAAACTGAGATAGAGAAGATTTGGTGAGCGATTGGAATTCAGTTCTGTCTCAGTGGAAATGTTAATAAGCACGTTTGTTAAGTACACTCCAGGGTGTAATTCATCTCCAGCGTTTGTATGTTCTGGGAAGCAGGGGGAGTCGAGAGCAGTGGGAACAGACCAAGGCCGGTGACTCGGGTGTTAATGAGCGTCTCCTGTACGCCACACCGCTCTCGAGTCTCACGGAGGATAGGAGGAGGAGTGACGACAGTGCAGGACGACAGAGGACCAGGCCTGGACTATTTATGTAGTGTTTGTTTATGTTCATAACGTCTAACACTTGCGGTTCCCGCCCCCTTCTCTGAGTTTTGGTTACCTTAGAGCCTGAAACGCAAGAGAAATGAGGGACATGCTTTCAGAGAGGGATCGCTGCTGAAGAGATGAAGGAGCAGTGACTGTCGAGGCGGTCGAGCTGGAGAGATTTTCAACAGGTGGGACGGAGAGCTCGCTGCCGGGTACCTGGGTCGAGGAGGGGTGGCTGTCATCTGTGAGGGACAGAGGAGCTGCCGTCGTTCACTGGAGGCCAGTCCTGCTGCAATCCGCCATGATGGACATACCGCATCCCTAACATCTCCCATTGATGGGCTTTCGTCTCAAAGAACTGTCATTACCATTGTCAACACAAAGCAGTGTTTCTGTGTAAACAAACCTGTCCGTTACGAGAGTATTAGTACTAGACGATGGTGGAAATACGGAAGCATCAACTGTGGCAGAGGTACTAGGTCCAGCAACACACAACCTTCAGACGCCCTTTTCCATCTACGGGAGTCAAACCAGAAACTACAGTCTCCAGAGCACACGCTGCTGCTTTGTTCCTAAAAAGAGAAAGAACACAAAACATACACAAAAATAAACAAGAATATACGTTCCCACATTTCTGCCAGATATTCTGTAGACCCTGCCGACTACGCCACATGTAGCAGGTGGCCCGATCCTTAGCCACTACGCCACCCCGAAATAACGGGGAAAAACAATCCAAATAAAGACACACAAGTAAGTTCCTCTTAGAAAAGGGGAGGCGCGAGTTCCTGTACAAAAAATATATTTGATCAAATCTAAAAAAGTAAAGAAATATTGCAAACAAAACTTGGAAAAACAACTCGTCCTGCACTCAAGGATAAAACAAGGGAAAAGAAATCCTGTAACAGTCAAAACAATATCCCCCCTTGCACTAATCTCACACACCAGTAATATATCTCACATCATGGTTCAAAAAACAATTGGGGAGAACTAAAGCACAGGTCTGCTAAAGCTACCTAAGGCTATGTTTACACGGAAACGATCTGAAGAGAAAACGCAAAAGTGGCGTTGTGTTTTCTCTTTTTATTCTGCGTTTAGACGAGCATTATGGGGGGGGGGGGGGGATCCACGTGCATATGGTGACGCAAAAGTGTGTGAAATTCGATGTAGTGTGCACTCCAGGCGGCTAGGTGGCAATGTGAAGCACTGCCACACAACACAACACCAATATCTGAGAATATTTTGTACAACTGGAGAAAAGACTCTTGTACGTTATCAGAGCTGCTAGGGCAACTTGAAGGTCCGACGTATGGAAATAATCTGACATGTTGGTTGTTTTTTTCCTGTACTGGCGCATGCCTGTGACGTAAACGCGTACACGACAAGAGTCACCGTGAGCAGATTTGCGTTTTTACCCTTTAGACGGGAACGCGACGGTGGAGCGTTTTTAATATTTCCCCTCTGGGGGTGGTTTCATTTTTTTGCGTTTTTAAGAAGTTAAGAAGTTAAACAGGTGTACCTAATAAAGTGTCACTGAGTGTATATAAATATAGATCATGAACTAACAATGAAAAATAATTCTAAAGCATCTCAGTCAATGTTAATTTCAACATTTAACAATACATTATATAAATCAAACGTTGTATCTGTTAATATTATATAATGGACCTGAACTATAACAATGTTGTGTTTTATTAATGTTAACAGATATAAACTAGACTAAAACAAGTTTGTCACGACAAACTTTGATGTGGGCTTGAAAAAGCCTAACCAGAAATTTTTAAGTAGTTTAAAATTATAAAAGCATGAAGTTTGCAAGGCAATACAGTCATGGGCCACCAGAACAATAGAACATTAACTACTGTGTTTATTAATCTTAGTTACTGCAATCTCAACATTTAATACTACATTTATTAAAATCTGTTTACATTATTAATGCACTGTGACATCAACCGTTTTATTAACTAACAATAAAAAGGTTAATAAATGCTGTAAAAATATATTGCTCATTGTTATATAGGCCTACAGTATATGCTAATTGCATTGTGCTTTTCTACAGATTTTGTTTTTCTTACAGTAAAGAATTATTTTCTAAAACAACTATATGATCAGACAAGAAGAGAGACGCTAGAGATGTAGGAATTGAAGATGACCGATTCCTCATTCTGAAAATTCAATTCAACCCAGAAGTTATGAAAGGTATTTCTTTCAAGCATTCATGGAACTCATTTTCTTGGTATATGTGCTATTGTCTTCTGACAGTTCCCGAGCACATTTGCAGACTTCTGAACATGAGATGAACGCATGTTTTTCTGCTCTTTTCTTCCACCCTTTTGTCTCTCAGAGTAGAAAAAAACTTGTTGGACCAGACCAAGAGACAAGATTTGTTTTGTGTTTCAAGGTGTGCTCATATACATCTGCAGCTTTATAATCAGCACAATCAATTCGTATCAGTTACTCTCCTGTTATCCAGGACTACAAACAGTCTATAACAAAAAGAAACAATTCTGAGAAACAACTTTTACAATGCAAAATAATTATTTTCTTATAATATATTTATCTTTTTGTTTTTATCTAAAGATTTTTAAATCATTTACTTGAGAAGGAAATATGTAAAGTCTTAAAAAAAAGTATTAAATAGAGTGATCCAAAATATTTGCCAAAGAGAAAATAAATGCATGAACATATATACATAGCCAGCAGCCATGTCACCCTGTAGCCCAAGACTGGTTGCCCACTGAAGCTAAGCAGGGCTGAGCCTGGTTAGTACCTGGATGGGAGACCTTCTGAGAAAACGTACTCGGTTACTAACGTAACCTCGGTTCTCTCTAGAGAGGGAACGAGTACTGCGTAATATCTTACGCTATGGGGAAACACTCTTTCCTCGAGATATTGAAGCCAAAAATTATCCTTAATTTTTTTAATCATGCAAAACGCTTTTGCAGCAGCAAGCAGACAAGGGCGAAACAGCTCGCGCGCCCATTGGCTGCCTCGCTGGAAAAGCTGCAGCCTATCGAGTGAAGGCACTGCGTGACGTAATGACGAATGAAGACGCTTCGCGCTCATTTCGTCATGTCCCGCCAGTATAGGCGTGGTCTCGCCCTGTAAATACCCCTCGATAGCTGTATTTCTCTGATTTTGTACACCGAAGCGAACCAGAGCATAGTTCAAGCACGGCAAGATACGCAGTACTCGTTCCCTCTCTAGAGAGAACCGAGGTTACGTTAGTAACCGAGTACGTTCTCTTACGAGAGTATCTCTCGTACTGCGTAATATCTTACGCTATGGGGACCCCATACAAAACGCCGTGCGGACAGGGATCCAACACCAGAGTCCCGGGGCCAAGCCCGGGGCACATCTAGTGCATAATCACCATAACTCACATAGAGTAGAGGAGGAGAGGCTAGAAGCGTCACTCCTTCATAAAAGTCCCGTAGGGGTACCGACCCGTAAGGGCAACATAGCCGCATTGGCGGCCGATAAGCCCGAAGTTCAGACCGCCAAAAGCTTAGCTTGTAAGGCGGGCACCTCCAGGTTATAGTACTTGATAAATGTCGACGGCGAGGCCCAGCCCGCAGCCGTACAGATATCCTGCAGGGAGACCCCGCTATACCATGCCCACGACGAGGCCACGCCTCTTGTGGGGTGCGCTTTGACACCCAATGGGCACCGCAGGCCCTTGGAAGTGTAAGCCAGCGCTATGGCATCCACTATCCATCTGGATAGGCTCTGTTTTGAGGCGGCGAGTCCCTTAGAACGGCCGCCAAACAAAACGAAAAGCTGCTCGGTCTGCCTGAACTCAGGCGAGCGGGACACATAAGCCCTTAACGCCCTGACAGGGCAAAGGAGACTCACGTCCCTCTCCTCATCGAGAACCGGAAGGGCTGACAGGGAAATTACCTGGGCCCTAAACGGTGTATTGAGGGATTTCGGCACGTAGCCGTGCCTCGGTTTGAGTACGACCTTTGAGTCGTTAGGCCCAAACTCCAGACAAGACGCGCTTACAGAAAGCGCCTGTAAGTCCCCTACACGCTTCACTGAAGCGAGAGCCAATAGAAACACCGTCTTAAGGGACAGGTGCTTCATGTCCGACAGCTGGATCGGCTCAAACGGGGCGCCTTTCATGGCCTCCAAGACCGTGGAAAGGTCCCAAGCCGGGACTGAAGGGGGCCTGGGAGGGTTTAACCTCCGAGCTCCTCGTAGGAAACGCACGACTAAGTCGTTTTCCCCAGCGACTGGCCAGACACCGGTTTAGCAAACGGTGCTATGGCCGCCACGTAAACTTTGAGCGTGGATGGGGTCCTTCCCTTATCCATCAGCTCCTGAAGGAAGGCAAGCACTTCCTTAACCCCGCAGTCCACAGGTGAAAAGCCACGGGCTCGACACCAAGTAGAGAACACCGACCATTTCGAGGCATAGAGCCGTCTGGTAGACGGAGCTCTAGCCTGCGCGATCGTGTTTAGCACTCCTTCCGGGAGGCTAGCGGGTACCCGTTGATGGCCCATGCGTGCAGGGACCACAGTTCCGGGCGAGGATGCCAAATCGAGCCCTCCGCCTGAGAGAGGAGATCTCTCCTCAACGGTACAGGCCACGGGGCAGTGCTGGCCATCCGCATCAGGACCGGAAACCAAGCCTGGTTCGTCCAGAGCGGAGCTACAAGCAGCACTGGGCATCCATTTTCCCTGATCCGTTCCAACACCTGAGGCAGGAGCGAGACAGGGGGAAAAGCATACAGGGGACCGCTGGGTCAAGCATGGGCCAGCGCGTCCCTGCTTTTCGAGAAGAATACTGGGCAGTGAGCGTTCTCGCGGGACGCGAACAGGTCCACCTGCGCTCTGCCAAACGTTTCCCACAGCAGCTGGACCGTCTGCGGATGCAGCGACCATTCTCCTGTCGGGACGTTGTCTCTGGACAGCTTGTCTGGACCCGTATTCAGGTGCCCAGGCACGTGCGCCGCTTTCAGAGAAAGGAGGTTGCGCTGGGCCCAGACCAAGAGGGGTTCCGCCAGCCTGCAAAGGCGTGTGGACCCGATGCCGCCCTGGCGATTTATGTACGCCACCACTGACATGTTGTCCGACCGGACCAATACGTGGTGGCCTATTATCTGGGGACAGAAGCGCCTTAGCGCTTTGTCGACTGCCATTAATTCCAAGCAGTTTATGTGAAGGAGCTTCTCCCGTACTGACCATAGGCCAGCTAGTGGTCTGCCCTCGAGCAGCGCTCCCCGCCCCGATGTGGAGGCGTCCGTAGACACCACCTTCACACCCGAGGCGATCCCCAGACTCACACCTGACTGATACCAGTCGGTCACTTTTCCACGGTTTCAGAGCTGAGACGCACTGAAGGTCGACCCTGAGGCGAAATAGACCCGCGGTCCACGCCCTGGGGGAACTCGTGCTTTTAGCCATAGCTGCAGTGGGCACATGCAGAGCAGGCCCAACTGGAGTACGGAGGCTGCTGAGGCCATCAGACCCAGCATTTTCTGAAACCTTCTGAGCGGGACTATAGAGCCGTGGCGGAAGGATCTCGCGACGTGCTGAATATTCAATCCGCGCTCCGGTGACAGGCGTGCTGTCATGGATAGCGAGTCCAACACTGTTCCCAGAAGGAAATTCTCCGACTGGGGAGCAGTGAGCTTTTCGCCCAATTGACTGTAAGGCCCAGCTCCTCGAGGTGCTCGAGTAATGCGGCCCTGTGTTCTATGAGCTCCGTTCGTGAACGAGCTAGAATCAGCCAATCGTCCAAGTAGTTCAAAACTCGCATGCCCCGAAGTCTCAGGGGGGCGAGGGCCGCGTCCATGCACTACGTGAACGTACGGGGTGCTATGGACAGGCCGAACGGCAGGACTGTGTATTGATATGCCTGGCCCTCGAAGGCGAATCTCAAGAATCGCCTGTGATGGGACGCTATTTGTATTTGAAAATAGGCGTCCTTCAGATCTGTTGACATGAACCAGTCTCCTTGGCGCACCTGCGCGAGGATTTTCCTGGTCGTAAGCATTCTGAACTGGCGCTTCCCGAGCGTTCTGTTCAGCAGTCGCAGATCTAGAATGGGTCTGAGCCCACCATCTTTTTTCAGTACCAGAAAATATCTGCTGTATAAGCCCCCTTCGCCCTGAGATAGAGGTTCTATAGCCCCTTTTCTCAGTAGTTTCGCTATCTCGGCTCGAAGTAGATGAAACACTTCGCTATACACCGTAGTTTCGACTCGCGCCGTATAACGGCGGGGCGTCGAGCGAACTGTAGCGAACAGCCTCTCGTTATAGTGTTCAACACCCATTCTGATACCCCGGGAAGCCTTGACCACGCATCTGCGTGAATAGCTAGGGGTAGAATGAAATCTGGGCTCTGGCCGCGGCAGGACGGCAGCTCGAGAGCCCCCGTGTACTGGGAACACAGCACCGTGTTTACAGCGTTCGAGGCGGGGGGCGCGCTGATCACAGCGGGCAGCCTGGCCGCGCTCAGCTTCTCTATGGCGGGACGCGCAGAGAGCGAGCGGGGCGAATCCTGTGGGATTCGGCGCGTGTGAGGGAATGTGGGCACATTTACTAATGCGGCACATTTACTACACTGAGAATACTGTCAGCTCGCGCGACTAAATCACTGCTGTGTATACAGCGTGCGAGGCGCGCGCTGATCAAAGCCGGCAGCCTGGCCGCGCTCAGCTTCTCTGTGACGGGTTGTGCAGAGAAGACGAGCGGGGGTGAATCCCGTGAGATTCGGAGTGTCTGTGAGAAATGCGGGCGCGAGACAGCGGGCACATTTTCTGCACGGAGAATACTCGGCTCGCGCCGACTGAATCAACGCTGTGTTCACAGCGTGCGAGGTGCGCGCTAATCACAGCGGGCAGGCGCGCGCTGATCAAAGCCGGCAGCCTGGCCGCGCTCAGCTTCTCTGTGACAGGTTGTGCAGAGAAAGCGAGCGGGGGTGAATCCCGTGGGATTCGGCGTGTCAGTGAGGAAATGCGGAACAGCGGGCACATTTACTGCACTGAGAACACTGTCGGCTCGCGCCGACTAAATGTGTGTTAGTTTCGTTTTACAGAAACCAAGGGACACGCATCGTGTAGTGTAAGCGGGCATTGTATGGGCGCGTTCACCACATTTTCTGCACAACCAACATGAGTTGGTTTTATTTGTGCTAGCCCTGCACCGTGGCGGGCTGTGTCTGGGTGTGGGAATGGGCACTGGGACGTGGGCATTCTTACAACACTCGTAACACCATCGGCCGTGGCCGGAACACCAGAAAATGCACTCTTTATTGGATTTATCTGGGTAGCCATAGAAAAGGCAAGCGGGCTGAGACACCGGCTGCTTCACTGCGAAATACACTGGGACAGTCACAACGCATGGAACTGAACGAGCGAGAAGTTTTGGTGGAAATCCGGCCGCAGCGGGATCTGAACACCGTCACTTTCCTAGAGAGACTAGGAAGGCCTTGAGACCTCGGGCTTTACCTCAATCCTCGGCCGGGGCCCGCGCTGAGGGGGGCGGCGTCCAGCAGAGCGAGAGCGCGGTGTTTGATCTCGGGCCTGGCGGCGCTGCTAGTTAGCCGAAACGGCGGCCATTGTGCGCAGGCAAGCGGGCTGTGGAACCAGCTTGCTCACTGCGAAATACACTGGAACAGTCACATTGCTTGGAACTGAACGAGCGAGAAGTTTTGGTGAAAATCCGGCCGCAGCGGGAACTGAACACCGTCGCTTTCCTAGAGAGACTAGGAAGGCCTTGAGACCTCGGGCTCTATCTCAATCCTCGGCCGGGGCCCGCGCTGAGGGGGGCGGCGTCCAGCAGAGCGAGAACGTCGAGGAACACGGAGCGCTCAGCTTCCGTCATCTCGGATAGCGTTAGCCACAAATGTATCTCACCATTCAGGCCGATGTAATCCACGGCTTGAGAGAGCGGACGCATCGGCTCAGTTTCAATGCCGTCTCCGGTAGTTTGTCGAGCTCAAGTGCGGACGCGGCGGCAGACGGCGGCCGCTGTCCGTCTGGGAGCGACTCGAGCGAAGCCGGCGAAGCTGGCGGGCGAACCGGCGAGCTTTGGCGGGCTGGAAATAGCTCGGGAGCGCGCAGGGCGCGGCGCTTCTTGCGGCGCGGCATCACGGCGGGCTGGGATGCGGGCTCGGAGAACGACGCCAGGCGAGTCCGCAGAGTCACCATAGGCAAGCGTTTACAATGATGGCATCCGCCGTCAGCGAGCGCGGTGGCCGCGTGATCCTCACCCAGGCAGGACACGCAGATGACGTGGCGGTCCTCGTCGCTGAGTGGGGCTCGGCAAGAACCACAGGAAAGCATCTTTAAAAAGACGCAGCTCTTTTAGAACAGTAGAAATGGGTGTTGCGTCACGTAAGCAAACACACACACACACACTTAGCAGAGTAAAAGGATATAGTACGCCGGAAAGCGCAGCAGGTACGGCAGTTGAAGGCGGCTGGGCCAGCGACTTCAGAAGATGGCACGTCCCGCTGAGAAGGCTACAAGTCAACGGCGCGGCTTCTCACTCTGGATCCCGCGATGCGTGAGCTTCGCGTGAAGAATGAAAAATCAGAGAAATACAGCTATCGAGGGGTATTTACAGGGCGAGACCACGCCTATACTGGCGGGACATGACGAAATGAGCGCGAAGCGTCTTCATTCGTCATTACGTCACGCAGTGCCTTCACTCGATAGGCTGCAGCTTTTCCAGCGAGGCAGCCAATGGGCGCGCGAGCTGTTTCGCCCTTGTCTGCTTGCTGCTGCAAAAGCGTTTTGCATGATTAAAAAAATTAAGGATAATTTTTGGCTTCAATATCTCGAGGAAAGAGTGTTTCCCCATAGCGTAAGATATTACGCAGTACGAGAGATACTCTCGTAAGAGAACCAGGTTGCTGCTGGAAGAGGTGTTAGTGAGGCCAGCAGGGGGTGCTATCCCTGTGGTCTGTGTGGGTCCTAATGCCCCAGTATGGTAATGGGGACACTATACTGTCAAAATAGCACTGTCCTTCGGATGACACGTTAAACCGAGGCCCTGACTCTCTGTGGTCACAAAAAATCCCAGGATGTCTTTCGAAAGAGTAGGGGTGTAACCCCGGCATCCTGGCCAAATTTGCCCCTTGGCCTCTGTCCATCATGGCCTCCTAATCATCCCCATATATACTGATTGGCTTCATCACTGTCTCCTCTCCACCAGTAAGCTGGTGTGTGGTGGGCGTTCTGGCGCAATATGGCTGCTGTCGCATCATCCAGGTGGATGCTGCACATTGGTGGTGGTTGAGGAGATCCCCCCCCCCCCCCCCTTCTATGTAAAGCGCTTTGAGTGTCCAGAAAAGCGCTATATAAATGTAATGAATTATTATTATATTATTACATATATATCTACACTACCGTTCAAAAGTTTGGGGTCAATACGTTTAAAAAAAAAAAAATTATTAATACTTTTCTTCAGAAAGGACGCATTACATTGATCAAAAGTGACAGTAAAGACATTTATAATAATGCAATATATTTCTTTTTTAATTAAATGCTTTTCTCTTGAACTTTCAAAGAATCCTGAAAAAAATTAATCACGGTTTGCACAAAAATATGGGTCCGAAACCCAGTCAGTACCCAGTTGGCTGTGTGAAGTTGCTGGATATTGGCAGGACCTGGAACACGCTGTTGAATACGCCAGAGCATCTCAAACATGCTCAATGGGTAACATGTTCGGTGAGTATGCTGGCCATGCAAGAACTGGGATGTTTTCAGCTTCCAGGAGTCGTGTACAGATCCTCCAACATGGGGCGGTGTGTTATCATGCTGCAACATGAGCTGATGGTCGTGGATGAATGGCACAACAATGGGTCTCAGGATCTCGTCACGGCATCTCTGTGCATTCAGAATACCATTAATAAAATGCACCTTTGTTCGTTGTCCAGAACATACGCCTGCCCATACCATAACCCCACAGTTGTGACGCCGGTTAGATGTACTGCCAAATTCTCTGAAACGGCATTGGAGACGGCTAATGGTAGAGAAATTAACATTTAATTCACGGGCAACAGCTCTGGTGGACATTCCTGCAGTCAGCATGCCAATCGCACGCTCCCTCAAAACTTGTGACATCTGTGGCATTGTGTTGTGTGATAAAACTGCACATTTTAAAGTGGCCTTTTATTGTGGCCAGCCTAAGGCACACCTTAGGAAAAGTGCTCACTAACACAGATTTAGACAGATTTGTGAACAATATTTGAGAGAAATAGGTATTTTGTGTACATAGAAAAAGTCTTAGATCTTTTAGTTCAGCTCATGAAAAATGGGGGCCAAAACAAAAGTGTTGCTTTTATAATTTTGTTCATATATTATATATATATATATATATATATATATATATATATATATATGTGTGTGTGTGTGTGTGTGTGTGTGTGTGTGTGTGTGTGTGTGTGTGTCTGTGTGTGTGTGTGTGTGTGTGTGTGTGTGTGTGTGTCTGTGTGTGTGTGTGTGTGTTGGTTTATGTGATTTATGAGGACACAAAATTGTATGATGACATGCATATAACACTGGTATTACAACTTATGGGTGGTTTATGAGGACATTTCAAAAGTCCTCATAAATCAAATGGCTTAAAAAACATAAAAAACAATGTTTTATTAAAAAATTAAAAATGCAGCATGTCTCCTGTAAGGGGTAGGTTTAGGGACAGGGGCAGTGTAGGGGGATAGAATATATAGTTTGTCCAGTATAAAAACCATTACGCCTATGGAGAGTCCTCATAATGCTGTTGCACCAACATGGTGTGTGTGTGTGTGTGTGTGTGTGTGTGTGTGTGTGTGTGTGTGTGTGTGTGTGTGTGTGTGTGTGTGTGTGTGTGTGTGTGTGTGTGTGTGTGTGTGTGTGTGTGTGTGTGTGTGTGTGTGTGTGTGTGTGTGTGTGTGTGTGTGTTCTTGTTTTTCAAAAAAAAATCACACTTAATTTGATTGTTTTTTGTAAAAAACAACAATTAAACTCTTTTTGCTTATCAAGTAAATATATCTTGATTTAAGAATGTTTAGATATTTTTACTGGAAAACAACAAAAATACTGAAGAAGAATCATGTTTGCTGTGCAAGGCCAAAATATGTATGATTTTTTTGTTTTTGAAATAACATATAAGATCATATACAGTAAGATATGTTAAAACCTTTGGTATTTACAAAGGGAAGAAGAGTACTGGAGTGAAGGACTGTAAAGAAGAAAAGTCCACCAGTTTCAACAACAACAAAACACTTAAATTCAGTTGCTGTCGTAAATTAAGTATAATCAGATTGGCTGTACAAGCATTTAAACTTAAACTTAAAGAGTTGAATCTCATATAACTTATATAAAAAACTGCTGAAATTCTTTTGATGAGTTAAAGTAACGTAAAAACATAAGTTGCCATGGCTTACTGATCATATAATTTATTTAAATGTCAAGCTATTTAAAAATGGGTTGCACTTTTGTCAGACTTAAGAATGAAGACAAAAGGTGTAAACACAAATTCTCGGACGTCACTCCTGATCGTGCACATGTGTGTTGGAGTTTTTGTTTGAAGACATGAGAATTGAATGCATTTGTCTTCTGACTGAGTGTGAAACTTCCCTCAACTCAATCCCGTCATTACGTTGCCATCTGCACTCCAGAGAAACTGGAAAGACAGCTCAACTAGTAATGATCTATATCATCACTGCTATATATCTTATATAAATTAACTGACAAAAAGTGGCCTAAAACAGGAGGAATCGTGCCTGAGCTATATAACAGAACAAAATCAAAAAGTTGAAATCTTGTTTGTTTTTACAAATGCCAAGTTAGATAGTAAAATTATTTTATTCTCACTCCCTTTTTAGACCAATAGAACAGAATGCTTGTTTTGTTTTAAAGATTTTCTGTTTTTGTCTTACAACCAAGAAAAGTCGAGATTGTTCTTGATGGACCGAATGTTCCTTTGTTTTTTCCAGTTGTTGGTAATTTAGTGTTAAAGCAAATGCCTAAACCTCACCCTGAGTAAATATTTCAAGAGTCTGTACGTATTGTAGAACAAAAGCTGAAGAGGCAGTGCTTAGACGAAACCACAAAATCAGCTCTCAGACATTCTGCAATAAACCTTTGTTTAACATGCATTTCTGCCAAAATACCAGTTAGGGCCAACTACACTGAAACACAGTTTAACAAACAACTGCAAACAAATGGCGAGTTACACACCGAATTAAACTCAATTGAGAAAAGAAAAACTTGCTTTATTACTTGTTCTATTTACAATTTTTACTTGAAACAGTATAAGATTAAAAACAAATAACTAAATATTGCTCAATATTTGTCTAAATCAAATCGACTTCAATGTAACTTCTACATACATACATTCTCTTTGACAACAGTGATTTTCTCACATAGCCTAATGTAGGAGTATTTCTCTGATTAAATAAAAAACTGTCCATCAAGAGAATATAAGTGATGACGGTAACAGTTGTGCTTATTTCAGTTATGTCCCCGCGTCACGGAGCATCTGCTGTATTTGAGTTAAGGTGCAGCAGGAATATGAAAATGAATATGAGCGTCAGTATTGTTTCAGGAGTGCTACTCCGATTCCAGACATGTGAGTTGGGCTTGCTTTTACGTCTGCATGTTCAAATAGCTAAGTCTGAAGTAAAACTATTGTAAAGGTAAAATCAGTGTCCAACCCTTCAGGTCCCGCCCTGCATGCGAGTCATTAAAGTTAGAGACGCTCGACACCTCCATCAGTGATCAGTAACTCACACAACTTCTCACATTCGGGTAAGACACACTTTAAGATTCTTTTGAGCATGGCTGTTAAGATATTGAGTGAATGACATCTGCAGAGACAGATACGTTTAATGAGGTTACTTTGTACAGAGATTTAACAGATGAGGTGCAGGCTATTCTAAATATTAGAAATGTCATGATTCTTCGATGTAGCCTATATTTAAGGATAATAGAAGTGTTATATTTAGAGCCATATGGTGATTGGCTGAATTTTTAAGAACCTTAATGCCAAAAAGGTTTTATGTCTAATGTTTCAAATGACACTATAATTTTTTTATGTTTACGAGCTGTTTAATTCATTACATTTTGTAAAATTAGAACTGAATTAAAACTAAATGAATTAATTACAACTAAATGTATAAAATGATCCCATTATTGTGAAGGCGATTATGAATGTAAATTGATACTCACGGTCAGTCAGAGACAGTTGCGTTCAGTGTGTGTTCACAGTCGGTGTTTTGGTGTTTAAACTCTGCTCCAGTCATTGGAAATAGTCTGTAAGTGTGTAAATAATTAGTTTGAATCATTTTCTGCTTTATCTTTTATATTTCTTATAGCAGATTACAGATTTTATTCATTGAATATTATATATTATTTTGAATATTTGTATATTGTATGGTTGGATTACAATAATTCATCAATTGAAGTATTTCTTTTTTTCTTTGTCTATCCTGAAAGACAGTGTTGATGTGTTATCGGATGGTATCAGAATTACCCAACCTTTTCAGAGATCCAGACTAGTGATTGACAGCCACTGGCTTCTAAATGGAACTTTTTAAAAAAACATATTTTTCATTGTTGTTGTTTTGTAAATTGTCCACATTCACATTCAGTTTAGGGTATGAATTCTGAGGATCCATCAATTTCTGTAATTTTACACTTTGACATACACTGCTGGTTAAAAGTGTTTGATCTGTAAGATTTTTAATGTTTTTTAAAGAAGTCTCTTCTGCTCACCAAGACTGCATTTATTTGTTTAAAAATACAGAAAAAAATATTGTGAAATATTATTCTAATGTAAATCATCTGTTTTCTATGTGAATATATAGTAAAATGTAATTTATTCCTGTGATCAAAGCTGAATTTATCATCATTACTCCAGTCTTCAGTGTCACATGATCCTTCAGAAATCACTATAATATGATGATTTTGATGCTCAAGAAATCATTTATGATTATTATCAATTTTATTTAAAAGTTTATTTCAGGATTGATAAAATAGAAAGTTCAAAAGAACAGCATTTATCTGAAACAGAAAGCGTTTGTATATATCAAATAAATGAATGCTTTTTTTCCATCAAGGATGAATTAAATTGATCAAAAGTTTATATTTATAAAATTTTTGTTACAAATATGTTACAAAATATTCTACTTCAAATAAATGCTGTTCTTTTTAACTTTCTATTCATCAAACAATACTGAAAAAAATATTATACAACTGTTTTCAACATTAATAATACAAATTAATGTTTTTTGAGAATCAAATCTGCATATTAAAATGATTTCTGAAGGATCATGTCACACTGAAGATGGAGCAATGAATAAATCACAGGAATAAATTACATTTTCAAATATTAAAATAGAAAACAGTTATTTTTAAATTGTAATAATATTTCACAATATTACTGTTTTTTTTTTAATCATATAAATGCAGCCTTGCTGAGCAGAAGATACTTCTTTTTAAAAACATTAAAAATCTTACCGATCCCAAAAGGTGGTGATTTGAACGGCAGAGTAGTTAGAAGGTCAGGAGGTGTATAGAATGATTGCAGAAGTCTCTGTGTTATATATTGTAGTGCTGGTGTGCACATTCAGTAAGAATTAAATATGCAACTGAATTAAGCATAGCTTCTTAGACTGGATAGTGTAGCTAAGATAGCATCTTAGTTCCTTTAAACAAACAACCACTGCTGAGATCAAATAGGTTAATTTACCCAAAAAACAGAAGACAAATTCTGTCATCATCTACTTACCCTTGTATCGTTCCAAATCCTTGAGACTTTCGTTCATCTTCGGAACACAAATGAAGATATTTTTGATGAAATCGGAGAGATTTCTGTCCCTCCATTGACAGCTACGCAACTACCTCTTTGACGCTTCAAAAAGTTCATATAGAGATCGTAAAACTAATCCATATGAATTGAGCGGTTTAGTCCAAATCTTCTGAAGAGACAAAATCCCTTCATGTGATGAACATATAAAATTCAGACTTTTCTTCACATATAAAGAAACAGAAACAGAAGCTCAAGATCTTGCTTGATTCTCATGTGTTACGCAGCACGTTTGAGTTTCTGCAAGAACCAATGAGGTTTGTTCTCGTGTAGCTTATCAAGCGTGTACGGTTGAGCTTCTGCTTATGTTCACTGATCAATCTGTTCATCATATACAGACAATTTGGACTAAACTGCTCAATTCAAATGGATTAGTTTTACAATCTCACTATGAACTATTTGAAGCGTCAAAGTGGTAGTTGCGTCGATGTTGCGTTCTTTACAAATATTTTCAATTGTGTTTGGAAGATGAATGTAAGACTTACTGGTTTGGAACAACATGAGGGTGAGTACTACAGAATTTTAATTTAGGAGTGAACTAACCCTTTAATCAACACTTAAATGTGAGTGTTAAGGTTAAATTGTTTATGGTAAAGTGCCATGCCATTGTCTTTACCATATTACTAAGTAAATTGAGGGGAATGAATTATGTAGAGTCTTTAAGATAAAATCTGTCTGTCTTTTAATGGTCAGATTTAAAATTGTCCAATTATATATATTTTTATTATACAACCTGAATCATTTTCTTTTCTTTTTTAATTACAGGTTACAAAAATTGAGCTGCAAGATTAACAAATATAAATACATAAGGATCACAGATGGGGAGAAAATGGATCTATGTGGCTATCCTGGGGATGGCATGCATGATGATTGGAGTCAAGGGGATAAATATAACAACCAGTAGCCCTCTCAACATCACCACCAACCTGACCATGACCCCCCCTCCCAATATAACCACGAACCTGACCCACACAAGCCTTCCCAACATCACCACAAACCTGACCATGACCCCCCTTCCCAACATAACTATGAACCTGACCCACACAAGCCCTCCCAACATCACCACCAACCTGACCATGACCCCCCCTCCCAATATAACCATGAACCTGACCCACACAAGTCTTCCTAACATCACCACCAACCTGACCATGACCCCCCCTCCCAATATAACCACGAACATGTCCCACACAAGCCCTCCCAACATCACCACCAACCTGACCATGACCCCCCCTCCCAATATAACCATGAACCTGACCTACACAAGTCTTCCTAACATCACCACCAACCTGACCATGACCCCCCCTCCCAATATAACCATGAACCTGACCCACACAAGTCTTCCTAACATCACCACCAACCTGACCATGACCCCCCTCCCAATATAACCATGAACCTGACCCACACAAACCCTCCCAACATCACCACCAACCTGACCATGACCCCCCCTCCCAATATAACCACGAACATGACCCACACAAGCCCTCCCAACATCACCACAAACCTGACCATGATGCCCTCTCCCAATATAACCATGAACCTGACCCACACAAGCCCTCCTAACATCACCACCAACCTGACCATGACCCCCCTTCCCAACATAACTATGAACCTGACCCACACAAGCCCTCCCAACATCACCACAAACCAGACCATGACCCCTCCTCCCAATATAACCATGAACCTGACCCACACAAGCCCTCCCAACATCACCACAAACCTGACCATGACCCCCCCTCCCAATATAATCATGAACCTGACCCACACAAACCCTCCCAACATCACCACCAACCTGACCATGACCCCCCCTCCCAATATAACCACGAACATGACCCACACAAGCCCTCCCAACATCACCACAAACCTAACAATGACCCCCCTTCCCAACATAACTATGAACCTGACCCACACAAGCCCTCCCAACATCACCACAAACCTGACCATGATGCCCTATCCCAATATAACCATGAACCTGACCCACACAAGCCCTCCTAACATCACCACAAACCTGACCATGACCCCCCCTCCCAACATAACTATGAACCTGACCCACACAAGCCCTCCCAACATCACCACAAACCTGACCATGACCCCCCTTCCCAACATAACTATGAACCTGACCCACACAAGCCCTCCCAACATCACCACAAACCTGACCATGATGCCCTCTCCCAATGTAACCATGAACCTGACCCACACAAGCCCTCCCAACATCACCACCAACCTGACCACAATGCCCTCTCCTAATATAACCATGAACCTGACCCACACAAGCCCTCCCAACATCACCACCAACCTGACCATGACCCCCCTTCCCAACATAACTATGAACCTGACCCACACAAGCCCTCCCAACATCACCACAAACCTGACCATGATGCCCTCTCCCAATATAACCATGAACCTGACCCACACAAGCCCTCCCAACATCTCCACCAACCTGACCATGATGCCCTCTCCCAATATAACCATGAACCTGACCCACACAAGCCCTCCCAACATCACCACCAACCTGACCATGACCCCCCCTCCCAATGTAACCATGAACCTGACCCACACAAGCCCTCCCAACATCACCACCAACCTGACCATGACCCCCCCTCCCAATATAACCATGAACCTGACCCACACAAGCCCTCCCAACATCACAACCAACCTGACCATGACCCCCCTCCCAACATGACCATGAACATGACCTACACAAGCCCTCCTAACATCACCACCAACCTGACGATTACCCGCTTTCCCAACATGACCATGAACATGACCTACACAAGCCCTCCCAACATCACCACCAACCTGACGATTACCCGCTTTCCCATCATGACCATGAACATGACCCACACAACCCCTCCCAACATCACCACCAACCTGACCATGACCCGCCCTCCCAACATGACCATGAACATGACCCACACAAGCCCTCCAAACATCACCACCAACCAGACCATGACCCGCCCTCCCAACATGACCATGAACATGACCCACACAAGCCCTCCCAACATCACCACCAACCAGACGATGACCCGCCCTCCCAACATGACCATGAACATGACCCACACAAGCCCTCCCAACATCACCACCAACCTGACCATGACCCACCCTCCCAGCATGGCAACCACATCCTCTGGCTCTAATATCGTGACCAACATCAATAATCAACCATTAGTAAGCCCCAAGCTATTTTTCTTGTTTAAAAATGGAAATAACAACAATCTTGAATGTTAAAGTGAACGTTCTTTTAAAGTACAAAAAGTACTTTTGCAAGTTATTGCATTTATGTTTTTGTTCAAATTAAATTTGACTGTTTATTGCAGGAAATTACTGGCAGGGATAACTGTAGGAGGGATAGGGCTTGTTTCTCCGCTCCACCCACCTGTAATCCAGGTGCACAAGGTTCCTGCTATTTCCTCTCCACAAGAGGAGTAACCGGCAGTGCAGATAATTTTACCTTTGAGCTCAGTGGCGAGTCAGATGGTTACATCGCAGCTGGCTTATCTCGAGACAACAGTGTAAGAGATCAAATCCAGTTGCTTTTAAATCATATGTTTAATTTAAATCAATCTAATATTTCAGTACTTTAATCTTAAACTTTTGGTTCACTGACTAATTTTCTTTTCACATCCTTAGGGTCAAAGATCCACCGTCTATGCTTGCGCCAACATCAATGGTGTACTGAAGTTCATCCGTTCCACACTGAACAATACAATACTGACTCCAGATAACACAGTAAGGCACTTTTTCAGAGAGCCTTGCCCAGGCCCGGCTGCAGGATGAAATTACTGAGGGGGCATGTGAAATTGTTAAGGGGGCTTAACTTTATACCATCAATGAACAATCAATAAACACCTCGCTTTGGAACGACAGATTTTTAAAGATAATAAAAAGATAAGCCAGCATAATTTATTATTCATATATTGACTCTTTCACGCTTAAATTAAAAATATTCTAACTGACTCCTCAGAGTGAGTTTTTATTTTAGAACGTTCCACCTTAACGTTCCCATGGCAACGCGTCATATTTGTCACGTGACACACCGCACAATAATGACAGATGTATTGCTTTTATTTCCTTTTTCCTTTTTTATTCAAAATACATTACAAACTTGCTTACCATGTCATCAACTATCTGATATTCCGATTCTCAAAAAAGTGGTAGTGAGTGTGTTTGGTCGTTTAAAACCTTTATAAATAATCTTGATCTATAACGTGAGATGAGCGCCACCGTTTCTTTGCGCCGCAGTTCAAAGTCCTGTCAGTCAGTCATCAGTTTCTTGCGAAATACATGTAAGAAAGTGGCCGGTGAACTGTGAGAAGAATATAGTAAACTTTAAAGTTACTTCCACTATGTTTGTCTAATATGAATAACACACGTTGGCAAATTTGAATAGATTGTTATTGCTGCTTCCATATCTGTGTATTTTACAAACTCCAAATGTATTGTTTTACTAGTGCTTATGTGTATTTAAATGTCTGAAACCTAAAATAAACATAATTTATGTGGTTGAAAACACTGCATAGTTGTGATATATGACAGCGCTTAACTCGTCCGTCTCTGGCTCAGCGCCAACCAACGCGCGAATCTGGCAGTGATGTCACGTCATGGAACATTACAAATCCCATTATGTGGACCATACCGCTCAAAAGGTTAAACATTTAATTTGTAACCATGAATACAAAAATTAAACTGAGGGGGCACAAATCAGATCTGAGGGGGCAATGCGCCCTTTTGCCCCCTCGTGGCGCCGGGCCTGGCCTTGCCTATTAAAACATATGGCAATATTAGCAACAGAAATTCTCAACAGAAAATAATAATAGTAGTAAATAAAAGCATGAAAGGCTTCCAGGAAAATCCCAGTTCTAGTACTATCCACACTGGTCTCAAAAGGTTGCCTCCAAAATCTTTGTAAAAATGCAATAATGCATAAAAACAATTAAAATATACTGGCTCACAGCACAATATATGACACCTCATATGCAGTTTCTGTGCCATCTTAGCAGTGTAATATTAAGTAGCATTACTTCTGTTGTGCTGCAGTTCATCCCTGGAAGTTTCCGTGGCTCCCTCAATGGAAGAACAATTCAATGCATTTTCACCGCTGTGGGTCTCGGCAGCAGCACCGCCCGTGCAGCAACCTCAGAAACGTTCATCTCCGTTGTAAAAGGCAGCATCTCGAATGGTGAGTGCAACACTTTGATCAAGTAATTGACATATTTTGTTTTGTAGCAGAAGTAAAACATTTTCTTTCCTCTATTCCCTTTTCCAGGTTCTCTGGATTCTCCAGTCAGTGTACTGGCCACAAATGTGTCAGTGGACTTAAGCAACCCTAACAGCACAGATGTCTCCGTAATATCACCCAGTACAAATGCCACTGCATCTACTAGCACTGCAACACCAAACACCACTGCATCTAATGCCACAAGTCCTCTCAACATCATAACCAACCTGACGACGACCCTCTCTCCCAACATGACCATGAACATGACCCACACAAGCCCTCCCAACATCACCACCAACCAGACGATGACCCTCTCTCCCAACATGACCATGAACATGACCCACACAAGCCCTCCCAACATCACCACCAACCAGACGATGACCCACTCTCCCAACATGACCATGAACATGACCTACACAAGCCCTCCTAACATCACCACCAACCAGACAATGACCCGCTCTCCCAACATGACCATGAACATGACCTACACAAGCCCTCCCAACATCACCACCAACCAGACAATGACCCGCTCTCCCAACATGACCATGAACATGACCTACACAAGCCCTCCCAACATCACCACCAACCAGACATGACCCGCTCTCCCAACATGACCATGAACATGACCTACACAAGCCCTCCTAACATCACCACCAACCAGACAATGACCCGCTCTCCCAACATGACCATGAACATGACCTACACAAGCCCTCCTAACATCACCACCAACCAGACAATGACCCGCTCTCCCAACATGGCACCAATATGAACTCGTCAGCTCTAATATCGTGACCAAACCCTCAATAATACAATCACTAGTAAGCCAGGCTCTTTTCTCATGTCCCTTAAAAAATGGAAATAACAATCTTGACTGTTAAGTGACACTCTTCTTAAAGGACAAAAAGTACTTTTGCAAGTTATTGCATTTATGTTTTTGTTCAAATAATAAATTTGGACTGTTTATTGCAGAAATTTACTGGCTAGGGATAACTTGTAGGAGGGATAAGGGCTTGTCTGTTTCTCCGCTCCACCCACCTGTAATCCAGGTGCACAAGGTTCCTGCTATTTCCTCTCCACAAGAGGAGTAACCGGCAGTGCAGATAATTTTACCTTTGAGCTCAGTGGCGAGTCAGATGGTTACATCGCAGCTGGCCTATCTCGAGACAACAGTGTAAGAGATCAAATCCAGTTGCTTTTAAATCATATGTTTAATTTAAATCAGTGTAATATTTAAGTACTTTAATCTTAAACTTCTGGTTCACTGACTAATTTTCTTTTCACATCCTTAGGGTCAAAGTGGCACCATCTATGCTTGCGCCAACATCAATGGTGTACTGAAGTTCATCCGTTCCACACTGAACAATACAATACTGACTCCAGATAACACAGTAAGGCACTTTTTCAGAGAGCCTTGCCTATTAAAACATATGGCAATATTAGCAACAGAAATTCTTAACAGAAAATAATGTAGTATATAAAAGCATGAAAGGCTTGAAGGAAAATCTCAAGTCTAGTACTATTCACACAGGTCTCACAAGGTTGCCTCCAAAATCTGTGTAAAGTATATTATTAAGTAGCATTACTTCTGTTGTGCTGCAGTTCATCCCTGGAAGTTTCCGTGGCTCCCTCAATGGAAGAATAATTCAATGCATTTTCACCGCTGTGGGTCTCGGCAGCAGCACCGCCCGTGCAGCAACCTCAGAAACGTTCATCTCCGTTGTAAAAGGCAGCATCTCGAATGGTAAGTGCAACACTTTGATCAAGTAATTGACATATATTTTGTTTTGTAGCAGAATTAAAACATTTTCTTTCCTCTTATTCCTTTTTCCAGGTTCTCTGGATTCTCCAGTCAGTGTACTGACCACAAATGCATCAGTGGACTTAAGCAACCCTAACAGCACAGATGTTTCAGTCATAATAACACCCAGTACAAATGCAACTGCATCTACTAGCAATGCAACAACAAACAACACTGCATCTAACGTTACAACAACACCAAACAACACTGCATCTAACGTACAACAACACCAAACAACACTGCATCTAACGTTACATCAAACACTGGTACAACAATTGTAAGTGTGAACAGACCGGAGAGCCAGTTATATTTTTTTCTTGGTTAAGATGATCTATGTTGTTTTTTGAAGTGAAAGGTTAAGTGGTTAGCAAAGTCAATCATGTACTGACTACAATATTGTGTGATGGTGAATTGCTATAAGATTTATTTTTAGGCATAGATTTTAGGCATTTTAAACATACTCAGCAGATAAAAAAAAAAATGTAGCACTGCATTTCATGCCTTGTGTGAACGTAACATTGCAGGATAAGGTCAACAAGGACAACTGTAAGAAGGACAGGGCATGTTTCTCCACTCCAGCCAGCTGTGATCCATCTACTTCCAATAGCTGCTTTTTCGCCTCCACAAGAGGGGTGACCGGAAGCTCAGACAATCTCACTTTTGAGATCAGCGGGGAGTCAAATGGTTACATCGCAGTTGGCTTGTCTCAAGACAACAAGGAGGTCTGTTAAAGATTGCATTTATTTCTCATGTCCACATTTAAAAATCACATTTGTTAGAATGTGTTTTCAAAGCACCAAGTTTGAGATTTGGGTTCTCTGACTCATTTTCCTTGCTTCTCATAGGGTGATGGTGACACCATCTATTCTTGTGCCAACAACAATGGTATAGTGAAGTTCATCCGTTCCACACTGAACAATTCTATCCTGACTCCGGATAACACAGTAAGACTCCTTTCACAGAGCTTTTTCTCTGAAATTCTCCGTCAAGGTTTGCAAAGATGATTCTTGGCTGTAATTTACATGACAATGAGCAACAACAGGGAAGGCTTTAAAGAAAAATAGCACACAGTAGAACAGTGTACTGTAGGTGCAAATGTACATTAGACAGCAGTGAGCAAAAAAGAGACACCCAGAGTGGAGTTGGAGGGTTCATAGAACGCTTTGAGGTGGAAGGGAACTCAACTCACTTTGAACCCTACATTGTAGAAATACATTTTTACTAATTTTACCAATTTTTGTCTTGCAGTTCAGTCCTGGATCTTTCCGTGGCTCTGTGAACAACACAAAGATTCAGTGCATTTTTATAGCCGCAGGTCCCACCAGCAACACCCGTGCGGCAAACACAAACTCTTTTCTCTTCTTCTTCACTGGCAACTTTACAAACGGTGAGAGCGACGCTATTATTGAAATACTGAAAAAGAATGCAATTAGTGACACAATTAAAACATTTTCTTTATTTCCATTTCCTCAGGCACTTTGGGGTCTCCCATCACACGAATGAGTACAAGTTCGTCAGTTGATCTAACCAACATCAACAGCTCAGATGTTGGAATAATAACACCCACTACAAATACAGCCCCTAATACTACCACTTCTTCTATTATTACAACTACTACAGCAAAACCTACTACAGGAGGAGGCATCACACCGCAGCATGCAGCATCTCAGGGTAAGAGCTTGATACTGCCACATCACAGGCTACTCTCTGCAGAGCCGATAGGTGGAGCTTGTCATCTAGGTCCGCCCCTTTGGATATAATGGGTGGAGCTTGAAGGACCTAGCCCTAAACAGAACTAGGTCAAGCTCCACCCATTAGATGCTGGACGTCCTTTGGATGTGCAGTGAGCACTTAGACAGAGTAACACAAATGACTGCTCTTTAGTTGCTAAATTCATGTTAATTTAGGCGCTGTTTACACGACACTGTTTTCAACTAAAAACGTTAAACTTTTTGAGCGTTTTGGCTGTTCATTTACACAACACCGGCGTTTTGGGTGCCTGAAAATGCAAAGTTTTGAAAACGAGTTTCAAATTTCAAAATGACTCTCCGTGTCTCTGAAAATTATGACGTCATGCATATGCATTTTGTGTGTTCAGTCTATAGTGTTTATCGCCATCTAATGGCCTGCCAGCAGAATACAGGGGTTTTTATTTGTTTTCGCGGATCCGTGTGAATGGGGACCGTTTTGACAAGGGTGTCGTCTGTACGCGGAAAACTCAAAGGAAAAACGTCTCCGTGTTAAGCATATCGTTGTCGTGTAAATGTACCGTGAGATTAGACTAGCATACTGTACAATCCAGATTATACATAGTGACCTCAGGTTGAGTTTCAATTGTCCTTTGTTAAATACTTTAATTATTCTCTTTTCTTGTCTTTTCCCAGCTGCTGTGATAATTCTCTCAGGGATCCTTGCTGTCCTCCTGTTGTAAAGGACGCTGCCTGGAAGTCTCTTTTGCTTTCTGAAACTGGTCGATGAGCATTGAATGCTTGATGAACCCAACACCAAAGTATATGTAATTCAGCACATTTATATTTGTGCAATATTGTGACTCTGGTGAAATATGAAGCAAGGATCTGGGGAAGACGGAAATACATCATTTATTTAATCTGTGTGAGAAAGAGTGTGTGCATGAGTGTGTGTTTTTGTGAGAGCCTGTGTTTGTATTCTGCAAATGTACTGATACTTAAAATTCAGGTCCTGAACAAAGCAGGTTGATGAGAAGTTGTATAATCAGTCTGTTTATGTGATGGCACAAGTAGCTGAAATGTCTAGTAATAGCTAAGAGGATTATTTTTGAATGTCTTTAATTTATTTTGTAATGAAAGTGCAATGCTGCCTCAAAACATTGATTGTCTGTGAGTTTTAAATTAAGTCACTGTATATTTTTTGAAGAAAAGAATTATGCATAATAAAGTGATTTACATGTTCAAGTACCTAAACAATGAAATTGCTATTTCAGTGGTTATTAACCGGTGTATACCAACCACCAAATAGAGCAATGACGACAGCAGGAAAGAACTATGCTAAATGCAAACAGTAAACTAAATAGGCTAAGCAGAAATGGAGAAACTCATCCCCTTTTTGACAGTTTGTGATTTTGTTTAATTGTTTTATGATTAATTATTTCAGTACTGTGTTGGGTCACCATATTGTGCCCTAAAATAAATCAAGAATATTCCAATCATTTTAAAGATGATGATATTAACACTATTTGCAAACTCCATAAGGAAAACCACACTCTGTGATTTCTTGGCAACCCTCCAATGTTTTTTTAGGGAGAGTTTTGTAAATAATCTATATAGATTGTAGATGAAACAAATTTTCGATGATCTATGTGATTTACAGCAGGGTTCCTCAGAGTTTATCTCACACCACGATCAGACTCACCTGCCTGCATTCTTCTAGTAAATCTGAAGTGTGTGTTCAGGTGTGTTTATCAGGGCTGGATCTAAACTCTGCAGGGCAGGGCAGTGTTCATCAGGACCGGATTTGAGGAACACTGATTTACAGGATCTACCTGTTGCTATGATATCCAACATTTGAGTTTGAAATATGTGGTTTGTCAGATATTTTCCAGAAGACGTTGAAATTATATCAAAATTAATCAAATCAGCATTTAAAATTAAAATTCAGATGAAATAAAGTATTCAACCTAAGTTGAACGTAGTCAATTTATTTTGAGAAGGTACTCTAAATATAGTAATATTGAATGAATGAAGTGGTCAAATTCAGTGTAGCAGTTACTGACTTTACATTTTTTATTTTATTTTTATTTATTTGTTTATTTGAAAAGGGATAATGTACACTGATCAACATTCAGAACAAATGTAAGCGTATCCGAGTTAGCCACAGGCTAGTTTTCATCGGCAGTCCCCTTGCCAGATGTTATTAGTCATCCTAAAATAATAAATTGTTATAATGCAATACAATTCTTTATAAAATAAACAAAAAGTAAAAAATTAGACTGTGTTAAAATCACAAATAATCGAGTAAACATAGATGATACAGTTATTGTTGGTGGATGGGACCAGCGTCAATGTTGATTTTCATTTTCAAAAGCCATTTCTTAACATTAATCTTAAATGAGTAATAGGATGTGGACAGTCTAATTAATGGTGGTACTGAGTTCCATTGATGTGATGCTGTGAATGAAAAGACGGCCTGACTGAATGCAGTTGTTTTCAGTGGAAGTGTGCAGTCCCTCCTAACTGCACCTCTACAAACTCTGCATTCGATTTAAAATTAATAAGGCCAAACAAAGGAGGAGGAGCTAAACTGTGCATGATCTTATAAACTAAGCATACATTTCTGTATTTTATGAGGTTTTCCCAACTAAGCAGATTATACTTCTTTAGGATACGGCAATGATGATAACAAAATGGCTTTTTATCTAGAATTTTAAGTGCTTGTTTGTATAATGATTTCAGTGGTTTTAAGGCTGTAGAGTGTGCGTTGGACCAACTTATCAAACAGTAGGTGTGAGTATCCTTCCAGTGAGTATCCTTCCTGTAATATCTAAGGTTGTCGAGAAAGTAGTGGCCAGGCAACTGATGGATCATTTGAATTATGGTGAGCACCCCTGAATCCTCTTCAATTCGGTTTTAGAAAACACCATTCAACTGAAACGGCACTTTGTTATTTTGTTGAACAACTCAAAGCCATGTTGGATAAAGGGGGGGTGGTGGGTGCCATATTTTTAGATCTGAAAAGAGCATTCGACACGGTAAACCATAACATCCTGTTATCTAAATTGTCCACTCACAATATTTCTGATGAGACACTACGATGGTTTAAATCATATTTAGAGAATAGGATGCACTGCACTAGAATTAAGAGTACTACGTCCTCGTTTTTAGACTGCTCAGTTGGGGTGCCACAAGGCTCCATTTTGGGCCCTCTCTTATTTAGTGTTTATATAAATGATCTTCCAGCTATTTGTCCTGAAGTTCACGTACAAATGTACGCCGATGACGCCGTGATATATGTCCATGCAAAACTAAGACAGGAAGCAGCAACTGTGCTCCAGGGAGCGATGGAAAAAAATTCAGATTGGATGTTGCAATCATGCTTGACACTAAATTTTAGCAAAACTGTCAGCACGTTTTTTTCAATGAGGAATACTTCTCACTTTGCGCCGGAAATTATTGTAAAATGAACAAGGATTCACGAAGCAGAATCCGTTCAGTATTTAGGCGTAGTGCTCGACAGGACACTGTCGTTTAAAAAGCATATTTCAAAACTGATAAAAACTGTAAAATTTAATCTATCGCAGTTCAGATATATTCGCCCGCAAATGAGCACAGATGCAGCCAAGCTTTATTTGCATGCGATGATATTGTCTCATTTTACATATTGCATCACAAATTGGTCTTTATCAACCAACTCTGCGTTACAGCCGCTTCAAAGCCTGTACAAACAGGCACTCAAAATTTTAGATAAAAAACCTATTTCATATCATTACTGTAACATTGTGAAGAAATATAGATTATTAACGTTTGAAAATTTTGTTTTGTTTTCGAATGTTAATTTGGTATATAAAATTTTTCATGATTTGGCACCACAGCCCCTGAGTATGTTTGTGAAATCGTGTGAAGAGGTAGGACTTAGAACAACGCGAGCCTCCTCCAGAGGAGACTGTTATGTCAACTTTAGGTCCTCTGCTTTTGGACAGAATTGCTTCTCGGTGAAAGCTGCAGGGATGTGGAACTCGTTGCCTTTAACTATGCGAGAGAGTAGCACCTTGCATCAGTTTAAACTTAACCTGAAGAAATGGTTGAAAGACAGTCAGATTTGTAATCATTAGCACAAAACTGGTTATTGGAGTTGGGTAAAAAATGTAAGAAGGTAAATTTAAAAGGAAACTGTAAATAGTTGTAAATACTACTGGTAGTGCAATTGCATGTTTTGTTGAGATGATCCTTTTGTAGGTGTTTTATCTGTATTTTGTATTGTGAAAGGACTCATCATTGGGAATGCTCATTGTCCACTGTATTAACCTGCTGTCACCTTGCCTCTGTCCGGGGACTACAGATGAAAATTAGCTTCTAGCTATTTCTGGTCTGTGCAACACATTTGTTGTGCGAAGTCCCTGTTAAATAAACAATAAATAAATAAAATAGGTGATGTGGGAGAGAACCAATGAGTGGAAGTATACCTTAGCTGCCTCGGTTGAGGAGGATTCTGATATACCTGACATTAACCTCACTGAACTTTACTTTATTACAGACCCTCTTTATGTGGGTTTTGAAGGCAAAATTTGAGTCTAAGTGCAGTCCTAAATACTTGTATTCTGAGACCACTTTTATTGTGTGTCCTGAAATGGAAATCCTTGTTCTGCGTCTATGTGGGAGCCTTTGGAAAGAAACATACAAACTGTTTTTGAAACATTCAGTTGCAAACAACATTGATTAAGCCAAGATGTGACCTTCACTAATACATCTGTTAGCTTGAGCAGTCTTACCATGAGTAAAAATAACTGTATCATCAGCATACATTAAAATATCACAATTTCCACATACAAAGGGTAGATCATTAATGTATATGCTAAAAAGGGTTGGACCAAGTATGGAGCCTGCGGGACCCCGGTTGAAAGACATAGGGGGTAGAAGCCCTGCGGGACCCCGGTTGAAAGACATAGGGGGGTAGATTTATAGTAACCAATTTTAACATATTAAGAGCGGAGTGAGAGATAAGATTTGATAAGATTGACCAACTCAGAAGAAAAAATCAGTAATTTATACAATAAGATGTTATGATTAACCGTGCCAAATGCTTTCTTTAAGTCAAGGAACACTGCCCCTACAACCCCGCCTTTATCCAGTGATGCCTTAACTTTTTTTATGAAGAAACATGTAGCTGTTTCTGTTGAGTTATTAGCCCTGAATCCAAATTGCATTGGGTGTAGTGGAAAAGAGCTATTGTTGAGATAGTCAATGATTTGTTTGTTAATCAGTTGTTCAGATATTTTCGATACTAAAGGTACAACACTGATATAGGGGCCACGACAGCAGGCTTCCATGAATTAGGAAACCTTCCTTGAGCCAGTGAAATATTGATTATGTGTGTTAGTGGGGTAACTATTGAAGAATTAATCTCTTTCAGCATAATACAATAGACATCCTTAGCCCTTGAGGATTTGAGAGATGTGACTACTTTTACAACCTCATCCTCTGATACTGGTCTTAATGTTAATGCTGGCTCTCTAATATTAGCTGGAAGTGCATTATTTTGCTGTACTGCAAAACATTGGGCAATAGTATCTACTGACTCAACAAAGTATTGATTAAAGGCCTGTGCCACATCAGTCGGACTTTTAGTACAATTGGCTTAGTTATACTAATGTTTTGACCGGTTAATTTTTGAATCTGACTCCATATGGCTTTTGAGTTACCATTTGAATTTTCAGCAATTATAATGAAAAAGTCCACCTTTGCTTTTCTCAGTTCTCTAGTTACTGTGTTTTTTAGCCTAACAAATGTATACCTATAAATGGACATCTTTGATTTTGTAGATATTTTTAAAGCATTGTCCCGCTCCTTCATTAATTTTAGAACTTTCTGTTCATCCAGGGAAGAGTCTGTTTCTTGTTTTTACATTTAATTCTAATTGAGAATTCGTGGATTGTCGATTGCAATTTTTCTGTAAAGATTTGACTGGTTATTTCTAAATCATTTTCAGGAAGTAACTCATCCCATTTTATGTTTTTTATGGCTGTCTTGAAGTCCTCTAGTTTGTTTTTCGGGATGCCAAAGAATTCCTTATTGCCAGCGTTCGTAACCCGCCTGCAAGTGAGTTTTCTTGATATAAGCACCATATTATGATCTGATAGCCCAGTTATCATACTGAATGATTTTGAGATCCTTTCCGGTCTATTACTGAATATAAGGTCAATTTGGGTACTGGTGCTGTTTGTTCTTCTTGTTGGGCCTTTAACCAGTTGGACCAGATTAAAACCATCAGAAATATGCTTGAGCTTCATTCTTGAGGACTTATCTTCTCAGTTTAAGTTGAAGTCACCCATTATGATTATTTCTTCACACATGGAGCTTGATAAAAGTCAAGTGACAAAAATTGACCAACTAAAAATAATATTTAGTCCGAAAGCAAACAGCCTCTTTACTCTCCGTTCCATCGGCAAACATCCACAGAAAGTCGTTTTCTTAGCTCCTTTACATGTAGGCAAAAGAGTTGTAAGCCTATTCAAATGACAACCATGTCTATCAGGAACAAAAAGAGAGAAATTTGGGAACATTTACATGTCATTAAAAAAAATGAACATGTTTTCTAAGCAAATGACTTCAAGAAAGTTCACCATGGATGTTGTCGAAACTTGCTTGACCATCTGATCAGCATGAGGAATGTGTGCGCTATAACATGTGTCTAATACATTTTAAAGAACCGAAGCTGTTAAATTCCCTTCAAAACTTTCACTGAAAAGAAAGAATGACATAAGTGAGAAAATAATGGCAGAATTAAAGTGAACACCTTAGAAGTTGAATTAAAACAAAAAAAAAAAATACAAACCCTAATATAGTTTAGGAAGACTCCCTCAGTTTTCTCTCAGGAGATCCAGTTTGGTGGATTTGTACTGTTGAAATAATAATACAGTGTTTTGTTTTGTTTTTTTTGTGTGAAAAATATTCTAGCTTCAGTCAGTGAGAAAGAGAGAGAAATATTGGAATAGAGGAGGAGTAATATGTAAATGGAGGAGGAGAAGGAATATAAATGTGACATGACTGACAGAAGTCACACTGGTATATAAAGCTGAACATACCAAACCTCTCTCTCTCTCTCTCTCTCTCTCTCTCTCTCTCTCTCTCTCTCTCTCTCACCTCTCTCTCTCTCTCTCTCTCTCTCTCTCTGGAACAACGTTCATTTAAACATGCTCATTTAAAAGCAGAAAGAATCAAGAAGTGAACATGAAGGTTTTCTTCAGGAGTCTGTCGCTTTTACTGGGTAAGTAAAATACATATTTTCTAATATCTTGGGTGTTTCTGAAAGATGAAGCTGGAAACAAAATGTAGATAACCCGATAACATACAATACATAATTTTAGAGAACACTAAATAGTCCACATTTGGCCAATTTTTTTCCCTTAAGAGTAAATCTAACAAAATACTATGTCTTTACTTTTTTGTTTCAAATAGTGTTAATGAATCTAAACAAACTACTAAACAAAATAACATGTAATTTTCTGAAAAAGTGTTAATTGCTGATTTAAGTGCTAAGTGCTAATTATATATATATATATATATATATATATAAATCATTTTCAAGTTACTTTAATAAAATGATTTACTCTTATTTTGATCATTCCGTAGACATAAGTGTTTACATCTGAGTTATAAACTTATATCCCAGCACTTCTGTGATCATTTAAATGTTTGTAACAGAAATAGTGAGACTGTGTGATTGGAAACGCAGATCTGAATATTCCAGTGTGATTTTGTCAAAGGTTTAATAGACTCAGGAGAATCGCTGTCATTTAGGCAGAGGGTGTTTGAATCAAGATCGCGCTCTTAACAATTAATAGGGCGGCTCTAATTATACCAAAAAAAAAAAAAAAAAAAAATGATACGGAGCCTATAAAAAGGCACAGAGATGGAAAAAATGTTAGATGGGAGGAAAAATGATATGTCAATGCTTTCGGGTTCCCCGAGAAACTTTGCGTTCCCTCAAAAGTTTGCCAGAGAATGCAAAAGACATTTGCATCATTAATTCTGTTATTTTCCTGTTTATTACCGAGAAGCTGCTTTGAAACCATCATTATTGTATATAAAGTGCTATATTAATAAAGGTGACTTGTTTTTACTTAAAGTCCCCCTGTGGTGAAAATCCAGCTTTTAATGTTGTTTATGTGTCGATGTGGTGTTTTTAATATGCTTTAAAGAGCCCCTATCATGGATTTTTGAAAATGACCGTTCATGTAGTGTGGAATATAGCTCTAAGGGAATGAAAACATCCTGCAAAGATTTATATCTGAAAGTGCACCGTATATAAAGTTATTGGGTAACACTTTATTTGAAGGGGTGTGCATAAGACTGACATGACACTGTCATAAACATGACATAACACCTGTCATGGACATGAAGGAGTCTTTATGAATGTTTATGACTGTTGTCATTAAGTGTCATTCGGTAAATTATGACACTTTTAATGCAAAGTTGACATTGTTTAAAATATCTTTGTTATGACAACTTGACATTACCCAAGACAAAAATGTCTTGATTATGACAACTTGACATTAACAAAGACAGAAATGTCTTTGTTATGACAACTTGACATTAACCAAGAAATCATAACCTGTCAACCTGTCACAACTTTGGCCGTCATGACACCATTATAACTGTGTCATGAATATTACCTGTCCTCAAGTAAAGTGGAACACATTGTACTAGTTATAAAGATGTGATTAAGGGTTATTACACAGCGAAATGCTTTAAGTTTGATAATTAGACCTGATATGACATATTTGTGACAGGTTGACAGGTTATGATTTCTTGGTTAATGTCAAGTTGTCATAACAAAGACATTTCTGTCTTTGTTAATGTCAAGTTGTCATAATCAAGACATTTTTGTCTGGTAATGTCAGTTGTCATAACAAAGACATTTTTGTCTTTGTTAATGTCACGTTGTCATAACAAAGACATTTTAAACAATGTCAACTTTGCATTAAAAGTGTCATAATTTACCGAATGACACTTAATGACAACAGTCATAAACATTCATAAAGACTCCTTCATGTTCATGACAGGTGTTATGTCATGTTTATGACAGTGTCATGTCAGTCTTATGCACACCCCTTCAAATAAAGTGTTACCAGTTATTGTCTTTCAAAAGTGAGAGTCGACTCTGAGTCTATGAAATGCATTGTTTTTGAAACGAGTCTGTTTCGTAGTGACGTAGATACGATATTGGCCGTGCCCAGTTACTGCGTGCGCAGACGGAAGTGTAAACTTGAAGTGTAGAACACATTCAAAGACTTCAGCTGAACAGCATCATGTGGAGAAGACGCTGTGTTTTACAATGCAAAGATAGTTCAGCCACTTTGTTTTCATTGCCCAGGGACGAGCATGTGAAGAATCAGTGGTTAGAGTTCATATTTGCAACGATACCACAACAGTATAGCCGAACCTTGTGTTGTGTTCTCATCATTTTAATGACGAATCATTCAAAAACATAAATGAATTCAAATTTGGATTCGCAAGCCGGTTGTTCCTGAAGGAGGGCTCAGTATCCAGTGTATATGGATCAGCTCCTCCTCCCAATCACAACCTGTCAGTATTATTAATAATTGTTGCTTTTATGGGTTTTGTAGCGTCGGGGGCGCAAGGAGGGAAGGCGCAGTAAGTGTGTGTGTGTGTGTGTGTGTTGTGTGTGTGTGTGTGTGTGTGTGTGTGTGTGTGTGTGTGTGTGTGTGTGTGTGTGTGTGTGTGTGTGTGTGTGTGTGTGTGTGTGTGTGTGTGTGTGTGTGTGTGTGTGTGGTTGTGTACGTTACGCTCAGCGCAGCTTCTAGGTCTCCAATGTAAATTTTTTTTAAATATGTGAAATGTTTGTCGCTGTTATTGGAGTTGTCATAAAGAATAGAGCAATACCTTGTAGTACTGCAGTGCTTTATCAATATGTTTATGTTTGGGCTAACAAACAATAACTGACTGGGTCATCTGACCAATCACCGCCGATTAGCGACACGTAAAGGAGGGGTTTAGAAAAATGAGTCATTGAACGAATCATTTAGGAGTCGGTGAGCAAATCAGGTAAAAATAAATGCACAAGACAACAAAAGTGTTTTTTGTCATTGTATGCATGCAAAACTGTTGTTGGGGACTCCCAGAACAATATTAGGAACATTTTAAATGCCATAATAGGTACCCTTTAAGACAAATCATGTGTAAATTCATAAGTCGACAGCATTGCTGAGTATTTTCTGCTTAAAACTGCAGTGAACCAAAGACAGTCTCAAAAACTCGCTTTGAAATCGCTGGTGTTTCTGACGTCACAATCTACCTTGTAACCAATCAGATCAACGTGTGATCGTCAACCAGTGGATCTGTGAGTGAGTGGAGGCGGGGCTCATTTGCATATTAATTTTTATTTGCATACCGCATATACTAAATGAGGCCAGGGTGTTGAGTTACATTCAAGATATTTTAAGGCGTTTAAATATGTAATTTTGGTGATCAAAGATGATCAAAGAAGAACTGACTACAAAGGGGGACTTTACATTTAAGTCTATAAATACTGAACTTCATTCTGTGTTTCTCTTTCAAGGGTTTTTCCCCCTACAAATGAAGGCAGATGAAAAAGAAGGTGAGATTTCATGAAATAAACACCATTACATCTTTAAGTTAATTTGTGCCGCTGTGAAACATTTTTAGGGCTCTACACAATGAAAAAATTTCAATACCAATGGATTTAAAGACGAAAATAAAGGTGGCACAGTTTGAAATGGCACAAGGTATTTCACATGTATACTGAACAAACCATTTAGGATTTATTATTTATTTTACCTATGCTAGTTTAAAAACTACAAAAACTTATTCCTGAAATGCTTGTTTTATTTCAATTAAAATTGGCTCCTTTCCAATTCCTTCCATTCAAGTCAACAGAGAAATCACAAAAAGGATTGAACTGGGAAGCAAGATGTGTGGAAAAAGAGATTGTGATTTAGTCCTGCATACATTGTTAATGAAATATTGAAGATCCACCACCTACTGTAACAACATCTCAACACCTCACAATCGTCGGCTGTAGAACGTTATTTCAAGCTTTAAAACCGTTTGAAATCTGCTCGCTGTTTTTTATGACTGTAAAGTTCAGTCGAACAGCATTGATTTGAAATAGAAATATTTTGTTACATTATTATTATATTTACTGTCATTTCTGATTGTTTTAATGTGCCTTGATGAATAAAATAATTTCATACAGAAAAAAAACTTTTTCTTAGCAATCTTGAAAAGTGCAAACAGAACAACTTCACAAAATGAACGAGAACGGACAATCAAGGATAACAACAGAGGACTATAAATACACTGCAGAACAAATGAAGGAAACAAGCAACTCAGTTACAAACAGGTGTTAGGAAAGGAAAACAGGGAAAAAAGAAGGGTTTTACATGACAACGATGTAGTAAAAATGGAAACGTTTTGTGATTTTTGAGTACAGACATTAAATTTGACAAAACGTTCCCCGTTTAATCGGATCAGTGAAATTATTAAAACGCTGCATTCTGCTGCCAGGCCAGTAGTTGGCGATGTCACTTTGCAACACATATAGACTGAACACGTAAATGAAAAAGCCGTTTTTAATTGTTTGATTTTCCTTGTTAGTTGTCATGGTTACTGACTTGATTTCACACCTGTTTGTAATTGAGTTGCTTGTTTTCTTTCTTTGTCTTCCTCAGTGTATTTATAGTCCTCTGTATTCTTGGTTGTCCATTCTCATCCATTATGTGAGGCTGTTCTGTTTGCATTTTTTAAGATTTCTGAAATGGCTTGAAGTTGTTTTTTTTGGTCATTAAAACACCTAACTGCTTCAATTTAGGGGCCATTTACACAACATAACATAACAATTCACATTTACATAATGTTTTGTTGACGTTTTGTTTTGCAATGTTTTTTTTTTATATGTTTTGGCTGTTCATTTATACGACAGCAGCGTTTTGGGGGCCTGAAAATTAAAAATTAAAACGATAATGATATTTGAAAACGATATTGACTTAATTGCAACGTTATATGTGACTGCGAAAACGGTGACGTCATGCGCATGCTAACACAGTCTCATCCCAAGAAGTCATATATTGCCGTCTTGGGACGTCTTTTGACCATACGTCAATATCCGCCTTTTTAGGGTACCCTTAAACGTCGGTAAATGACGATCCTGGGACGTCATACAACTGACGCTTTACCTTTAACGTCAGTTAGGTGAGGGAGTAGGTTTAGGGGTAGGTTTAGGGCTGGGGTAGAGTTAGGATCCGATAACGTCATCTAACCGACGTTTAAAGGTACCCTAAAAAGGCGGATATTGACGTATGGTCAAAAGACGTCAGTATATGACTTCTTGGGATGAGACTGCGCTGCGCATGCATATCATGTGTTCTGTCTATAGGTGACTTTACAAAGTTGTCAATTTGATTTGTAACGCACTTTTCATGATACACACTGTTTAAAAGCAGCTTTACAGAAACCACAATTTATAAAACCACATAAAATTCAAGTCAGAATAGAAAAATGAAAACATAAAAATACGTGTTTTCCCTATGACCATATTCCAGTGAATGCAGCCGGATGGGGCACAGTCAGCCAGTCCATATTATTTTCGAACTGGTATGCCCAAAACGCTGTGGATGGGAGACCCAGCACCTGCACACATACACAGTCCCAGAGCAACCCGTGGTGGAAGCTGGATCTGCTGAAGGTGTACAGCGTGAACCGAGTGCTCATCACTAACAGACGAGACTGCTGCAACGACAGGATAAACGGGCCGAGATTCGGGTCGGAAACGACTCTTCAAATCTTTTCAGCAACCCCATGTGAGTCTCTCTCATATCTTCTTATTTACAGAGATTCTGTCCAGATGGCTCATTGACACATTACTTTCAAAGGATCATAAGAGTTGTTTGTTCATGAATCGGACATCACTAAAATTAATATCTTGGGCTGCGTCCGAGATTGCATTCTCTCATACTTATTTTGAATAAGAAATTACTTCACGACCGCTAAAAAAAAGTATGCTCCATATGCGTGTAGGATTGATATAATCTGTACTACATTCGTCATGACATCATTATCATGTGATCTACCACTAAGTGAGTCAAATGTTGATTAGTTCAATTCGTCAGATTGATTCAAACTTGTCTTTTTGAACTCTTCATTTTTACATGACTCATTTGTTGGTGAATCGGACTCCACTAACGCTGTGTTTTTAATTTACTAAAAGGAGACGGAATACTAGAAGAGTAATTTGCTCGTTCATCACGTCGTTCATTTTCTTTGCATCCCGAGCGCGAGGGAAAACAACAATGCCATTTAATGCCATTATTTTGCGGTATAGGGTATTTTTATTCATTACTGACTGTGAACACAGATTCAAAACTGAGGTAAATTATTTTTTTTCTTTGGACGTGGCAGTAAACGAGTTCAGAAAAGTAGTTAAAATAAAGATCAGACTTTTGACGTTATTGGCTCTCTGTGGTGGCAGCAACAGAGTCAAGTCACCTTTATTTATATAGTGCTTTTACAATCCAGATTTTTTTAAAGCAGCTTCACAAAGATAACAGGAAAATAATGTTGTAATAATATTGTTAAATATAAAATTAAATGTCCCCAATGTTCAGAGTCACACATGAAACTCCCTCAATGATCACAGAATGAATTTGGCCACCTACAATTAAATACAACATTAACATTGTTCCAGAATAAAGAAATACTCTACACTCCCTATGTCGCATCATCTTAAATTATAATAATCCAAAGATTAAACACTGAGGAAACCATAGTCCTACTGATCAACTGCTAAGATGAATAATAGCTCTAATATTGGCGGTTGTCTTGGTTAATGTAATGAATCTGGAGATTTGAGTAGAATCCATTTGCAGTTTTATTGAAGAAACGTCAAACAGGCAGGGGTCAGATAACAGCAAAACAGGAGATACAGAGGGCAAGCACAGAGAGTAGTCAGGTACCAGGCAGAAGATCAGGGCAGGCAGCAAGAAACAGTAATCCAAGTCAAGACAAGCAGTAGTGAGACAACAATCCAAGGTCAGCAAACAGATCAGCAAGATAGGGAAAAACGCTCAGTGATTACAGGCCAGGCCAATGCAATACTTCCGACTGAACTTCTGTTTGAGTGTGGCTTGTATAGACCCCTTATCAGTTGGTAAACATGGTGACGTTTTTCTGTGGGCGGAGCTTAGTTGGCTGCAGAACGATCCCTCTCGCTGCTTCCCTAACATTAATTTGCAAGTTTTGTTAGCTTGTTTTTTAACAATGACTGGAGAAAATCCGATTTTGCCTTAATGTGCAAGGTCACTCAGTGTCCAGGACTCCGATTTTTATTTGCAAAAGTTAATTTTAACGGACGGAACCAGACGTAAAAAACGTTTTACGGCTGACCCGTACACGCTCACTCAATGGACGATCTGACAGGATTAACGTTACGTCGTAAAGAGAAACTGAGGGCATATAAATCTTTATATGCCTATAACTATGTGCTGAATGGTCATGTACAAGACTTGTGTGTACGATCCGCAGTTCTGCCGAGCCAGCGCCGAGAAGACACAATGTAAACAGTGACATTACGTGCAATGTTAATGATGTGAATATTTTCGAGAAATAAAAATTCCAGATACAGCATACTCATTTTTCATTGATTCTTGCACCCAACAACATATCAAGATGACATTTAATAATAATAATAATAATAATAAATAATAATTTAAGCTCCTTATTATGTAGCCAAATCTGTGCTGGCTTGTATTAGCCGCCTGCAGTTTTCCGTTTGTTTTCCTCCAGCTAGCGCCGTGACGTAACTGTGACTTCGGCTGATAAGGGGTCTAAGAGAGTCTGAATGAGGTGCAGGTGTGTGCGAAATCAGACCCAGGTTTGAAGCATTACGGGATTAGAGTTCCAGAGTAAACTAGTATTCCGGTGATGGCTCCCTCTGGTGCTGAAGAGGAGGCGGTGCGGGAGCCCGCTCTGTAACAGTTACGAGAACGTTCCTAACATTACAAAATTCGATGACACCAATCGTCACACATGCAAGAGTGATAAAAACAGAACAACTTTATTTTGTGTAACAAGCTTAATTGGAATGGTAAATAATTGCAAGTTTCTATTGCCCCCCCCCCCCCCCCCCCAAAAAAAAACACATCATATGGCGAGTTAGGGGAAATCTCAAACCATAAAATTTACAGTATATAATTTAGAGAGAATACAATTCAAGTCATACTAACAAACTCACTCTTTTGTCTCTCTCTAGATGTGCTGTGATTTCTACTATTCCAGCTGGCGCTTCCTACAGCTACTCGTGTAATAGGATGGAGGGACGATATGTAATTGTGGTTATTCCTGGAGATGATAGGATACTTACTCTCTGTGAGGTGGAAGTCTATGTGGTTTATCCAGGTAATTCATAACAACCTGGTCTAAACCCCTTTCCAGGGGAATCTGAAGCCATTCTCATTCCATTGAAGTGGTTTTTAATATAATTATAGAGTTTAGTTCTAGTCTAGAACCAGACCGACTTCCTAGAATGAAGTAAATGCTATTAAATCAAATATTTTGTCATTTTACAGGTAATTTGGCAGCAGGAAGAAGCGTCACACAGTCATCAACCATTACCAGCTGGTTCGCGGAACAGGCCATTGACTTCAATCCAGGTTTCACACATCCAGAGTTAGCGTGTTCCTCAACCACTAGTCAGACTAACCCGTGGTGGAGGCTGGATCTGCGTCAGATTTACAGAGTTAGTAAAGTGGTCATCACTAACAGAAACGACTGCTGTCCAGAACGAATAAACGGAGCGGAGATTCACATTGGAAACTCTTTGGAGAACAATGGCAACAACAATCCCATGTGAGACTTTCTTTCAGTAGCTTAAAGGATAATTTCGGTATTTAGAACTTTGAGTCTATTTTCTAGTGTGTTTTGGATGAGCTAGAGTGGTGGACACAGAAATGTTGACGATGGGTCCTGTCTCGACTTTTTGACTCTTTTAGAATCGCCTCTGAGCGCTTCAGAGTGGCTGTCTATGGGCATGCACAAACATGTGCTTAAAACAACCCTTAACGCTAGTTTTCAAAACTGTGACACTCACCGAGTGGTTAGTGGTGTTCGTTGATGTTCCAAAACAAGTAGCGTAGCGAAATACAGTTTCTGTCGTGTTTTATTGCACGAGTTATTGCAATGGAGTCCTCCAACAGAAATCATGCATTTTTACAAAATGGCAAATAAAACATCATTGGAACATCAACAGTCTTACTGAAGTTTTCTCTGTCTCTCCATAGATGTGCTGTGATTTCTAGTATTCCAGCTGGTGTGTCATCCACCTACGCTTGTAACGATATGGAGGGTCGATTTGTGAATCTGATCATTCCTGGAGATTCAAGGTTTCTCACTGTGTGTGAGGTGGAGGTCTATGGAGAAGGTCTGATCAAACAAACAGTCAATAAAACACATTTATTGTCAACACTAAACCACGTTCAACTGAACCTGTGTGTAATGTCCATGTTTAATCTTAAGTGACATGAATTTGCTCCAGAATATATTATAGACACACACACAGCCTTTGATGCCAAAAACAAAAGATGCAATGATGTATTTTAGGATCCTAAAAATGCATATGATTATTTGCCTCAGAACCACTGATCGAAACGATAGAGAGTAACATCATGTGTGTGTTTCAGGTCCTTGTTTAAAGCAAACGTTTGTGAAGCTCAAACTGAAGTCCAGCTGGAGTCTGTCTCAAGCTACCGTGAGAGTCCAGCTCCTGACACAGGTGAGGGTGGGTAGGGTGAGAGGGTGAGGGAGAGAGGAGAGAGAGAGAGAGAGAGAGAGAGAGAGAGAGAGAGAGAGAGAGAGAGAGAGAGAGAGAGAGAGAGAGAGAGAGAGAGAGAGAGAGAGAGAGAGAGAGAGAGAGATTAAGAAATGTGCTTGTTTCAGCTGGAATCTGCTCTGATGGGAAGAGGGATTTCTAACGTGACGCTGCGCTGGTCTCAACTGCCCGAACAGGAAGTGATGCGGAAGGAAGCCGCACCCGGTGAGTTTGTTCATACAAGATACACTGGAAAACTGAACTACAATTCTGATTCGTTAAGATACAGATACTACAAATGAAATAGAAACGACTTCTTAATGATATAATGAACGTTTCGTTTACAGCTCAATGTGCTCAAAGAAAGACGTGATGACGGGAAAACGTTTTGATCAGTTCGTCAGTTACTTTACTTGAATATTAAATGTTGATCATCATAAAGTTGTACGTGAAAATGGAAACTATGGATTCCTGAAAATGCTTAAACTCCAAAGCTGCTTTGAAACAATTTGTATTGTATAATATGTAATTAATAAACTTGATTTGAAAATTTAAAGGCAGTGCTATTTTATTATCATTGATATACTATTATAGTTTTTAACACTGAGTTTTTTCTTATTTTTATATTCTTAGTTCTTAGAGTTGTTGGTTTCTCTCATTGTTCTTTTTTTTATGTATATATAGTTTTTATTCATTTAAAAAAAAAAAATATCAGAGGATTTTGCAGAAATAAATGCAATTTCTTAGGTCTTATTTTTCACATTGTTTGAAATGACAATATTTCTAACCACAGTAGCATTTACACTCTACGCATGTGTAACCTCCAAAATCGGAGTCGCATTTAAAACGCAAGTTTAACAACAGTTTGATTATTAATTATGTAATTATATATATATATATATATATATATATATATATATATATATATATATATATATATATATATATATATATATATATTATATATATATATATATATATATATATATAGTTGTTTTTTAGAGTGCCCATTGTCTTGTACAGCCAATTTGAATTTTAGGCAGCAACTGAATTGAGGTTTTAATTTTTTTTCTACAGTCTACGATGAGTAAACATTGTGGTTTGGATCGACTGGCCAGAACTAAAGGTGCTGATGATGTCAGCCGAAATTAAAAGTGTTTTTTTTATAAATTGTTTTTACATATTTACAATATCAGAAGTGAAATTTGAAATTGTATATCTTGTGAAGAGTTTTTTTTGTATACAGTACATCTCACAACCATTAAATAACCTGTTTAAGAAACTACTTGCTGTTTAAGGAACAACGATTATTAAAGATGTTATGAATAAAAAAGGATGTTTAAGACAAAACATGTCCATTTAATTCATCTTATAATTATAGTAATTTGTACACTGCAAAAAAATATTTGATCTAGTATTTTTGTCACAAGTTCAGTATGGTGTACCACAAGGCTCAGTACTAGGACCGTTGCTGTTCACTCTGTACATGCTACCATTAGGAGATATCATTAGGAAGCATTGCATTAGTTTTCACTGTTATGCTGATGATACTCAGCTGTATATTTCTTCACGCCCTGACGAAACTTACCAATCCACAAAATTAACGGAATGCATAGCTGATATAAAAAACTGCATGACTGTAGTAGGACTTAAGTAGTAGGAAATTACTAGAGATTCTAATTATTGGACAAAAAACGTCCTCACGTAATAACCTACACTGTAAAAAATTGTCCTGTAAAATAACAGTAAAGAGCTGGCAGCAGAGACGCCAGCAGTATACCGTTATTTTTACGGTATTCATACGTAAAATGACTTTACGGTAGTAGTCTGTAAACCAGAAAAACTGTATATTTCTGTATTTCTATGTATGTATTTATTTATTCAATATTGATTACAAATGAACTTCATTATTCTCAGGCCTATAGACAGATTCTTAAGATATGCATTATTGTGAACATTATGCAAAATAAGCAATACAAACATCAAAATCAAATACCTTTATTTCAAAGAGCAATGTCAATATTATCATGAATACAAACAATGAAAAAAATAAAATAAACCCTGTTGGACGACACTGAGAAGAGATGTCTAGTAGCAAACAGAAACAGCCTACTGTCTGCTTTAGACGATGGCAATACACTTAAAGACTATTTAAGGAACATTAAAGGAACACCACTTTTTTTTGGAAACAGGCTCATTTTCCAACTCCCCTAGAGTTAAACAGTTGAGTTTTACGGTTTTCTAATCCATTCAGTCGATCTCCGGGTCTGGCGGTTGCACTTTTAGCATAGCTTAGCATAGATCATTGAATCTGATTAGACTGTTGGCATCTCTCTCAAAAAATGACCAAAAAGTTTCGATATTTTACCTATTTAAAACGTGACTCTTCTGTAGTTACATCGTGCACTAAGAAAACGTTACAGGGATATTCCACCATTTGGGGAATTAAGCTCATTTTCCACCTCCTCTTGAGTAAAACAATAGTTTTTTACCGTTTTGGAAACCATTCATACCACTTTTAGCATAGCTTAACGTAATTTATAGGTATGACGACAATGCTAGGGGTGGAACGGTACACAGGAGTCCCGGTTCGGTTCATACCTCGGTTCAGACATCACGGTTCGGTACGATTTTGGTACAATGGAGTGAAAAGCAAAACAAAAATATAGATAGCATTTTTATCATTGTCTTAATCCTTGTATTTTTTTAAATGAGTTTTATTAATAAAGGCTTAGAACCAGTTTATTTGTAGTGCACCGACAATAGTTTTATACAATTAGTTTATTAATAAAAAATAATAAAAAGTCAAAAAGACCTTGAGATATGTTTGGTAATTGTACCTGAATGAATTTAAAATTAATTTGCTATATTTCAATTTTAATTAACCCTAACTTTATTCTCATCTGAATTATAAATAATTGATTTCCGTATAAAATAATACTACCATTAAAAACACATTTGATTTTCTTTTTTAAGCAATGTAGAATGTGTAATTAAAAATAAACAGATTAGTGCTCTGAGGACAAGAAATGAAAACCAATGCGATATGATGAATGTCCAAAAGATAGTACCCACAGACTGTTTTGTAATGGGGTTGGATAAATATGTTTTGCTTTTAAAACTGTGTGTGTGTGCGTGTGTTTTTGGTTGGGTGACAGTTGTAGGTTACAGTTTGACAAGAGTTTAGAGTGTGACAAGCACAATGTTGTATTTGATTGCGAGTGTAAACAAATAAGTAAACACTTTGCAGTTTGAATGTCCTGTATTAACAAAATGATCGCGCCCGCGCGCCTCTCTCTCTCTCTCTCACCCACTCACACACACACACACACACACACACACACACACACACACACACACACACACACACACACACACACACACACACACACACACACACACTCCAGCATTCCAATCTTGACATCGCATCCTGTTCATTATGCTGCATTCACACCAAACGTGAATAGAGCGACATTTATCGCTATCTAGAGTTTTATTTATTTTTTATTTATTTTTATTCCATGTATTCTCTGTGCAAATTCGTGCACCGAACTGTGACGCCCGTACAGTTTCGGTTCAATACGAACAACTTACATGTACCGTTCCACCCATAGACAATACAATTATTATTGTAAATGATATCACATAAAAAGCGGTAACTAACGTTAATTAAATCAAGCAAACAAATAGCTTTTGTTTTTGCTCCAAAAAGCTTGACTTACCTCGAATTTCACATAAGATTCCTACACGTTATGAGTTTCCATCAGGTTGACGCTGTGTGCTTCAAGATTCTGACGCAAGTGCTAAGATTCCGATTGGCCACGAGAAAAAGTGCTAAGATTCCGATTGGCCCAGAGAAATGTCAATTATAAGAATTATCCAATAATGTTTCTCAATTCTAGGCGGGCAGCATCCCTTAAATGGGACTAGGTGGTGAGCCTGCAAGCGCTTCCCTGGAAGAGGCAGACCCAGCCCTGGCTTTCTCTGTCCGTCTGCTTCATTGGGGGTTACGTGCACAGAACGCAAGCCTTAGAACCTCAGACCAGCTCTTATCCGTTTAGGAAATCAGCAGAGAGGGAAGGCTGTTTCCAAGTGAAGTTAGCCCACTGAATGGTGGCTGCCTTCATCTTGGTGAAAATTCTGAGATGCTCATGTCCACTTAGGTGTTGAGCTCCGCTTAAATGAGTGTGTGCTCCGCCTAGGCGTTGACACAGAGTCCCTCGCTGACAGATATTCTAGAGTTGGGGGCTGGGTGACACCTATTCTTGAACCGCTGCTTCCCGTGGGCTCCCTTCTCATGAAGCCAGTTCACTGTGAGCCCCTGTTCAAAGTGTCGGCTTGCTGCGCCAGTGGTCCTGTAGGAAAAGCAGTGACTTTCCTGGCCTAAGCCGTGTCCTTCCCCACCTCAAATAGCGGGGGCATCAGAAGGCTTTTGTCTAGGCACTGGAAGGTGGCAGCTTTGGTGGCGTTTTCAATGGTTTTCCCCATTCAGTCGACTACATCCTCCGTTCCCTCCTTCAGGGAACGGTGGGTTGCATATGCATCCAGGACGTTCCCACACATTTTCCATCTCAAAATTCCATACTTTTCTAAGGGTGGATTACGGTTCACGCTGCAGGACTGCCAAATGACTAAAGGAACGTTTATGTCAGGACAACTGACTTAATTATCAGTAAGATAATAGAAAACTCTATATTTCTTGTCTATTACCACCCACTGCTACTTATACCAAAGACGGAAATAAGCGCAGTTACAATAGCTAAATATGTGGGAGAGCGCTGCTATCGTGTGACGATATTGTATTGCAATAGGTAGCCCTTCAAAATCAATACCAAATCAAAACTAGTTAGCATATTATTTGTAATTGAAAGGGTTTAATGACAATTTATGGTTATGGTTACACTTAAAATACTGAAGTTACAAAATATATGAGATGATAACTTCTACCATTAATTATACCCAGCATATATGTAAAATGTTATATATATGAAATATAGAAAGAGAGGGAGAGTGTAGAGTAAGAGAAAGAGAGAGAGAGCCAGAGAATGCAAGGGCCAGAGCAACTGTTACAATCTTCTGTTATTCATTCCTTAACCAAGTGACTGTAACCCAAATGTGAGACGTTCAAACTGACCAATCAGATAATTACAATTTCCCCATTGTAATAAAGGTGTGACTATTCGTAGAACCCCTGATGGCCTACAGGCCTTGAGCACTCTTTAAATTACAAGTCCTTGTTTCTCTGTAATACTCAGTGAGAAAATTAAGTGTTTGCACATAGATCCACATTAGGAACTTTTGCAATCACATTTATGCATCACAAACTCAACTCAACTGTGAGATTGTGCGCTTGTATCAGATTGAACCAAACATTCTCGATCTTATCATCCAGGCCCTTTGTAATCATAGACTGGGCAGCATCAGAGGGCTCTTCAGTGTTCGCTCTTTTGATTCATCCAGTTTCTGACAGCTCATTCAGGTAACTGAAGAATGAGATAAAAGAACAAGTCAATAATAGACCGAAAAGAAATGGTCTACTGATGTAACAATGAAACGATTAAAAATATTAAAATACCCTTATAATTGTGTAGATTTACTAGACTATAAAACAAGCAAAAAAATAAGCTGGAAAAAAAATATACCAGAATATCAATACTACGCTATATAGAACGGTTACACTTTTTTCTTTACAGTATGTGCACTTACATTTACTTTACAGTGTACTTAAGAAAGTACTAGGTAATATAGGGTAACATGGATTAAAGACCCCCTCCGATGAAAATAATGTTTTTCTAGGTGTTAACATGTTCTTGTGTCATTTTTCTGATGTTAGAGGACATACCTTGAGAAAAATAAGCTCAAAGTTGTATTTCTGAGTATTTCTACATTCAAATGGCTGTGAATCAGTAGCAGACGTTAAAATGCCGTTTAAAATAGACTGGAGTTGTGACGTAGTAACTCCACTGGGCGGGGCCACAAGCTCATTCTCCGCCCCGCCCGCGCCCGCTCAGGTTCTGAGGAGTAGAGAAGACGATGGCGGATCAACACCTATGTGCGGTAGCGGGTTGCAATGCAAAGAGGAGAGATAGTGGTATTAGCTTTCATGCTTTACCAAAACATGTTGCTGTGAGACAAAGATGGATTACGTTCCGTGGTCACGTTAAAAACAACACATCGGTTTGCGGTCAGCACTTTACAGAAGACTGTTTCACCAACTGGCAGGAGAAAAAAATGGGCTTATTTTGAAGCCGGATGCAGTGCCTTCCATAAAGACACCATCAACTGGACAGCCTGTGTCTTTACCGATAAGTTAATTTTTTTTTTCTGTCGGGAGCTAGTTTAACGATCCCGCCTGTTTGCTAGCACAGTGTGGCCAAAGTGGCGCTTTTCTGTCAGGAGCCAATTCAACGATCCCGCCTGTTTGCTCATTACATCAGCTATCTACCGGGCAAAAAAGCCAGTGCTGCATGATGTGGCAACTCTCTGTTAACTTTATTTTATCTGTGTTAAAGCGATGTAATGTAATGTAATGTAATGCGTAAGTAAGTTGTGTTTTGTGTTTAATTTTACTCAGCAGCAGGGTCAGATACACACACACAGGCTTGTTGCATGTCATTGTGAACAGAGCTCCGATAGTGGCGCTGAAATTGGAACACATACTGTAACAAATAAGTCACTTTTCACCGTCTATCAATCGTCAAAACTAAAGTTTGGAGAACACATAGATTGATCCCGTCAGTAGTTACATCATTACATAATGAAAGAGGGCAGCCAGCCTCCTCCAGGAGGGATGAAATATCGAGGCGAAGTCGAGTTTTTTTTTTTCCGCGACGTCTTGGAGTGAAATAATGATCGGTGATTACTTTGATTAACTTCGGATAATAATAATTAGCTTGTATATAATACTGTAATGCTTCTATATTGACTTCTACCTTACTGAGAAAAGTGTATGATTAATGGTAAAGATATTTATTGTGTTCTGTTTTCTCTGTTTCTTAAGAGTAACGTCCCTTCTGCGGCTGCCACACAGACAAGAGATGCCGGCTGTCAGAAGAGGGGAAGGGCAACTGTGGCCACCCAGCTGTCAGAGTATACTCTCAAATCCATTCGAAGTAAAGGTTAGTGTTGATTTGTGTAATGACATGATCTAATGATTTCTATTGTCTTTAATATTTTTAGAATGAAATATCTGTGAAAATATCTGTGCTAGTGTTCATTGATGAGCTCTTAGTATATTGGTGATGTCTTTGTATGTACGGTTTCTTAAATGTAATCTTGGACTGTAATATGTAGTCATAGTGATACATGTGTGTTCATATTTAAAATTGGCATATTACAGCTATCCAAGTCAATCCATCCACCAGTTGCTTTGGAACCAATACTGAGGTGAAAGCAGAGTTCGGAGGCTTTACTTCAACACCGGACAAGACAAGGCCCCCACCTTTGAAAAGGAGACGCCTTGAGACATTGCTTGATGACACAGAGGATCTGGATGATGCTGAGGAAGAACCAGTTGACAGTTCTCAGTCAACATATCACCCCAGCATGTCTTCTTTGAGTGACTCAACCATTGTCAGGTGATCACTCACCGCCAATTATACAAAAATCTGCATCGTTTACTAGGGATGCACCGATACTACTTTTTCCAGACCGAGTCCGATACCGATACTTTCATTTTTGGTACTCACCGATACCGATACTGTAACCGATACCTGTATTTTTAATTTTCAATTAATTTTCAATTCATGCATTTGTAATTTTTAAATGTATTGGTAGAGAAACCAAAATAATATCAATCATATTAGTTGTTTATTAAATTTAAACTTAATTAGTTCAACAAATATATATTTCATGCACTGCATATTCATTACTGTATAAATTAAATATATATGGATCATTTTGTAAAGTTGATAGAGGTAGCCTATTTAGCCAAGAGCAGAGAGTCATTTATTTGTCCTTTGTTTGATTAACATTAAAACACAGCAGCAGATTTATTAAAGTGCCGCCCCTTTAAGGCCGAACGCACGGACGCCATTTGAATTATACTGTCTAAGTTCACTTGAAATATATAACAGACTTTTACTAGGATACTCGCCAAGACAGGTGTTTTTACATAGTTTTGTGTGAATTCCTCCGTACAAGCGCAATGCGTGAAAGACTTCCATTCAGTATTTGTGCACTGTCTGGTGGTTTTCGGGGGGCACGCTGTGGATGTTTGAAGTTCATGGAAATTCTTGACCTGCAAATGTCCTGTAATAATGTAGGCAACCACTCGTTAAACATAAGTAAGGTAACAGTTCATGTTTTACTTACATATACGATTTAGTTTTAATCCAAATAACACGTGCTGAGTGAACGATCCGCAATCAACAGCATTCAACAGAAGTGCTCTCTCTCTCTCTCTCTCTCTCTCTCTCTCTCTCTCTCTCTCTCTCTCTCTCTCCTCTCTCTCTCTCTCTCTCTCGTCAGTTAACGTTAATAATAAGCTACATGCCTCGTTTTACTTGATTTGCCATTGACATCCGACTGAACTACAAACTTTCCACTGACGTCTGTGAAAAAGGGATGCGCTCGACCAGCTCGCGCGTCTGTGTCGCAGCGCGCTCAATCCACTGCGCGTTTTTCTCTTATCAGCTTGCACACCATATAGTTATATAGGCGACGCGTTAATATATTCTGTTTAATATTCCACTGATAAGATACATTTATTTCATATACAGCCTTCTTTTTTTTTATCCCCATTATAATTTCTGACACTGTACACATGTTGCCTGGTATCGGTTGTTGGTATCGGGGCATTTTTACGAGTACGAGTACAAGTACATGAGCTCAGTATCGGGCCCGATACCGATACTGGTATCGGTATCGGTGCATCCCTATCGTTTACATATTTTCAAAAAAACTTTTTCCCTGGTTTACACACTAACTACAAATACGAATAATCTTCACAATCTACTCATTTTGTGATCTCAGAAAATGGATTGATATTGCTGATTTGAATTCCTTTATTTTATAATACAATTCTTTAAATAAATATTGTTTTTTTAATTACTTGGTAGTTGAATTGCTGTATTATGTTTTATGAAAAGAGAGATGAAGTAATATAATATATTTCATTCTCTACCCACCCCACAGCCCTCCAACACCAATACAAGATATTGTAAAATATGTTGTATATGAAGATTGCCTCCTTGCTCTGTTCCATGACTGTCCAATCTGTCAGCGGACATGTGAGCTGGAGAAGTATGTCAGGGGAACATTTGTGTCAATCAGACAGAAATGTCCTTTGTGTGACTACTCCAGGCAGTGGAAAAGTCAGCCGATCATCGGCAGCACCCCAGCAGGCAACCTGCAGTTATCCGCTGCAGTACACTTTACTGGCACGTCATTTAGACAGATCAGCAAAGTAAGTAACAGTACATAAATGTGCATAAATGTAGCAAGAAGTGGATAAAAATATACAGCATTAATGGAAGTATGTGTGTGTAAATTCTAATGTCTAATTTCAAAATGTAATCAACTTATCAAGATTTGGTTGTGTTACAGGTTCTTTCTGCACTCAAAGTCTGCAACATAGTAGAGAGCACATATTTCCTCCGCCTCATCATTTATGGAGCCATGTGTTTTCGCTGTGTGGAAGCGGACCCAAGCAGACCTATGACAGAATGTTGATGTGAAATATAAAAAAAATCATGTGTTTGTGCAATATTGTTTTCTCTAACCCCACAGAGTAACGAATGTGGCGGCAGTGCCAAAATGGAGAAAGAGGGCCTGATTAGGAGTCTCGATTTCCTGGAAAAATCTGATGTGAAAGTTGCATCAATTGTCACTGACAGACACTCTCAAATCCAGAAGTTCCCCATCGAGGGGAACTCAACTGCGTCATCGTTATGACACTTTGGGGAATGCCCCCAGCGTAGCGCATCTGAAGAATGAATGAAATCTGTCCAATCCTGATTGGTGTTGCGTCACGACGTAGTAGATGACGGCATACCCGGAAGATACAAAGGGACGCCGGCACGAACACAAATCAGCTTTTTGCTATTCAGCAAGCGCTCTGTGTTGTCTGAACCAGTTTGTCTTATTTGGTGTTGTTTGTCCCTCTTATAAGAGTGCTGCGTTCCCGCCTGGCCTTATTTAGTAATGATGGTCAGATGCGCGCTCCCCGCGGATCAGGTCCCGCATCTGCTGAGGCAATGCGGCGGCTTAGATCGTGGGGCTCGCAGAGAGAGCTCTCAGAGGAGATCGGGACTGCCGAGGCACTTTCCCGATCTTCATCTGAAAGCTGCAGATTCCCCTATCCCCCGTTCGGGAGCCCGCCCCGCGGCTTCTCCCGTTCGGGATGTAGACCCGGTGTTGCAGCTGTCTGATTCCGAGGAATTGGACGTGCTCAGCATCGCGGAGGAGAATCTGCACGAAGCGCACACACACACACACACACACACACACACACACAATTTGCAGTAAGATTCTGTGGCTGGGATCTCGCGTCTGCCGAGGCAGCGCGTAGGTTTAATGTTTGCCTTGCAGTTGTAATACAGAATCTAGCTCGGATCTCGCGTTTGCCGAGGCAGCGCTTAGATTGCGAGTGTACTTTCCAGTAAGATTCTGTGGCTGGGATCTCGCGTCTGCCGAGGCAGCGCGTAGGTTTAATGTTGCCTTGCAGTTGCAATACAGAATCCAGTAGCTCAGATCTCGTGTTTGCCGAGGCAGCATGTAGGTTACGAGTCTACTTTGCAGTTTGCTGTGTGAGTACGAGGCATGAACAGTCAGCTCCTGAGGGTGCTTGCTGTGTTCATTGAAAAAAAAAAAAAACTCGCCGCACACGTGCGTTTCGGGTGTCTCAGCCTCGCGCCTGTTGACTTTCTTCTCGAGAGATGAAAGCCAAATATATTGTACTACTCTCGCGTTTGTTAAGGCAGCGCGTTATGAGTCTACAATAAAAGGGACACACGCGATCTGATAAATAATACTGTTTAGGTGCGAGGAATTCACAGTCAGCCCCTGAGGGTGCTGGCTGTGTTCATTGAGAAATATCCTGACGCGTACAGCCGTGCGCTGTCAGTTGTTTCAGTCTCGCGCCTGTTGACTTTCTTCTCGAGGGATGAAAGCCAAATTATAACGGCTCGAATCTCGCGCTTGCCGAGGCAGCGTGTAGGTTATGAGATCGTATAATTAAATATAAAACAGTATTCTGGTGTTTATGGCTGCATTTATTTCCTACAGCCTACCATTCAGACCGTGTTTCACTTATCCAGTGTTATGGCTGCATTTAATTCCTAGGAGTTAAAGTAATTAAATATTAATTCAGCCTACCATCTGAAGGAGAGTATCGCTTTGAGGTCCCCCTCAAAAAAAAACAAAAAAAACTGACTGAGCTTGGGACTTTAGGCGGTGCTCTTACCCAGAGCCTCCTGAGAAGACGGATCTGAGGACCGTCCTTCAGTCCAGGAAGGCTAAGGGAAAGAGGTCCTAACTTTTACAAGACCTCCAAGGGCCCGCCCCCGAGAGACAGCGATTGCGGTCCCCTCTCTCGCTGGGCCCTCGGGAAGCTGGCGTCAGTATCCCGCCGTCTCTGACATTTCGGGACACGCTAGCTTCCAGCGAGCACACACTGGTCTGTCTGCCCCAAAGGCTTGCAGTCAGTCAGTGTTCAGGTTCGCACACTGTGACTCGTTGTCGGTCTTCCCCTGCCGGTCCTCCGCTTCAGGGTGCCGTCAAGGACTCGCACAAAACACCGGACACCAGCCCGGAAGGGCTGGTTCCCTTGGCGAATTTTGCAGAGGCATGGCAAAACCTTGTGAATATTTCTCCATGGGTCCTGCGCACTGTAGAAATCGGGTACAGACTGCAGTTCCAGGTCCGCCCACCAAGGTAAGTATCAACGGGGTGGTCTGGACTTCAGTTCACCCAGAGCAGAGTCTGGTGTTGGAACAGGAAGTTCACTCGCTGCTGGAAAAAGGGGCCATAGAGCATGTTCCCCCACCAGTCAGGGAGTCCGGGTTCTACAGCCGGTACTTCATAGTTCCCAAGAAGGATGGAGGGCTGCGTCCATTTTTAGATCTTTGGCATCTGAACCGGTCTCTGAGGAGGTTCAGGTTCAAGATGCTCACTATTTATATTATCGTGAGTCAAAACCAATCCGAGGATTGGTTTGTCATGATAGATCTAAAAGACGCCTATTTTCACGTCTCCATCCTTCCATCTCACAGGAGGTTCCTGAGGTTTGCTTCCGGGGGCGAAGCTTACCAATATCGGGTTCTTCCATTCGGCCTAGCACTCTCCCCTCGTACTTTTACCAAGTGTATGGATGCAGCTCTAGCATCCCTGAGGCTCGAGGGCATCAGGGTGCTCAATTACATCGACGACTGGCTAATATTGGCCCAGTCGAGAGAGCTGGCGATTCGGCATCGAGATGTCGTCCTCGCCCACATCCAGAGCCTGGGGTTGAGACTCAACACGAAGAAGAGCGTGTTGACACCAGCCCAGAGAACCACGTTCCTGGGAGTGGTGTGGGACTCAGTCACGGTGCAGGCACCTTTTTCTCCTGCTCGGATCGAGTCCATCCTGACCACAGTGTCCGGGATAAAGCTAGGCCAAGCCATCACTGTCAAACACTTTCAGAGAGTGTTGGGTCTCATGGCAGCAGCGTCCAGTGTGATACCTTCTGGCCTGCTACACATGAGAGCTCTACAGTGGTGGTTAGGAGCCAAGGGGTTTTCCCCGAGGGAAATAATATTGATAAGGGTTGATAAGGGTTACGCGCAGATGCCTTCGTTCCCTATCAATTTGGAAGAAGCCTTGGTTCTTTTCCCAGGGTCCCAGGCTGGGAGCGTCATGTCGCCGGATATCTATTTCGACAGACGCCTCCCTCTCTGGCAGGGGCGCGGTCATGGACGGCCACTTTACGAGAGGTCTCTGGCAGGACCATCATTCCTCTTGGCACATAAATTGCCTAGAGATGTTGGCGGTGTTCCGAGCTCTGAGGAGCTTTCTGCCAGACCTCCATGGTCGCCATGTCCTAGTAAGATCCGACAACATGTCGGTGGTTTCTTACTTAAACCGTCAGGCGGGTCTGAGATCGCGCCCTCTGTGCAGACTGGCGCATCAGATCCTCCTGTGGTCCCAGCGGAGACTGTCGTCTCTCAGGGCGATGTATGTCCCCGGGGATCAAAATCAAGGGGCAGATGTCCTGTCGAGGCAGGGGCTGAGGCCCGGGGAGTGGCGACTCCACCCCGAGGTGGTGGAGGCCATGTGCGTGAGATTCGGCCCAGTGGAAGTGGATCTGTTCGCGTCTCAAGAGACGTCCCACTGTCCACTGTGGTTCTCTCTCAGGTATCCAGCTCAGTTGGGGCTGGATGCTATGACGCAGACGTGGCCGAGGCTGCGGCTTTACGCATTTCCCCCGATCGCTCTGCTCCCGGGAGTCTTGGAGCGGGTCCGTCGGGAGGGGATCAGCCTACTTTTAGTAGCACCCCACTGGCCGACCCGGATATGGTTCTCCGACATTGTAGCACTGCTAGACGGCCTCCCGTGGCAGGTCCCTCTGAGGAGGGATCTGCTGTCTCAGGCAGGGGGCACAATATTTCACCCTCGGCCGGAGCTGTGGAACCTCTGGGTCTGGCCCCTGAGGGGGCTCAGTTCTTAGAGGCTGCCCTGTCAGCAGGTGTTGTCGAGACCCTACTCAGCTCCAAGGCTCCTTCCACCAGGAGACTGTACAGCCTGAAGTGGAATGTGTTTTCCACTTGGTGTAGAGAGCGTGAGTTGGACCCAGTTAACTGCCCAGTGGCTTCAGTGCTGGAGTTCCTCCAAGATCGTTTCTCCGCCGGTCTTTCCCCATCCACACTTAAGGTGTATGTGGCTGCCATTGCGGCTTTCCACTCACCTATAGGTGCTGGGCCTTTGGGAAGACACCATATGGTTGTACGTTTCCTCCGTGGGGCTCGGAGGATTAGGCCTGCGGCTCACTCCAGAGTTCCAACTTGGGACCTGGCGGTGGTTCTTGAAGGGTTGGCTGAGGCCCCCTTTGAACCACTGGAGTCGGCTGAGGCAAAGAACCTGACCTTCAAGGTGGCTTTTCTCCTTGCCATCACTTCTCTGAGGAGAGTGGGGGATCTCCAGGCCTTGGCTATATCGCCAACTTGCCTGGAGTTTGCCCCTGGCGGAGTCAAGGCCATCTTGCATCCTAGACCGGGCTATGTGCCCAAGGTGCCGTCTAGTGCGGCACGGTCTGTGGTTCTTCAGGCCTTCCATCCTCCACCTCATGGGACGGCGGAAGAGGGGAGACTTCACCTGCTCTGCCCAGTCAGAGCCCTAAGGGTTTACTTGGAGAAGTCCTCTCAGTGGAGGAAGTCGGACCAGTTGTTGGTGTGCTTTGGTTCACCCAAGAAAGGGCTGCCTGCATCTAAACAGACAATCAGCAATTGGATTGTCCAGGCTATAGCCACGGCTTATCAGGTGCGCAATTTGCCTTCACCTATGGCCGTAAGGGCACATTCCACCAGGAGCATGGCCTCCTCGGTGGCCCTCCTTTCTGGCGTCTCGCTTCAGGAGATCTGCGAGGCGGCCGGGTGGGCCACCCCGCACACCTTCATCCGTTTTTACAGTCTGCAACTCCCCGTGACGCCTGGCGCCAGAGTGCTCGCCTCCTAAGTGTGCCTGGTCTTCCAGCTTCACACTAGGGCGGTCGTGATTACGGTGTGGCATAGTGGGTATTTCGTTCCCCAAAGTGTCATAACGATGACGCAGTTGAGTTCCCCTCGATGGGGAACGTCTCGGGTTACGACTGTAACCCTTGTTCCCCGAGAAGGGGAACGAGACTGCGTCTCGTCGCCACACCTATCACGGGCAGAGCGCTTGCTTCATCGCAAATGAGCTGATTTGTGTTCGTGCCGGCGTCCCTTTGTATCTTCCGGGTATGCCGTCATCTACTACGTCGTGACGCAACACCAATCAGGATTGGACAGATTTCATTCATTCTTCAGATGCGCTACGCTGGGGGCATTCCCCAAAGTGTCATAACGATGACGCAGTCTCGTTCCCCTTCTCGGGGAACAAGGGTTACAGTCGTAACCCGAGACGTTTTTGAGAATTGAGAGGAACGATATTGAGCACTTCTATGATGTTTGGCATGTTGCCAAAGGTGAAGTAAATTAAAAAAATTGTTATTCACATGGTTCTTGAACTGTGATATACACGGTCCCAAGTAACAGACTTCCATTTGCTCATTCTCGCCATTCAGGTGTTTCGAAGAAAGTGGAGGCTCTGGCAAAGATGAAGGACTGCAATGAGTTAAAGAGATGGCAGCAGAGCCTAGTAAACCACCTGTACTGGTGTGCCATCTCTTCATCATCGGGTGAAGAAGCTGTAGCTAAGTGGACATCGTTCAGTAATCATGTCCAGAACATCCACAGCCATGACAGCGTCCTCTTCTCTGAGTGTCTGCACCCTGCCTTGGATGGAAGCCGCCCCAAAAAGTGGTTGAAATCAGGCATGTAATCTAAAGATCATGTATTGTACTGGTATCCATGCTTTTGTTTGCTATAAATAATACATATCAACATTAATTTGCCAACTTGTTTGTGCTATTGCACAACTTTCCTAAAAGTGATATTGGATATGTGTAGGGAAAAAGAATATTCTAATATTAATTCTATCAATATTTTAATTGCAGCATCAACGGCTTTGTTTAAACTGCAGACGATTGTGTCAAACAAATACCTCTTAAAAGGTGTTGCAAAACTCAGCCCAAGGCACCAAACATCGGCCATTGAGGGTTTCCACAGCGTCATTCTGCGATTTGCCCCCAAAAATGTTGTCTTCTCCTACAGGGGAATGCTACGCAGGTAAACAGAATAGTCAATTTATTTGTTATTTGGAAAAGCACACACCTGTCTCTCACCTATATTCTTAGTTGAATCCAGGTTGGAATTTATTCATTTCTTTTTTTTTTTTTTGGATGGCCATTTTATATATTTGTGATTTCAGGTTGTATCTCGCTTCGCTGCATTTTAATGAAAATGGAAACAGGGAACAGCTGACGTCTAGGGACGGAACACCAGCATACAAGATCAAATACCCCAAGCATAAGAAAGGAAAACACACGATCCAGCCACTGAAGAAAAAACCCTCATATGGTAGATTAAAGACATATCAATAATTGTTTTATTTTTTATTTATTTTTTGGTACATAGAGATTAATGATTATCTTTTCTTCCCAACCTATGTGGACAACCTAATGCGCGTCTTCTTCGACGAGGTGCTGCATGAACCAGCAAAATTCAGGAACTGAAGATCCCAGACACCCTGTGTTCACAGTTCCACAGACCAGACAAGCAAGAGGCTGTTGCTGCCTATGTATCTCGCTTCAGCCACTGATGTACTTTATAATTAAAGAGAATAGTAAAGTACAATTATTTTTTCAAAATCTTTTTTTTTTTCTTTTTATTCTTCATCTGAAAAAAGGCAATCATCTAGTGGTGTAAGAAGCCAACATAATTTCCCTCAGGGTCTGGATACTGATGGCGGATTCTGACCACGACACAGGATGGGATCACAATCCTATTGCCATGGCCCAAGTAACCCCACACCCAGCTGACAAACTGGCGGTAGGCCAGATACCTCCTCTGCCTGGGAAAAAAAGGCAAGATTGTAACTACTGTATATACTTACATTTATACTTTGATAATAGGGTGATTCTTCAATTAGGGGAATTTTTATTTCCCCAGGTTATACATTCATGTTAAAAATACTATATTATAAAATAAATAGTTTAGTTATTTCAAATAATATTTATTGCACCACCAAAAAATGTTACACACTAAAATCAGAATGATTTCTATTTTTAAAAATGTTTTCATTACTAATATTTGGCCACTCAGGCCTTGTCCCCAACCAAGACTTTAAAACTTATCTGCTCTGAAAATGTGATAAAATGTTATCAGTTAGTTAAAAAATCACAATATATGTTTAAACAGTAACTTAAAAGGGCACTTGATGCATAATTCGGGTTCATATCTGTGCAATCTGTGAATATTTTTAACAATTTAGTATTGTCCACAACAATACTGTCATTACCGCGACAGTCTATGATTACAACAAGGATACTTTTGAGGGTAAGACTTGTTTATGCCGTAACCATGGAAATGAAGACTAGCACATGTCAGCCATGAAAGAAGAGTGAAATTTGATGTCTGAAAAAGTAAGTAATTCAATCATGAATTCCTTCTGATCATAGAGTAGACTTATTCAGCGTCATTACCATAAATGCTGTAGCAGCAATATTTTGATAAATATATATATAGATATATTCACATGATTTGTGTATTTAAAGTTCTTTTTTTTACTAGCTGTTGAGTAATGTTAGCAAAACCATGACCTAGCATCTTTTTTCCTGAAAAAATTAAAAAATGTCATTACCGCAACACATCATTACCAACACACAACATGTTGTGATGGTGATGGTAATGACAAGTGATGGTGGTAATGACATGTTCTGTGTCACTATCTATATCATATTATGTGTTTATAAATTAAGTTAAAGAAGCATAATAATGTGATTTTACAATGAAACTTAAGTGAAATGCCTTACTTCCTAAAAATATTTTGGAGATATACATTTTGTCAGTCCTAACACACAATGGCATGGCTGGAGTTAATTTTCAGGACACTTTGCTCATTGAGTGACTACACTACGCCTGTCATTTAAACTAGGGCCCAGTATCTCTTTCTCTCCACATCCCATCCATCTCCCTTTATCATCTCTAATTCACATTTTGAATGTTCAAATACATGTTTGAAAGGAAACACATTTCATTATGCATTGTTAGTTTTAACCCAATGCAACTTTTATGAGTTTATAACCCAAACATATAATATTTCACCTAATGGTAAAAGTCATAGTTATGAAATGTTTATGAAGGATATTTTTATGCTGTTTTATCCCATTGTGACAATTGATTCTCTAGAAAATATTGTATGGTCTCTTCATGATTGAAATAAATATGTTCAAGTTGATGGTTGTCATATTTGTATATATCTCCTCACATCTGTCCATTTCTTTCAACAACACTAACCAGAAGTCATTATTTAAGCCTTTAAATTTGCTTTATGTATCAGTGCACTTTTCATTTATGTCATTACCAAAATACTATGTCATTACCAGAACAGTATGTCATTACCGCCACGTTGCTTAATTTACAGCAAACATACCTTTAAAACTGTTTTATGTTCAATCTTGAGGTGCTACATGAAAAGCCTAATGAATTACTCATCCACCTATTCAAAGAAAAAAGATTTAAAATGAATTTTCCAGAAATTAAACAAAAGTGTGCTTTGATGAACACAGAAAAACACATTTTGATCGTAAGAACAAGAAAATATATGTAATTCGCTGAATGGAAACATTTAGTTTTTTATACGTATTGTTGAAGGTTAACAATGTTTGCAAGATAAATGAGTTTAAATGATCTCCATGATTTATTCTTTGCATTATGAGACTTTTTGATGTTGTGATGGGAATGACGTTTTGCAGTGACAGTTGGCAAATAGATATAAAATACTCAAATTATGTTTAAGCTCAGTCGTGGCCATTATTATATCTTTACATCAATGCATTTAAACATTGTCTTGACATAATTCTAACAAAATTCAACAAAATTTCAATAATCAAAATGTAAGATGGCAAAATAGCCCCCAATTGAAGAATCACCCAATAATATAAATAAAATGTGATTAATGTTTAGTAAATCAATGTGGGATCTTGTGATTTCTCCTATGCATCTTTTGATGTGCACAAACTGTTTAACAGTATTTTACTTACGCATTATAAACATTTAGTAGCATAGGTTCATGGAGGGCTCTGAAAATATTGAGGGCATTTTCAAGTGCATATTCATCTAGGCACACTGGCTCTAATCCTGGGTGAAGACTCATACAGGTAGGATAAGGCTGCAGTAGAGCCCTTAGTTTGACAACAACCTACAGGGGAAAAATACAGACAGCATCAATTATGTGGACAGTGGCCTATATTGGAGACAAAATAATTATCAATACAATTGAAAATAAGTCATTTATAGCATCATATAATCTACCTTGGGTATTTCCCAGCAGCAAATATTCTCAGTAGCAATGGGCATAGTAATGCATTTACCACAAGAACACCTTAGAGGGGAGGGGGGTAAATAATAAATACATACACAATTGAACTTTAAACTGTAGACTTAGGTTTTCAATGTGCTCTATAAGTAAACTTAACTTCAAAAAGGTTAATCTGACTAAATGTTTGGAGCATGTCCACAAACCAGTGGCGGCTCCTGCAAAAATCTCTCAGGGGGGGCAAATGTTTGGATGATTGATAAGGATAAGGTCCACCCATGCAATGGAAAATTAACAGCTTAAGCATGTAAAGGCAACTTCACTACTTTAATATTAATGAAAAGTATACTTGTTAAATGGAATGAATTAGAAACTTTTTAATAAAATGTGATGCGATCTGGGAATACCCACCACATGGTGAAATTTGACATATTACAGGTTTTGAGACCATATTAAAACTGTGTTCAAGCCCTTTCCAAATCTGTTTTTATTTCTTTTATCGTTTTTCTGTAACAAAGGTTGTGGTTAACTGAATTCGGCTGATCGCTATGATTTTCAGAAACGGAATTTTGAGAAAAACAGGTTTAATTAACTAATTAGTTATAAAATAAATTATTTTATAAAATAAATATGGAGATACAAGGTTTCCATCCCGACAGCAACAATGTATCAGGCAGAATCCATATTTTACATCTCCATATTTTTTCAAAAATTAATGCTATTGGTCACCCTTTACATCTGTCAATGCGTTTTACAAATATTTAACCAATGAAAAGCATTAAAAGAGCTTGGAAATTATTTTGGGGAAAAAACAGGTTTTCTTTCGTTTCCTAAAAAGTAACAGTTTTGGACATACAAGGCTTCCGTCCGACAGCAATGATTTGTGTGTGTGTGTGTGTGTATGTGTATTACGTTAATTAACATTTTACCAACATTCAAGCTCAAATGGAGTTTGACAAGGGTTTTTGACCAGTAAATGTAATTTCAATCCACTCAGATAGTTTCTTTTATTAAAGATTCCACTAGGTGGCGACAAATAATATTGTTGACTGAATCGTTGACGTGTAGGTTAAAGATTGTTTTGGTGTTCGAATTGAATGTACAAATTTCAAAGTACAATGCTAGGAGTAAAAAAGACTGCTACCATCCTTTCCTAAACTGATTGTAAAAACAAAATGAGATTTTTCAACACTCGAGTATTTAAATGGTCAGCAATAAATACCTCTTTAGACAGCCTCTGCTAGAATTAACTGCGTTCGCCATGACGTTGTTCAAGTTCAACTGGCCTCAACTCGCGAGATGTCCCAACCATAGACATAATATAATACATAGACGCCCTATTGGCCGCTGGAGCGCACGTCAACGGCACCGCCATATTGGGGATGGCAACTTTCCCATACCTCTCATACTGGGAATGAGAAAAATGCCTGTTTTGTGCGCTGCGTGGAGCTGTACAAATCGCCACACAATTGAAAACAGCTTTCGAGGAATTATCTTTCACAGGCAAGACTGAACGTTTGTTTTTGGTTGTATTTGGTTATTATTTAATTAGTAATAGTAACGTTCAGAGGATAAATTAAAAAATACTACTGTTATTGTGTCACGAAATGTAGTTTTAATAGTTTTTCAGTCGACAATGTAGTTGTTTAAAGCTCAAATATGTGGTTTGTTTATAAAGATAGCGCCTATTTAAAAATTTGATCTGACGGTTTCGGAGTTGTAAGATGCGATCACCGGGCGCTCAGCGATCATTAAGCCCGCAGAGGACAGCCTTACCTCGGCCAGTGCGTCTGAAGTGTGCCGCCGGCTCGGATGTCTAGTCTAGTGATTAAACATGAGATATTATTCGTCTTGTGTATATCTAATGGGCGGATCTTTGGTCTCATTAATCTATAAATGGTTCCCTGGTAAATCGTTTTGGCTGAGGGCAAAGTGAAGATTCATAACTTTATATTTAGGCTTTTTTAATGTTGCATCCTGCTGTATGTTTGACTGAAGCTACTTCTGTTATAATGGCTATTACTGATCAATAAAACTGAAATTTAACAAAAAGAGTTAAATATTAAATATAAGTCACTATTTAACTTATTTTTTATTGTGTATATTCTGTAATTGATATTTCTATTGCTATTATTCTAGTATTATTAATAAACCATATGCTTTTATCAATATTTTTATGATTATATTATTGTATGATATTATATAATTATACTATTCATTACTATTTTATTTGCTGTATACTATTTGTTTATTTTATTGACTAAACTATTTACTATTACTTCTCACAAATGTTATATTTACTGCATTGCACAGTAGTTGTACCATAACATATGTATTATCATAAAGGATCCATCAGTTATCTTTGTTATTACTAAAATCTGGTCAATCACAGAAAATGCTTTTTTTAAGAAAACTTAAATTATATCTCAGTATGGGGGTCTTCATCATTCTTATCCAAGAATAAAAAGCCAGATACATGACAAGCCTGAGCTTTGACCATTCTTTATTAAAACAAATATTTTGCAAGTGTAACTATTGAGATTTTAAATAACTAGAGATGGAACTTTTTGTACACCACACGTACACCACTGAAATCGGTTGATAAATATAAAAACAGTTTTTGTTTTTATCCAGAAAAAAACGCAGCTCACCCTTGATTACAGTGCAGTCTTGCCCTCCGCAAAATGGCGGACCGTTGACGTATCGCAGCAACGTTCCAAAGCGGCAATAGGGCGTCTATGTATTATATTATGTCTATGGTCCCAACAGTCTCTCTCGCTCTCGTTCTCTTTTTTATTTTTATGTTTTAATCACATTTGATAAAGATATTAAAGTAGTGTTTCATTTTTTCTTCTTGTTCAAATTTAAAATTGTTTTCAAATATTATTTGTCACTTAATCTTAAAGATTTTTAATAGTGTATGTTTGTTCCCACCAATCGCTGCACAAGTTAAGGATACGTATGATGACGTAAGCACGTTAGTGCGAGCCCTCCCGGAACCCATAGGGTGCTTCTCAATATCCCTCCTCGTCTCCTCGCTCCTCTGTCCTCCATCCTATAACCCGGAAACCGATCGAGCTCAGCCATCTTGAAGGACATCTCAATTCTCTAATTGCTCCGTGAGGAGTCGAGGATCGAGGAGTGAGGAGGCTTCCAGAGGAGTCATGAGCGAGGATACACAGGTGTATCCTATGCGGAAGAGTTTTATCGACTAAACGTGACGCATGCATCAATTCTCCTCCCCCTTCACATCTGTCGCAATCATTTTAATTTATAAGTTACCCTTGCAGTTTATATAAACCACACATCTCACATATTTCAATAGGATAGCTTGCTTTATTGTTATCTACAAACTTCAACAACATAAGGGCAGATCATTTTAGCGCTGCTGATGACGTTGTGAAGTGACGCTCGAGTGATCAAGTATTCCAATGTATAAAAAACCTTTCATTTGATTCCTCCGTCCTCCTTTTCTTTTCCTTGCAGCCTTCCCTCGCGTCCTACAGGGGGTGGAGCTGAGACGCGAGGAAAGGAAGCGAGGAAAGGAAACGAGGATGCACAAATAAGAAATGAGAAGCACCCATAGAGAATGCATTGCAGTGCCTTCAGTTCGGAAAAAAACATCTTTGAATGTAAGTCTATGGGAACACCCTGGGCGATTCTCAGCCAGAGTGAAATCCAGTGTTGCCAGATTGGGACGGTGATTTCCAGCCCAAAAGCTCACCAAAAACCGCCCACTCCGAGAAAAAAACGCCCAAAATTTTACTGCCAAAAAAATGTGCTATAATTGTATTGCCATGTCATTCAAGGTCGATAAGCACCATTTTTATCTCCTTAAAACAAAATAACGATGATAAAATACAATAAAAAATAAATAAATTTCCCAGGAAAACGGATCAAAACAGGGCAATAATTAAGAAGAATTAGCAAATATGACTAAAATGTCCAGGTGGACACTGTCAAAACGGCAATCAAGAAATGTACCGATGACTTTAACCCTCAGAAGTAGCTGTTACATATGGTAGGCCTAGTACATGCAGAATCTAGCAGTCAAAACTGATTCATTGTTGATCAAACCTTTTTCAGCAGCTGTCAGGGACAGGAGAGTTCATGCAGTCTGGACGGTGTAAACGTTGCAGATGTCTGGTTAGGCTAGTGCACATGGACAGGAGTCGTCCCATATTCCATTCCAATTCAAGTATTTCAACTGAACTTTGCTCTCCTCTCAGAGTTAACCATGGAGTCATCTCCCACCACATGTGTACGTTTTTAGAGTTGATCACTATCTTACTCTTTACTGTAGATACATCTTACTGTATATGTAGGTCACTTTGGCATTATCGATCATCACTAGAATAATACAGCTACCTTCAAGTTCGCGCTAAATCGCGTCTGCCTGCTGATCGCTGATTGGCTATAAGTGCGTGCGTGCTCATCGGTGACGTCAACACCAACGCCAGCTGACTCTGCATGGGCGTGTGTGTTTGTCATGATGACAGCACATGCACACTTTAGCTTAGTTTTTTAACCAATTAGACTTTAATAAGTAGATGTTTGAAAACCGCCGAACTGACCCCAAACCAGCCCAAATTTTGTCCACCCGCCCAAACCCTTTTTTACCCGCACAATCAAATTCAAAACCGCCCAATTGGGCGGGAACCCGCCCAATCTGGCAACACTGGTGAAATCGCCCAAAAAGAGGCGGTACTCCACAGAACGTGACATGACGCTGATTGGACTATATCCAGAGGCAGAACACACAGTGAGTGCTAGCGTAACTCTGTGGTTGAATGAGATTGTGAATGTGATTGAAAAAGTCCCTTTCACACTTTGGTGGTGCGTCGCCCAATCGCCCTAATGAAGAAACCGCCCCTGCCACAAACATATTTATTTACTAACGTGTTATTAGGAGTTATTGGCCTGAAATAGTCAATTCAAGAGATTACAAAAACAATACCATTCTGATACATCCACTTGTAGACGACTAGATCTATGTACGTCCTCTTGTTCCTCTCGTTCCTCTTGTTCCTTGTCCGAGCTGGCATCTGGTTCAAAACTCAGTTTGGGGGTGTAAGCTAGCGGGAGAGACAGAGCTCTCAGCAGCGGGGAGGGGGAGGGTCGTCTCCGTGCCAACGGCTCCGCCCACAACGCAGAGGCGAATTGCTAATGTTATTGTTATTACCCAGCTACTATAATAAGTACATATGTAACGGAGTTTAAAATAATGTTTATAAATTCATGCTTTAAATGGGCAAACTTGCAACTGGCTGTTGCGTCATTCGCATTTGTGTGCGTGATATTGTGGGCGGAGTTACGTCGTCACCAGCAGAGTTTCACATCTTTCCTGCTGGTAAGTCGCATCAAAAAGCGCTGCGTCATTAAAAACGGAGTTTATGGTTTAAAGTGCAAGGATGGACTTTAATACTGTGTAGCCTAATGTAGACAGAGACTCAATATCATAACTAAAAAGATGTTTGAGCCCTCTTTAGGTAGGCTACAAGTCAATGCTTTTTCTTTGTTCAATGTGCACAGTTCATGGGTCGAAGCCGGTTGAAGCTCTCAATTTTGTGCACCAGATTGATGCATTTAACCTTACAATGTACAAAATTTTCTTCCGGGGGAGCGTGCCCCCCAACCCCCTAGAGGGAGGGCTACGCCACTGCCGTCCCCACCAATTTCAAAATCAAACCTAGTACGCCTCTGACCTGCTCTCAGTGTGATTCCATCCGCACACACACACACACAGTCACACATAACATAGGGAACAGGAAAGAAAATAAAGTGCTACCTATAGAAAAAAAAAGGGGGAAATATTTTGTACACTGTGTATTATAGGATTGTATTACAACTTTGCTTTAGTTTTACAACAGTGATGCCCTGATTAATTCCCTGGGAACTGACAGCTATGTTTACTGAATGTTTTTATGAGTGATATGTGTTTTTTGTAAAGAATTAACAATGATTAGTAATTAGTATAGAGAATATGTAATTATTCTAGAGCTCAGCTGTTTATAAATTATAGTTGCACATATAGTTCCAATCAGGGCTTGACATTAACACCCGCCAACCCGCCAAATGAGGGTGGATTTCACCCGTGGCGGGTAACACAGTCACTCCCACTAGCCACTTGGCGTGTTGAAAAATTGTAGTCTTGTCAAAAAGGCATCTGAAATAACAAAACACGCGGACTGGCCGTCGGACTGAGGGCTGTTTTAGTCTGCCCTTAATCAGGGTTTCTACAGGTATCTTTAAATGAAATTTAATGCCTTTTTAATGCCTTTTTAATGCCATTTTAAAATGTTTTAATGCCATATACGACCCATGACTAACCACATGTTATAATATATATATATATATATATATATATATATATATATATATATATTTATATATATATAAAATTTTTTTCTTTTTTTCTGGAACACATTGGTGTAATTTGCGGGTGGGACATGTCGTTTGTCCCCACCATTTTTTTACCATCTTGCGGCATATAGGACGGGTCACAGGAATGGTGGTGTTTCATTAGTAATATTATTATTAGTGTTTTTGTTTTTGTTATTAATAATTGCTCACACTTGCAAAAGAGAAGATTTGACACATGGCACTGACAATTCAACCAAATACAAAGTATTCTCTTCCTCTTCTACCGGCACCTTCTCCTCCTCTAATGGGCCCTTTTCGCCACCTTCTCTGGGCCAGCATCCTCTAACCTGGCCTTTTTAGGGGGCTTTTCCTCTCAGAGCGGATGAGAGGATGCTTAATTGCTTTTTACCAGACATCTTTGAAAGACAGATGCAATGATTAATGCATCCATGGCCCGGATATAATTATAAAATATGACATCATTTTAAAAGTGACCTATAACATCGACTATGCAAAATTATTAAGCCTATTTGGAGAGAGAAAAGTTTATAATGTGACAATATGTCAGTCATCGTGTGATAACGAAAATATGACTAGGCCTAGACTACTTGTTCTGAGCAGGTGTTGTCAGTGAACAGGCTGTAAAACTGTTGACTAAGTTACAGACACTCATAAAAAATTTATGATAATTATCTGGGAAACGTTTCTCTAACAGCAGTCAAGTTACCATTGTTGTTTGTCAAACAAGTTGTGAATTTTTTGTAACATTAAAACAGGAGATCATGACTTATCTTGAATCTTACCCAGATACAATAGTGCTATTTTCTAATTGGCTAATGTGTAGACCCTTTCTTTTTTTTTGATTGGCTGATAAGTGGCAGGCTCGATCGACTAAGAATTAAGAACTGCAGGGGAGACGCGCTTGATTCCTGTCGGTGCCATATGGCGCTTTTCCACTGCATGGTACGCTCGGTTCGGTTCGGTTCGGTACGGTTCGATTCGGCGCGGAGCGGTTCGGTTCGGCTTCGCTTTTCCACTGCGTGGTACGGCTCGGTACGGCACGGTTCGGTTCGCTAGCTCGGTTGCTTTTCCACTGCAGTTAGTACCCATTCAAAGTGGGTGGGACTGATCGTTACACTGTTTGTAGGTCCGGTGATAGCCGTGTGCGGCTAAGAGCTGAGCTAGCTGCTACTTCTTGGAACACTTTTTCATTCTGTGTTGCCCCATCCAGCTCTCGCTGGACCCGCTCCTAGGCAACCAACGAGAGGATTGTCTGCACCTCGACCACGATTCAGCCATTTCCTTTTTAAAGTGTTGATCTCTTCTTTTTTTTCAAGTAAGTAAAACACAGGTGCTACCGTGTTGGCTGTTGTCTACTGGTTATATGACTCTGTATAGCGGGTTTAGTGTCTCGTGTCGCAAATCCAATGACGCTGGTAGTGACGATTCTGTCTGTCTGACCAATCAGTGATCTGCAGTGTTTCACGTCACATTTTAGTACCGGTACGGTACGCTTGGAACCTCAACAGACCAGGTACCATTTAAAGCGCGCCGAAGCGCACCGTACCGTACCGTGCCATGCAGTGGAAAAGCACCACAAGTGAGCCGTACCGAACCGAACCGTACCGTACCATGCAGTGGAAAAGCGCCAAAGCGTGCCGTACCGAACCGAACCGTACCGTACCATGCAGTGGAAAAGCGCCAATAGTGATAGCGGCGCGTCCAGAGACATTTGGGGCGCTGCAGCATATTCAATATATTATAAATAGTTTTTCAGCGTGAAAAATACAATGTGAGCGTGACAAAAGACCGAAATGAGTGACTGTCACGCTCAATGCGTGACAGTTGAGAGCCCTGCGTCAAAGAGTATAGAAGAACAATATACGTTCTTTGCCAGCGTTCTGTTGCGGCTCGTGCACAACACTTCTTCTCTCGGACGCGCGACTCAATCCGTTGCGGAGAGACTCTCTTTTTGTTACGGTGAAATCACAAAACAATGCCCACAAACATGTCAGTGCTTGATAACCACTAATAAACAATCGGTTTTGACGAGGGGAAAAATATATACTTCTTACTGCAGATTAGAACCCAAAACCTCTGACATGCTTGGCAAAAGTTCTGCTACTGGACCTGTGCATGCGTGTAACAGTCGGGTCTATTCTCGCTACTAGCAACATATATTAGATCTCATTAAACGACAAATTAAACACAATGTACTATTTACAAGGTTCAGACCTGTCCGCCGCTGTACAACAGACGTGCGTCACCTCCGCATCACGGCACTTTTGCTCCAGCAATTACAAAACTGGTTCCGCGTATTTATCACACGAACGTACATATTTTGCGACAGCAAATACAAATTATTAATTATGAAGGCTATATTCAAATAAATTTATATAAAATTCTCTTCAAAACTATAAAAAAATTTAATGCCTGTAAGAATCAAATTTAATGCTTTTTAATGACTTTTAAGGCCTTAATTTAAATATGACATCCAGACTTTTGTCAAACGCCAATATAAATCTGTTGAATCTGTCACAGTGCAGCCACTGAGCCACAGTCCCTCAAACCTGTATACCGTCAGCCTCCCGCCTGATTTTAACCTAATGGTACCGTACGATCTCTGTCATCACACGCGACTGCTGGTCGCATGCACACACACACACACACACACACACACACACACACACACACACACACACACACACACACACACACACACACACACACACACACACACACACACACAGACAGCGTTCAGTCAGTGCGTGAGTGTGCGTGGCCGAGCAGTGCGTAGAAGAAAATGCGCAGGAGAACGAGATAAAGAAAAAATTCTCTTAGTGATTAAGGGACACGGTGTAACTACTAGCAGGACTGCCCATGTCACGTATCACAACAATCTTTCCAGAGTTAATTCTATGTTTTAATAAATTAATCATGCCATGAAAGAAAGCAGGAGATGCGTTTGTGGGAATAATCTGGAAAATAAAGACCTGTAGGCCTATACTTTCAGGTGGACATATCTCCAGTTACTCAGAGCTACCAGAGCTTCATGATGATAATTATTAAACCAGTCAGAGCTCTGAGGATATGCAGATGCAACAATCCAAAGTCCCCAAAACGGCCATAGGCCTATATAAAAATGTAATCATGTTGCCTTAATTGTGGATTTTTTTCTTAGAAAAAATCATTTATTCTTTGCTCGTTGTTTCTAATGCAGATAATTGTTCTACTCTGTATTACAATATTTACTGATAAAAAAAAAAAACTTACAACTACAACTAACTTTACACACAACCTTATCAGAGATAATGATATTAGTACGTTTTAAGCCCCGTTGTCAACTTTAATCATATAAAACGTAATTTTCTAACAACAAAAATGTGGCTAGTAAAAATGCTGGATGGCTAGTAATTTTGGAAAACCACTAGCCACATTGGCTAGTGAGCAAAAAAGTTAATGTCAAGCCCTGGTTCCAATACAATATTCCTGCAATAACTGAACATTGTAGGACCTCATTTCTAGGACCCTAGTTTTTTTGTGACAGCGCCACTGGCAAATTCTACTCCAACAGAGAAGACCTGATTCAAACTTCAATGTCAAATTCAAATTTCAATGTCAAACTCAAACTTCAAATTCAAACCTTAGCTGATAACTAATTTTTTTCTCTAGTGCGTTTAATGTACCATAACTTGTATGTTTTTTTTTTTTGTCTTGCCTTGTTTAGTCTTTCTTACTTAACTGTACAGCACTTTAGCCAACCAAGGTTGATTTTAAATGTGCTCTATTAGGGCTGGGTATTGTTAGGAATTTCACAATTCGATTCGATTTCGATTCTTGAGGCTTCGATTCGATTCGATTTCGATTCGATTCGATATTGACTTATTAGCTTCGATATCGATTCAATAATAAGTAAATACACAAGTAATTAAGTACCTGGGTATATTTTTAAATAATGTGTGCAGTATTACCAATGTTTAAGAACAAATTGACCCAAGCATGTTTCCTGTCATGGTTTATTTAGCAGAACAAACTGTACAATATTGTACATGTGTTGAATACAAACCACAACTGTAACAAACAGGTGCTTTATTAACATCTCTAATCTAAAGTGCATGTAACTGTTAGTAGAAAGTATATTTTTCTTCCTAAACATTCAAGTTATAAAATAAATGTAAACAGAAGCACAAAATGTGCATTACTCATAAAACAAAGTGCAACCATAGATATTATAACATTACAAAGTGCTAACTTACTTTGTCAACACAATAAATAACACTGAACAGCTGATCAGAGAACCTTAGGCTTATTTACTGTGCCTATGTAGGATACATTACCGACATTTCCATCATATAACTCATAACATATTAGTACAATATATATATAACATGTTAACTCTGAAGCATTTGTTATCAAACTAGTGCACATGCAGTTTTTGGGGACGTTGCGACCTTCGTCTGTTATATAGGACAACTTAGTTTGAATAAACGAGCAGACACTGATTAGCTACTTGCTCTACGTTTATTTAAAATGAACAACAAGACGACTAGAAGATAATGTGCTTTCCATTAAATGAATCACACACAGTAAACAAATCCTTAACAAAAAAATCTTTGCAATGAATTGCAATTTAGACTCGCAAACTGCGTGCCGGTGCGGTGACATACATACTCGGACAGATTCGGCTTGTGAAGTCGTTCATCCTCGGATGCGGTGCCGCGCGCGCTGTTACAAAAAAAGCCTTGCACACAGCCAAGCGAAATGAGGTCTTGCACACCAAACGCGTCATTTTTGCCGGGCGCACCTTCGCTCACGTGCGGATTATAGACAGTAAAAGAAACGGACGCGTCGAGTATAAACAAGTCTTTACTCTAGTGATGTTACGTTCGTGAACGAATCGTTCTTTTTGAACGAATCTTTTAGGTGAACGAATCATTCTCGTTCACGTTATCCATTGACTCATATTTCTCGTTCACTGAAATTCCTCCCTCCACCACTGCGTGCCGCTATTGCGCGCATGCGCAGCTCAATGAACTGTGTAGCTCTGTGGACCGTTTCATCTGTCAAAGACAAAGAGTGACTAAACCTCGAGCCAATAGCCTTCGAGTATGATACGAGGACGGAGCATGTGATTTGTTGAATCTAGTGAACGAATACGCCCTTTATTGAGTTGCTTTGAGTTTGAACGAGTCAAATGAACTGTTAGATACATCTCGTTCGTGAATGAAAGAACCAGTTGTTCGAACGTCAAGATAATAATGACGACGAAGTTAACAGTGCAAGCTGATGGTTTAATTTAATAAAAGACAGCTTAAAATTTTCGTTTTTACTAAAATCTACAAACTACATCAGGTAATCTGCTAACTTCAAAATGAGTGGCACCAGAAAGAGAAGTTTATTATGGAATTATTTTAATGAGGTGTCTCCAACACAGGCTTTGTGTACAATTTGTAAAACACAGTTGTCATTTAAAGGAGGATCTACAACTAACCTTAGCAGGCATCTAAAGGTAAAGCATCCAACTGTGCAGCTGACACAAAGGGAAACTCAACAAGCTGAGGATCCTGGAACATCCATCAGTACCAGTACTGCTCAACCTCCTCCTACCTCATCTGCCACTAACAGCACACCTCATACAACTGTCCCACACAGACGACAGGCAGGACAGTCCACCCTAACACATTATGTGGCTCGGCCAATTGACCCACTAAGACAAAAGAAAGTGGATGAGGACCTGGCAAGGATGATTGCATTGGATCTACAACCTTTTTCCATTGTGGAGGACAGAGGTTTCAAAGCATTTACAAAGGCCTTAAACCCCTCCTATATATTGCCCAGCAGGCAGACCCTGTCAAAAACAATCATTCCAGAAATGTTTTCAAAGGTTCGTGAACAAATTATGGACAAAGTTGGCAAGGCATCGGCTGTCTGCCTCACAACCGACTGCTGGACATCTAGGGCCACATGTGGTTTCATGTCAGTTACATGCCACTTCATTGACAATTTTAAAATGGAGACATGTCTGTTAGATTGTTTTGAATTTACTGAAAGACACACTGCAGATAATCTGGCCGACAATCTTTTAAGAATTGCCAGAGAGTGGAACATAACGGACAAAATAGTAGCTTGTGTCTCTGACAATGCTCACAACATAACCCTAGCCATTCACAAAACCTCATGGAAGCATCTGCCATGTTTTGCCCACACAATTAATTTGATTGTGAGGGGTGGACTCCATGTAATCCAAAGTACACTGAATAAGGTTAAAGCAATTGTGGAGTACATGCACCGAAGCACAGTGGCAGCTGAAAAACTCAAGGCAACTCAGCAGCAGATGGGCTTGCCAGAGTTAAAACTGAAACAGGACTGCCCAACACGATGGAACTCCACATTTTATATGTTACAGAGATTTCTTGATAACAAGGATGCCATCATCACCACACTTGCACTAGTAAATTCTCGACTGGAAACTCTGACACAGGATGAGTGGAAAGAAATGGAAGAGGCCTGTGAGGTTTTAAAACCATTTGAAGAAGTCACAATTGAAATCAGTGGTGAGAGGTATGTAACAATACTCTTAGAACAATCATTATTATAACTAATTTAATAATTTAATTTAATTTGACTCTTATTAGCATAACATTAAAAAAAAACTATGTTTTGCAAGCAGCTTTTGCAGACTGTAAAATGTAAAGATAAATTATAAGTGGCATTGTTATTGCCACAGTAATGCAGGGAAATTAATATTATTCATTAATGATTATTTACTGTATTTATTAAATTCAAATGTTGTTTTTGCTCCCTATAGCTATGTGACTGCCTCAAAGGTGATCCTGCTTTCACGGAGTGTCCAAAAAATAAGCACAAGATACCTGAGATCGGGAGGGTTCAGAAAACCTATAATGGACATGCTTGAAGCAATTACCAAAGATATGGCTACCAGGTTCCACAAGGTGGAATTTCACCATCTGCTCTCAGAAGCGTCTGCACTGGACCCAAGATTTAAAAAAAAGGCTTTTACAGATGATCATGCAGCAAATGAAGCCATCCAGAGACTCAAAAATGCCGCTGGGAGAGTGAGATCTTCCTCAGCACATCAACCAGAGCAGCAACAGGCAGCAGCAGCAGCACCAGCACCACAAGAAACACAAGAAAGCTTAGTGTGGGGTGATTTCGATGAACAAGTTGCAGGTCTTGTGACAAATACAAGTTCTTCAGCAGAGGCTGTTTTGGAAGTTCGGTCATATTCAGAGGAGCCCCTTCAACCAAGGTCCTCCAACCCACTACTCTGGTGGCAAAACCGGGCACTGATTTACCCCAGACTGACCCAAGTTATGCTGGGAAGGCTTTGCATTGTGGCAACATCTGTTCCATCAGAAAGAGTTTTCAGCAAGATGGGACAAATAATCTCTGAAAAAAGAAGCAGAATCAGCCCCGCTAAGGCCAGACAGCTGATGTTTTTGAATGCCAACTTTGAATAATCCTGTTGTTGTTTTACCTGCTTATATGGCAGGGTCTTTTTTTCATGCTGCTCTTTTTTTTTTTTTTTTTTTTTTACTTTATACAGGGATAAGCTACTGTTTACTACTGTTTATATTTGCACTAATGTTTACTAAGTATTTTTACTTGTTGTTTAGTGCAAATTATTTTTGCACTAAAGTGTTTTAGCTTGATTTAACTTTACACTACTTTTACCTGTTTTTATATTTTATACTGTTTAAAAAAAGAACTTTTGTAGTTTTGCACTACCTGTTTTGTATTATACATTGCACTTTACCTGACTATTTATATAGTATATAGTGTAAGCACTGGTGTTTTGTGTGCATTTTGTATTATTTATTTTTATTATTGTTGTTTTATGTTTCAACAGTTTTATACTTTAAAAAATAAATATATATGTTTGAGTCATGTCATGCACTTTTGTTTGTTTAAAAACTGTAAAAACATTAAAAAAAAATTGCGTCACGTCATTCCATCTCATTTGCGTCACGTGATCACGTCAGCTAATAGCATTTCAGCTCGGGCTTAGAAGGGGCATGTAATTGGTTGGATCTACTCTGCTGAATGAATTGCTCTCTTTTGAGTCTGAACGAGAGAGAGATCTCCCGTTCGTGAACGAATTGAACGAACTGGTTGCTATACCCAGTTCGTGTACCAGGTCGGTCATTCTGTCAATCTAGTTCATCAATCAGCAGAAAGTGAATGCAAAGCCCAGGTATCCGTACTGTGCACGCGCAATTCATATCTTACATACAGAACATAACTCCTCGTTTAACTCGTTCTTCTGACCAAACAAATAAAATGTTAACTAGCCTGCCTAGTATGCAAACAAATTAAAAAACACTTGTGATTTGGTCATCCGAAAAGAGTGTAATTTAAAAGATAAAAAGAGTGTAAAGACTTTGATCGCTTATTTAGACTTATTTTATCCATTTAATGAGTAGGGCACCATTTTTAATAAAGTCAAATCAGTTTTTATTTTGTAACAAGTAAATACGTTAGTTGAACAACACATTTTGCCGCACCTGCTGCTGACGTATTACACAAATGAAAAAAAAAAAAACTGAACGAATCAGTGAACGAATCTGAACGAATCATTTTGGTGAACGAACTAAAAATGAACGAGTCTCTGGAAAGAATCAAAATTTCCACCACTACTTTACTCCGTGTCAGCGCGCGCTCTGATGAGTGTTGCCCACAGCGCCGCCACTGGCCGGTGGGCTGAATCGATTCATAGGATTTGATGAATCGATATTGAATTGAGAAACAAATAATTGCAATGCATTGATGAATCGATATTTTTACCCAGCCCTATGCTCTATAAATAAAATTGATTTGATTTGATTTGAAACTTAAAACAAACAGATTTTAAGAGTAGACTAGACCCATGGAAATTATGAATTATTTTTAAATTATCAGCTTAGTTTTAACGTAATAGCGGATGTGACCATTTTGAGGTTGAATGTGCAAGGCTTTTGGTATCAGCATTGTCCAGTTAATATTTAGCTCGGCAAAAAGAGTAAATTGTGTTGCTGGATGTTGTAAACTGGTTTTCAAATTATTTTAAATTATTAAAGGGGTCATATAATGGTACATGCACTTTTTCAAGCTGATTATACTGAAATGTGTGTTGGCAGTGTCTGTACACAGCCATCATATAATGATAAAAATCCATCCAGTGGTTTTGTTTTAATCTCCTTATATGTTTTCCCCTGCCTCAAATCAAGCCGTTCGACCGTGTGACATCACACGGTCGGACGCCCCTCCCACAATTGTTGATTGACAGCAGCGTTTCAACACATACCCGCCCTCGCTAGTGAGCGAGCTGTCAATCATAGTGCGTGCGGACTGGTGTTGTGCCGAAAAGTACGCTGGAGCACTGTCACTGAGCAGAATAGAGTCTAAGCGATTGTGGTGTTCTGTTCTTGGGTGCAATAAGGAACACAACAATCATTTTAATGTTCCTAAATCTGAACCGCTGAAGACGCAGTGGCTGAGTTTGTTTTCGAAGGGAATATTCCCCACGATCAACGTAAATGCTTTCATGTTTGCGCGAATCATTTCACACCAGACTGCTTTATAAACGAGGAGGTGGTTTTAGGAGGAGGTGGATAAAGCTGGTTTTGCTAAGAAGCTGCTCCTGAAAAAAGGAATCGATACCAACTATTCGTGTTCCTTCACCTCCAGAAGAACTGAAGTGAGTGTAGCGTTTTATTAACCTTATATTAATCTTTGCTAATCGCTAGCTTCACGATGATTGCGGCTAAGGTTTACACTCAGGGTGCATTAGGGCATGTTTTCTATGTACGACGTTCTCAATATTATTCGTAATCCCACGTTTATAATGAACAAGGCGTTATGGTCATTGTGTTATTGTGTTACAAACGGTGTACGCACAGAACAGAGGGGCGGAGTCAGCAAAGCTCATTATCATTTAAAGGCACATGCACTTAAACGGCGTGCTGAAAACAGAGCTGTTTTTGATCAGGTAAAATAAGCGTTTTCTTACAATACTAATGAGAATTTTTAATTAAAGTATATTACAAACTTTTAATTTAGACCCTAAAGAATCATATTCGCTTGTACGAAAATGGCATTATATGACCCCTTTAACGTACTAATAGATGCACAATAGATGTGATTGCACCACACTGCGGCTAATGAATTGAAGTGTCACACATACACCGAAAATTGTTTTCCCAAGAAAACTGAATTTAAAACTAGAATATAGTTCCTCATATATTGAAACAAAGTAAGTTAAATATTTCAAGAGGGTTACCCATGTGTATGTTTAGGGTAAGGGGTTGGTTAAGACAATATATCAATAACATTTTACAATTAAACTACTAAATTATCCCTGAAAAATAATAAAGAAATACAGAATCCAGGGGTTAAAGTGAAAAAAATTCCTGAGACTGAACTATTTTTTGGAGGGGGGGGGGGGGGGGGGAGGGACTTATCTTCAAATGGAACCATTTATTTTCAAGTATTATGGCTGTATATAATGGCATCTTTTTATTAATGAAGGCCAGTATCACTGATGTCTCCATGAAAATTATTTCCCCCTAAATTTTAAACATTTGTTAGGCTTCCAAAAACTTTTAATTAAAGTGAACTTAAAACAATCCTCACTTAAACCCATAATAAATGTCATATTTATCTGTACCTTTCCTGTCTAACAGGTATGAAATATACAGAAATTGAATAGGGTTATAAAATAGTCCGCACTGCATAAATTATAAATTAAATTAGATTAATTCTTATTAAAGCTACAAGCGTTCTTTAGTCAAAGAGTAGTTGGTAGTTTTCTCTGTTCCCTTTGTTCTGTGGTTAACTTTACTGACATAGAGAATTAGTGGCTACTATCACTTTAAGATCTGCCACTAATGACAGGATCTCACGCGTCTCATTCTCTCACTACTCTTCACTTCCATTTAAGATTTTATTTAACTCATTTAAGATTAATAATGAATGGTTCTTGTAAGGATACTCGACAAAACGGACATTTTGGCATAAATGTGTGCGTTATTGTTTGTTCAAGCGCGAAAGAGAATTCGATACTGGCTCGTGACTTTTTGTGCCTCGTGTGTGTGTGTGTGTGTGTGTGTGTGTCAGGACATTTACTGAAGCGCGTTCTCTTTTATCTTGTCGTGCATTGATGGTGTAAAGCATTTGGTGGACAAACTAATAACTAATAAGAGCGTGATCATAATCTTAGCTAAAGAATGACAAAGAACGGATGCTGCATTAATTGTGTTAAATATTTTAAACACATTAAAGCTGGACAAAAAAAAATCGCATACGTTGACAGCACTTGTCATTCATTGCTGACAGAAAATGAAGCGGTTTAAAGTGGACTCGTTTTCAAGGTAGGACACAGAATGTTTTTTTTTAGTAAGCTACACAGAATGTTCTACATTAAACATTTAACGTTTACCAGTTACCTAGCAGCAGTGTATGTTAACCTCAACGTAAGGCTAACATCAAAAGGTGTAAACAGAAAATATGATTATCCTGACCTGAGCTAATTTACGAAATCAACCAGCTCACATCTCTTTTCTTTCTTTTTATCCATGATGACATTAAAGTCACCTGATGTTGTTTCTGGAGTTTCCTCGCTGTCTGTACCGCTATGCCTGCTCTGCTGCTCATTAGAATGTTCAGTCAGTCGTTATTTTACACAGGCTCGGTCGGACCTGCTCCTCCGTGGCAATGACGGGTTTGCGGTTAAAAATCATAACAAACGAATTTGAAAGTAGGGGGGGGGACACAAACGGGATTTTGAAAAGTGGGGGGGATAAGTCTGTGAAATCACGCCGTGGGTAGCAGCTAGGACCAGGACATCATCCCCAGGCTTCATGAACGCGCGCTCCATGCTTTCACCGACGACGCTAACATGACGTATGGATCTCAATCACACTGTGTTGCCAGGACCCGCCCTGCTCTGCTTCTGATAGGCTTGTAAAGTTAGTTAGAGCTGCGCTCCTCTCATATGATTGGTAGGTGAAATCAACTGACTCGAAAATATTAAACCATATTCAAGTTCCCGAATTTTTTTTTTTTCTTCCTGCACGGTGCCGGAATACTTTAAGCCCTGAGAATTGAATAGTAAGTGCTATAAAATATTATAAACTGCTAATACATACAAGAAAAATTAGGTTCCTCTGAAACCAAATAAACTAAAAGTGATTTGAGCATATATAATGTACTCCTGTTTTGAGAGCAGTGTGTAATACACTAAAATAACAGGGATTTGAATTTATTGAGTACTCCTGCCCTGAGAGAGCAGCAGGTTATACACTAAAATAACAGCGATTTGAATCTATTGAGGTCTGCAGCCTGAGAGCAGCACGTTATACACTAAAATAACAGCGATTTGTATTTTGGTCAATATTGAAATCACGATTATGTAACACGATTATTTCACATGACTTTGGAAACGTGTTGCATTTATTAAAAAGACACTTTTAAACAATTCTTAAACCATTGAAATTTGAACATTTATTGTACTTTTTGAACTATTAAAATAAATATAACATTCAAATCAAAGTCTAAAAGTATTTATTCCCTGTATTCACTTCCACAATCTCTTTAAAACAAGTATGCAACATTTTGCAAAATATATTACACAAATTCCAGCAACACAATGCACGAATATTAAAGGCTGGCCCACCATCAGGCCCCAGCATTAACAGCAAATAAGTTAACTAAAGACAACAAAATAGGGTGACCATATTTTGTCCTGAAAAAAACAGGACACTCGGCCCGGCAAACAGATAGGCCTACTCAAATGATACTCGAAGTCTACTCAAAGAAACCTTATTAATTTCAATACATTTAAAGGAGGTTATGCCTCCTCTGTATGGATAGAAATTTGTTATATTGTTATATGAAAACAGGACATGTCCTGGGAAAACAGGACCGTTGGTCACTGTCAGGGTTTGTGCAGGTGACCGAAGATGAGGACACGGAAACTTCAATATAAAGTTTTAATAACATAAATGAAACTTTCCAAACTGAAACAGGAACAAAACTCCAGGACTTCAAAGGTTACACACAACCACACATAGACGACGATCGACAAACACTGGGAGAAAACACAGGGCTTAAATACACTTGAAATGATTGGATAATTAACTGAACACAGGTGATGAGACTGAACACAAACGAGGAGCGGGAAAACTTAACAGGGCTAAACCAAAAACCACAAAGACAGGGGAAACCAAGATCACAAAACAGAACTTAAACATATTGACTCGTTACAGTACCTCCCCCCTCCCGAAGGCGCGTCCTCGCGCCGTATAACATCCAAAGGGGTGGGAGGGTGGGCGCCCTGGAGGCTGACGAGGGCATGGTGCAGGTCCAGGAAGCCTCCAGGGCGGAGCAGGCTGTGGGCGTGGCCACGGCGGAGCAGGCTGTGGGCGTGGCCACGACGGTGCAGGCTGTGGGCGTGGCCACGACGGTGCAGGCTGTGGGCGTGGCCACGATGGTGCAGGCTGTGGGCGTGGCCAAGGCGGTGCAGGCTGTGGGCGTGGCCACGGTGGAGCAGGCTGTGGGCGTGGCCATGGTGGAGCAGGCTGTGGGCGTGGCCATGGTGGAGCTGTGGGACCCTCGGGCGTCCAGGGCGGAGCTGTGGGACCCTCGGGCGTCCAGGGCGGAGCTGTGGGACCCTCGGGCGTCCAGGGCGGAGCTGTGGGACCCTCGGGCGTCCAGGGCGGTGCTGTGGGACCCTCGGGTGGCCATGGCGGTGAGGACCCTTTAGGTGACCGTGGTGGTGAAGACCCTTCAGGTGGCCATGGCGGTGAGGACCCTTCGGGTGGCCATGGCGGTGAGGACCCTTCGGGTGGCCACGGCGGTGAGGACCCTTCGGGTGGCCACGGCGGTGAAGACCCTTCGGGCGGCCGTGGTGGTAAAGACCCTTCGGGTGACCATGGCGGTGAGGACCCTTCGGGTGGCCATGGCGGTGTTATTTTTTCAGGCCTCCGTGGATCTTTGGCCGGCCACGACGAAGGCGTATAGCGCCCCCCCAAAATTTTCTTGGGGAGGACAGGCTCAGGATCGGGAACTGACTTGACATCAATGGGCTCTGGCGCTGGGTCAACGGGCTCTGGCTCTGGGTCAACGGGCTCTGGCTCTGGCGCTGGGTCAACGGGCTCTGGCTCTGGCGCTGGGTCAACGGGCTCTGGCTCTGGCGCTGGGTCAACGGGCTCTGGCTCTGGCGCTGGGTCAACGGGCTCTGGCTCTGGGTCAACGGGCTCTGGCGCTGGGTCAACGGGCTCTGGCGCTGGGTCAACGGGCTCTGGCTCTGGCGCTGGGTCAACGGGCTCTGGCTCTGGCGCTGGGTCAATGGGCTCTGGCTCTGGCGCTGGGTCAACGGGCTCTGGCTCTGGGTCAACGGGCTCTGGCTCTGGCTCTGGGTCAACGGGCTCTGGCTCTGGCTCTGGGTCAACGGGCTCTGGCTCTGGCTCTGGGTCAACGGGCTCTGGCTCTGGGTCAACGGGCTCTGGCTCTGGGTCAACGGGCTCTGGCTCTGGGTCAACGGGCTCTGGCTCTGGGTCAACGGGCTCTGGCTCTGGGTCAACATGGGACTCGGAACTGGACGGGACCAGCATTTCAAGGGGCTCGGAACTGGACGGGGCCAGCAAATCAGGGAGCTTGGGGCTGGGCTCAGGCTCTGGCGGGCAGGCGACGGGCTCAGGCTCTGGCGGGCAGGCGACGGGCTCAGGCTCTGGCGGGCAGGCGACGGGCTCAGGCTCTGGCGGGCAGGCGACGGGCTCAGGCTCTGGCTGGATGTGGCTGACGTGAACCCCAGCCTTGGGAGCCTTCTTTTTGGCCAATCGCACCGATATCAGTGGGGGATCAGTCATACCGGATATCATCCGGGGAAGTCCAGGGACCGATCTGGCGGCAGGGCTGATGCGGTGTGCAGGCTCTGGTGGGCAGACGATGGGCTCTGGCGTTGGTGGGCTTGGAGCTGGTTGGAGTGGTAGATCCTCTACCAGGTAGCTGGATCCACACGCCCACAACGTGTGATCCACGAACTCCAGGAAGGATAGATGGAGATCCTTGACTAGAATTATCTGGGCCAATGGGTCCCTCAGACCACCCCAGAAACTCTTTGTGAGTTCCTCCTCTTCCAACGACACATCATCGTAAAGTTCTAAATAGAGCCCCGCATACTCCTCGAGTGAGCGCTCCTCTTGGTAGAGGATGGGGTTTTCGAATGGGCTCACCTCTTTGATCTTCCTTCTTCGGCTCATATTTGTTTATGGTCGATCGTTCTGTCAGGGTTTGTGCAGGTGACCGAAGATGAGGACACGGAAACTTCAATATAAAGTTTTAATAACATAAATGAAACTTTCCAAACTGAAACAGGAACAAAACTCCAGGACTTCAAAGGTTACACACAACCACACATAGACGACGATCGACAAACACTGGGAGAAAACACAGGGCTTAAATACACTTGAAATGATTGGATAATTAACTGAACACAGGTGATGAGACTGAACACAAACGAGGAGCGGGAAAACTTAACAGGGCTAAACCAAAAACCACAAAGACAGGGGAAACCAAGATCACAAAACAGAACTTAAACATATTGACTCGTTACAGTCACCCTAAACAAAATGATTTAAGTCACCATGTTAGTAGGGTTGCTAAAATAATCTCTTAAAGGTTACTAGCCAGAAACACCAATCTGTTAACATTATCTGGTTAAAGAGATCATCGCAAGCAGGTGACAATGTTTCCACTTGTACTAAAGACCCTCTCTGAAGAGGAACTTGTAGCTGGAATGCAGAGGTATTTTCTTGCCAGTTTTGAAAGTCGAGGGTATATCCTCTGGGATTCTGTCCACCACTTCAGTGGGTCTTCCTCAGCATCCAGCATTTCCCTCTGGAGGTAAGACTGTAGCTCACTAGCTATGGCCTGGTCCTGTTGCTGAGGAGGTGTGACTGTATTGACCTTGAAGAAGCTGCCTAGATCCTTCTTCTTCTTTGGAGCATCCTCTGTATCCTCAGCAGGTGATGCTGTAGTCTCAAGAGGGACGTTCTCCTGGAGGGAACAAATTATAAATTTGGGAATTTATGAATTTTATTTTTAACCTGATCTAACCATTGTAGTATTAATGTTCTCAATATTTGCCAACATGTTCATGCAATTTATCTTTTATTTTTATTATTATTACCATGACATTCTTCATGTCCGCTCTCAGGCTGTCTTCAATGGACCCTCGGTTGTCTTCATTGACGTATTTAAGTTTGAACCTTGGGTCCAGGGCAGAGACAATGTCCAGCAGTTCTTGTGTTGCTGTGTCACTGTATTTGTCATTGAGATAGTCTACTATCTTCCGTTTGATGCTTTTGGCAAGGTTTGTGTCTTCTTCATGCACTTCCAATATTTGGTTATTGAAGAGGTGGAGGGTTGGTTTCAGGAAAGAAACACTGACATATTTCTCTCCAGAAAGGGCATCAGTGAACGCAACCAGAGGGCCGAGTGACTTGTTGATGGCCTCCAGCACATCAATATCCTGCCATGTGAGGGTGAGATGCCTAGCCTTCCGGTCACTAGAGAAAACCTGGGCAATGGCCTTCTGTTGTTCAAGGACTCTGTCGACCATAGCCTGCATAGATCCCCATCTAGTCGGGCATTCTGCTTTGGCTCTCAACGAAGGCGGTCGCATTTTCTTTCCCTCCTCTCCCTTTCTTCCCCTGCTTTGCTCCTCTCGTCTCGTCTACTGTCTTGTATTTTGAGAGACTCTCTCTGCACAGCTCTCCAAACTAAGAAATTATGGATTTGATCAACTGGTCTCTCAAGCTTGGGTTCGGGGGAAACTGACTGCCCTGCTGGAACGTTCGCAGCTGGCTACACGATGGACGCGCGGGAGAGGTGGCGGGCTGTGTGTCTGGCGGCTCTTTACATGGAGGACATTGAAGATATCTACCTATTCGGAACCATGATAACAGGTTTTCTGCTGATTGGATCAGGCATTGCCCTGGTTTATCGAGGAATTAAGGAGACGGTGACAGCTGTCCAAAGCTCCACAAGGCTGCCCGTCATGATTGAAGCGGTGGGCAGAGCTGTCAGCACTCAGACTGTGACTATGAACCACTATATGGATAACATCATGGAGAAGCTCACAGCTTTGTAAAGGCAAATGGATCGTTTCGGAGACCAAAATGGACCAGGAGCTGTGTAAATCAGAATGCGGCTACTCGTCCCAAGACCAAACAATCCCAATCTTATCTGCTTTCGGCCCCCCTACCCTGTTGCAAGTCTTGTGTGTGTACTGATTATGTGCTAATGTTGCTGAGGTGTTTTTTACTGGTCCCAAACTGTACTCCTCACAGGAGCATAGTCTGGGACTTAAAAGGGTTGCCCTTTTTTTTCTCCTCACCTCTCCTCATGTTATGCTGTATTTTCTTCCACAATGCTCTGTCTTCCTGTCCTGTCTACCCCCTTGTCATATTGTAAGTATGTCTGTATGGACAGGTCGATGGCTAATTTCACTGGTACTTGTGACAATAAAGGCTACTACTACTACTACTACTATTCAGTCTTTAGCGAGTGTTCAGGCAGGTTCATCTGCCTCTGAGCCTCTGTCAGAGCCCTCTTCTTTTTCCAACTGTAGGAAAAGCTACTGACCACCTTCTTCCAGACCCCCATCGCCCGGTCAATCCTGAGATCCTTCATTACATTCTCTAAGATTACAACAAATACATATTTAGCATCACTATGATTATCACAACCTTCATCAAATAAACTTGTGTAATGACAATAAAATTGAAATTGAATCAATTTTATTTTCTATTTGTGGTGTTGTTGTTAGTATTATAATTATTAATAAAGTATAATAGTATATAATAGTAGTAGGCTGCTAGCCTAGTACTAGCCTAAGCCAGTGGTTCCCAACGAGGAACAGGGTTGGGAACCACTGGCCTAAGCTAGTAGTAGTAGTAGCATAACACCGTGTCCTAACCAGACGCGATAAGATTCCAGCGACAAATAATTTGTCTGTCCACACTAGACGTGACGATTTTAATTATTTATTGTTGCTTTTACAGCTACAAAGTTGGGAGCCCTAAATGATAGTCAAAGTCACATTACATGCTTTTAACATTAAATAAAGCACATACACATTACTTGAGTTTATCATTGCCACACTTTGTGTTTGTTGTTACAGCGCAAAGTCACAGAAAAATAGAAACCAGTTCTAAAATAGAATCGTCGTGTGTCAAAAACAAAAACTCTGATTAACATGGAAAATATACATTTTGTCACACATTGCGCGCATTTCGCGTCACGGCATCGAGTGCAGTTGGGACACGGTCTAACTGTCAAATTATTATTTACTATTATTCCGAGTATTGTTGTTGCTGTTGTTTTACATATAATTAAATCACCACATATCATGTCACTTATCACACTCACCTATAGCCAAGGGGAGTCTGTCCCGGAGCACTGAAGCCTTATCCATCCATTTAGCTCAGCCGCAAGCTTTATGTTTGAGGCATTGTCCGAAGTGATGCAGATTAGCTTTTCTTCGTTTAATCCCCATGCAGCCAAAGCTTCCCTCATGCATTGGCGATGTTTTGGCCCGTATGATCTTCGGGAATAAACGCCGATTGGAGGCATTTGGTATTCAAACGGAAATCAGCATCAATATAGTGGATTGTGAGGCTAATGTATGGCTCCATGGTTCGGCTAGACCAGTGGTTCTCAATCTTGGTCCTAGGGAGCCACTGCTCTGCACATTTTATGTCTCCTTTATCTGACACACCACTTCAGTTAATAAAGCTCTTTCCTAACGAGCTGATGATCTGAATCAGGTGTGTTAAATGAGGGAGACATACAAACTATGCAGAGCAGTGGCTCCCTAGGACCAGGATTGAGAACCACTGGGCTAGACCATATATCCGTTGTGATTGGAAAGTATTCTGCTTTGGTCACCTCGTTAGCCACTTCTGCATGACATTTGTTGAACAAATCTGGCAGAGCAACTCTCGAGAAATGGTGTCGAGATGGCAAAGCATAACGTTTATCCAACGTATTGACCATTTTCTTGAATCCGGAGTTGTCAACTGTGTTTAGTGGCGCGCATGTCTTTAGCTACATAATAGGCAACAGACTCGGTTATTTTTTTGTGCCTTTCCGAATTCAACAGATAGGGAGTTACGCTGTAGAGTGTGTTTGTTATAGTAAGTAAGTAAGTAATTTTAATTTATAAAGCACATTTACACACATCGCAGAACTGACCAAAGTGCTGTACAGTGGATAACTAAAAAGACAGAAATTAAAAACACATGGAATCAATGGTCATAAACATATAAACATGAATAAAAAGAAAACCTTCAATATCAGGGCACACAACACAGAAATACAAAGAACAAACCGGAATGCCAGGTTAGGGAACAAGGAAGGCCATGGAATAAAAATGAGTTTTTAACCTTGACTTGAATACAGCAATGGAGGGGGCAGATCTAATATCCTGAGGGAGCTGGTTCCACAACCGTGGAGCAGTAACTGCAAAAGCTCTGTCACCCCTCTGTTTAAGCTGTGAGCGCGGCACAAGCAGGAGCCCTTTGTTTGAGGATCTCAGTGACCTTTGAACTGAGTATGGCTGTACAAGGTCGGTGATATAAGTTGGGGCGAGCCCATTAAGTGCCTTAAAAACAAACAGTAAAACTTTAAACTGAATCCTAAAAAGAACTGGGAGCCAATGCAAGGAGGCCAGAATAGGGGGGTGATGTGCTCACGCCTCCTAATGCCAGTTAAAAAATGCGCTGCTGCGTTTTGTACCAACTGCAAACGTCTGAGTGATGATTGTGGGAGGCCAAAGTAGAGGGAATTACAATCATCCAGCCGTGATGTAATAAAGGCATGGATAACTTTCTCAAGATCGTCACGAGATAGGAATGGCTTGATGTATGTCTGGGTTACGGAGGATGTTGAGGGGGTGGATTGCTATTTCTGTTTCTTTATTAAATTGTCATAGGTCACTCTGTGTTTAATTTTCAAGTGGTTAAACAAATTCCTGGTGTTCCCTTTACTTGCAGCCACTACCATGTAGCAAATCTTGCACGTAGCATGTTTCTGCTCGTCGTCGGATTCCTCGAAGCCAAACTGTTCCCAGACAATGGAGTTGGTTTTGCCTTTTTTGCTTACCAAACGCTGCTGTGGCTGCCCTCCTTCTGCCATCTTTACTCTTGCTAAGTTTTTTTAAATTCCAGCGGGTAACATGCACACGACCTGCCTCCCTGACAGTGTAGGCTGAAAGCGTTTGGCTTCGGGAGGGGCAGATGTGCGCATGACGTGTGTGTGCGCGCGCATGTGTGTGTGCGTGTCATTCAGAACACACAAGAAAATTAGAGTGTTCTTACAAAACAGAACATGGCAAAATAATCGTTTTTACTCGATTGTACTATTTTGGTGATCGAAATTCAATTAATTGCACAGCCCTAATCATATTGAGTACTCCTGCCCAGAGCTAGGGCAGGAGATGTATCATTGTTGAAATATCAGAGATTTGAACGAGTTCTGTTGTCGTATATCAATTTCACACACAGCGAGGTAGCATTGGAAAAAAACATGTTTTACACCAATTACTCCCTAAGCTGCTTTGTTGCGGTTGACTGATGAAACAGTCAAAATGCATATACAATACGATATTTAGACATCGATTATTAGTTCTGTGCATTTTAATGTTCGGTGATTATCTTAATAAACGTTTAACTAAATATATAGTAACATCACTTACCTTGCAGTTGCAATAAATGCTTTCTCCCATGAACATGTTTGTCTTGTATTCCGTTCATGTTTGTCTAATCCCTCTGCACGTTCAAACGCCTTGAAGTTGTAAACCACATGTGTCAATTACAAGGCCCGCGGGCCAAACACGGCCCGCCATGACTTTTAATCAGGCCCGCCAACAAATTCTGGTGATCAATTTAATGTGGCCCGTGCGCTGTTTAAATATACGTCTGTGACTATTACATCATTGAGACGCAGGTGGTGCTGTCGCGCTTCACTCAACTCGCTAATTTTATCAGAGAATACGCCAAGTAAGGAATAATTGATGACGGGCCGTTGAATTATTAGCAGATTAATGCTGTTATTATGAGAGAGAGAGAGAGAGAGAGAGAGAGAGAGAGAGAGAGAGAGAGAGAGAGAGAGAGAGAGAGAGAGAGAGAGAGAGTAAGATAAGTGTCACGATAAGTGTCTTTCAACTGTGTTCGCGGCAGCAGCGGTTCTCTAGTTTATCCGTTCCTCCAGAGTCCAGGATAAATGTCTTGTAGCTTTTATAGTTATATAAAATAGTATACATATAGAACTATATACAACTATGTACAATAGTTGTAAACTATTTTACTGATAAAATCGTCAGAGCAGCGCTGACAACACGTTTATGTGCGAGTGTGTGTCCGTATGTGTGTGCGTTTGGCTGGGAGAGAGAGCGTGTACTTATCTATGCATAATAAAATGTAATTTGTGGCAAAAACATTAAAATAATATGGTTTTTTTTATCCTATTTACTATATTTATTTGCTTGGTCACGTATTGCTGTGAGTTTTGGTTATTTTGCTGTTTTTGGCTGTAAAATAACTGTCCGTGCGTTTCATTCACACGTTCGTCAACCAATCAGATTCAAGCATTTAACAGCCCCGTAGTAGTAGTAGTAGTAGTAACCATGTTAACGTTAGTAACTGTAAACAACGTAAATGCTATCTGACTTTAAAGAGGCTAGCACAATGGCTAAAAAAAGAAAAGTGGACTGCGAATATAGACAATTCCAACCAAGATGGGAGACCGAATATTTATTCTGTGAATACAAATAAAAGCCACTGTGTCTCATATGTCAAGAGTCACTCGCGGTTTTCAAAGAATATAATTTAAGAAGGCATTTCGAAACGAAACATGTTCAATATGGAAACATGGACATGGAACTTCGACTGCTTAAAGTCAAAGAACTAAAACACAAACTTCAGCTACAGCAAAACATGTTTACTCACATGAACAGTCAAGGTGAAGGAGCTGTAAAGGCAAGCTTCATAATTGCAGAGGAGATAGCAAGAGCATGCAGGCCGTTCACAGAGGGAGAATTTATTAAAAACTGTATTGAAAAGGTATGTGGTGTTGTGTGCCCTGACAAAAAGCAAGCCTTTGCCAACATCAGCCTTTCCCGAAACACGATGGCTAGTCGCGTGGATGAGCTGGGCTCCGACTTAAAGATCCAGCTAAAAGCAAAAGCTAAGGACTTTGTTGCATATTCGTTGGCTATAGATGAGAGTGCAGACAGAACGGACACTGCCCAGCTCTCTATATTCATTCGAGGGGTAGATGATAGGTTTTCCGTTACTGATGAACTTTTGGATTCAAGAGCAGTTCACGGGACAACATCTGGACAGGACCTCTTTTCACAAGTGGAGCAGTGCGTCAACGAAACGGAATTGCAGTGGAATAAACTTGTTGCGCTGACAACTGATGGTGCGCCTGCGATGTGCGGGGAGGTCCGTGGTTTGGTCGGTTTGGTACGAGAAAAGGTGAGGCACACGGGAGAAAACGTCACAGCCTATCACTGCATCATTCACCAGGAGACCCTCTGTGGAAAGGTGTTGGGCATAGGACATGTAATGACAGTCGTAAACAAAACAGTAAATTTTATTCGTTCACGGGGATTGAATCACAGGCAATTCAGAGCTCTTTTAGAAGCGGAAAGCTCTGTGCACGAGGATGTGCCATACTACACAGAGGTCCGCTGGCTTAGTCGGGGTAAAGTGTTGCGAAGATTTTATGATACCCGCATTGAGATCGCTAGTTTCATGGAAAGCAAACAAAAGGTCATTCCTGAGCTTGAGGATGAAAAATGGCTGAGTGACTTGTAATTTTTGTGTGACATAACAGAGCACCTCAACACTCTTAATGTAAAACTCCAGGGTAAAAAGCAGCTGATCACTGAAATGCGAGACTCCGTAAAGGCGTTTCAAATGAAACTGCGTCTGTGGGAGGGTCAGATGCGCCAAGGCAACCTGTCTCACTTTCCTATTTGTCAGTCAGTCAGGGACACAGTAACCATCCCGTTCCCGGCTGAAGTGTATGCCGACAAATTGAACACACTGAAAGTGGAATTCTGCCGGAGATTTACTGATTTTGAAAGACAGAAATTCAACCTTGACCTGTTCGCGAATCCATTTGCAGTTGACGTTGACACTGCGCCTGAGCACTTACAGATGGAACTCATCGAATTGCAATGTAACACTCATCTAAAGAGCCGGTACGAGTCAGTTGGGGCAGCTGAGTTTGCACCTCTACTCCCTGAATCAATGCCACAGCTTCGCCTTCACGCTGCACGCATTATGTCTATGTTCGGAAGCACATACTCATGCTAGCAGATGTTCTCCATAATGAAGTTGACCAAGACATCTCACAGATCGCGCCTCATGGACCAGCATCTGGTCTCGGTAATGAAAGTGGCCATGGCAAAGGACATTAACCCTAGAATAGACGAGATCGTTTCTAAGAAAAGATGCAGAGTGGTCGGTAAGAGCTAAAAAAGAAAAAGAAAAAAAAGAAGAGCCTAATTTGCTTAGGTTTGCACTTCAAGTTCAAATTGTCTTTTTAAAGTAACAGCTTCTAAAATAAGCCAAATCAGACTGATCTCATGAAACTGCGTATGTATGACACGCCAATTCGTATTTCCATTTTTGGCGTGCTATCAACACGCATAATCGCTTTTCAGCGTGTTTATGAACGCCGTTGACTTAACGTTACATTACTGTATATATAAATATATGACCTACCCCAACCCCGTCCCTAAACCTACCCGTCACTGGGGTTAATACCATTTATGAGTCTTTCCCTACCATCCTACTAAGAAAAATATCGCTCCCCCAGATGTATATCAAAATTTGGCTTTATTTCGGTCGTATTTTTAACGCGTGTACATACACGCTGAATCACTCGGACATAACGGCGTAGATATACACGCATACACGCGGATAGCTCAAAATGCGTATAAATAACACGCCACTTGACTTGAAAGTGGCGTGTATGTTTACGCAAAAGTCATGATGTCATGTTGGCCAAATAATACAATTTTCAGATGTAATATGTTATCAATACATGTATCTATAATAATTATCTACCATTTGTTGAATATTTTGCTTTATCAAACAGTTTTTATGAAATATATTTTTTTAAAGTACTGTTTGTTTTAAAGTACTGTTTTATGCTACTGTTTTAAGTACTGTTTAGTACTGTTTTAAGTATGTTATGCTACTGTTTTAAAGTACTCTTTTATGCTACTGTTTTAAAGTACTGTTTTATGCTACTGTTTTAAAGTACTGTTTTATGCTACTGTTTTAAAGTACTGTTTTATGCTACTGTTTTAAAGTACTGTTTTATGCTACTGTTTTAAAGTACTGTTATGCAGTTATGCTGGTCAGAGACCTTGCTCCTGACACATGTTTTGTGAAATATGTAAAAATGTGTTATTACTCAAAATTAAAAAATAAAACCTTGTTATGATAATGTGGTTTAATGAATTGAGAGTTTTTTTTATACAGTTAGCCTACTAATACACTTATATTTCAATAAATGAAAAATCGTCTAAATATATATCCGGCCCCTGATTTTATTCACAACCCTCAGCATGGCCCTTACTGAGTTTGAATTTGACACCCCTGTTGTAAACCAATCATTTTTCTTTCTGCCCTCAGAACATGTTTGAGTAAGTAAAACTCCCATCTGTGTACTGCCTGTTGTGATACTGTTGCAGACAGTTGCATAGTTATAATTCTCTCTCTAATATTATATACATTTACATTTACCTGATGCTTTCATCCAAAGCGACTTACGATTGCTATATATGTCAGAGGTCGCACGCCTCTGAAGCAACTAGGGATTAAGTGTCTTGCTCAGGGACACATTGGTGTCTCACAGTGGATTCGAACCCTGGTCTCTCACACCAAAGTGTGTCTTATCCATTGCGCCATATAAACCAGACCATTATTATGTTAAGGCTAGTGGTCGACCGATATGGGATTTTTTGATGGCCGATGCCGATATCTTAGAGAGCAGGGTGGCCGATGGCCGATATAAAGCCGATATATATATATATATATATATATATATATATATATATATATATATATATATATATATATATATATATATATATACACACTTTATATTTATATAAATCAGTATTTAATAAATTAGATAGATTTAATAAATCTTTAAAAATCTTTAAAATAAACATTTAGATGGCAACTTCTTGAATCTGCAATCCTATTACAGTATTTTTCACAAATAAAGTAATTGTTTAAAAATGTATGAATGTGTGAATAAAAGGAAGTAAACACTAAGGGCACTCGGTAATCTGGTAATTTCATGCGAACTGATAATCATATTTTTTCAAATAAAGACTTTTTTTTACTTTGACTTTTGACAAGGTAACACTAATTTTGCATACAGCACACAGTGAAACCGACATGAATATGACACAGTTGGACACTGGATATAGCACAGCATATTTAAAATGAAGGATTTAAAGTTTTTCGATCGAGTCTCCTGTGAAGCTGATCTTATGTTCCCATTCACTCACTTCACACGACCGTCACTCGCAGGAACACGTTTATGCAGGCTACACATGCACATTTCACAAGATATCACAGCTGGATTCGAATAAATCTGAGAGGTTTGTGAAATTAAAGTAACACCAAGTAACTTTTCCTCTTCGGTCGCTTTACTGTTTGGAAACGAAATTGTCCATTGCCGCTGTCGTAAATAATCTAGCCTACCGTCGCACGCACGCTCGCTGTTTACCCAGCACCGGCTTTAGAATGAACGATGTCCACAGACAAGGTAGAGTATGTTACATGATTTCATGAAAGGATGATGTATTGCGACATCAGAAACGAAGAAAAACAAAATAATGACTATTGTAGCGCTTGACGTAAAGCAGTCGAGTTTTGTAGTTCTTTTGTGGTCGGGTTCCTACCCGAACCCCGAAGTTACATAGTGCCAGTAAAAGCGATACAGACCCCGTCAGGCGATGGCAGAAGTGCCTTTCACCCTGTTACGACTTGATGAACCACTGATACGATTTTGGAAACATTATTTTAAGGTAAACAATGTTACATAGTGTTGCTTTAAATGTTTATTAGATATTCAGAGATTTATTTAAATTATGTAGATGCGCATTTGCTGAATGTTGATGGTAAATGAGAAAGTATTTTAGCCTGATTGTTTGACTTTTCAATTACAAATAATATAAAAGCAAACGCATTACTTTTTCGCATACCATTTACTTTCTTTGATTACCAGTTCTGTAGCCACCGGTTCTGTCTAACAAAGTATTAGATATGACTGACAGAGAATGTAAACTAATGATGATGGAGAATGTGAGTGAGCGTGAGCGCTGTGTGATCGGGTGCTGCGTTCTCTCAGGTGCTGGTGTTCTCAACGCCGCCCGTCAAAATAAAAATCTGCGGCACCGTCAAAATAAAAGTCCCGCTTCCAACACATCGGCCAATCAGAAAAACTAACCACAAGTTAAGGCACAGTGAGTAATAGGTATAAATAATAAGGAAGAGATCAGTCATTAAAGGTTGTATCAGCGATTTCAGGCCCAAAAAGGCCCAAACATAAATGATCACATTCATCTAATCTTTCCTAATGTTCCGCTAGCTGCCCGCCCCATAAGCAGGCCGTCAAAAAAACGCATCTCTGTAGGAAGCCTAGGCTCTGAGATCTGCACACAAAAACAATTGGTTTCACCAACCACTCAAAACCAAAATAAATAATGTTCCAACCAATCACTGTCAGGGTTTTGTGTTATGCACGGCTGCACGCAAAGTCAGAGCTGAAGAAGAAGCCAGCGTCTATCAACGAACAAGAGAAATTGAACATGCCTGAGTCAATCCCCAAGAGGAGGAGGAGGATTAGAGCGAGGGAATACCATCGTGTTTATTCAAGACGCGTATTTTTGACGGCCTGCTTATGGGGCGGGCAGCTAGCGGATCGTTAGGGTACATTAGATCAGTGGTCTCAAACTCACGGCCCGTGGCCCCCTACTTGACATTAAAGTTTCATTTTAGTGCGGCCCGTCGTTGCGTGTGCCGCGTTAACAAAAAAAAATCCCTTATGGGCTACCATAGATAGTCTCGTGACAGCTTACGGTGGGTTTGTTGTCAATAGGTGTCATAGACAACCGCGAAGCCTGGAAAAAATGAGCGCGTCGCTTCAATTATGAGCGCTCTTGCCGCGCGCCTAAATTTGAAATAACGAACTTGAGCGCGCAAAATATGTGAGTGCGATATGTGAACAGGCCCCTTGGCGAGCTACCACCAATCAGGCGATGAGCTACTGGTAGCTCGCGAGCGACGTGTTGGAGACCCCTGCTCTAAAACAATGTGAGAATAATCATTTTGAGCTTGTAATATGTGTCCAACAGGTTGATAAAAAGGTTTGCTTTGGTTTGTGCAAAGTCAGTAATTTGAGATTAAAATTAAAAGAATTCAATAAGACGGGCAGACATGACTGCAAATATTTGTATTTCAAAAGCAAGTATAATACAATACAAGGAAATGTGCCTTCCAAAAAAAAAAAAAAACATTCAGTATCATTAATGTGTTGTATAAAGAAAATAAAAAGGACATAGGCAAATATAAGTATCACAAATATGTGTTATAAGAAAAAGAAAGTTTGTAAAATGAACTTCAACTGTCAGAAGGACAGCTCATGAAGAACCAATCATGTACAGAAAGAAATGTTCAAATTCAGAGGAACAGTTCAGAAGAAACGTTAATAATAAAGATTGAGAAGATTGGATCAGTTGTGCTCCTTTTTTGGAATACTTGAATACTATTTTTTGCGGAATACTTGATGCGGCCCAGCCTGACCCAGACTCTACCTCCAGCGGCCCCCAGTTAAGTTGAGTTTGAGACCCCGGCATTAGATGAATGTGATCATTTATGTTTGGGCCTTTTTTGGGCCTGAAATCGCTGATACAACCTTTACGGCAGGGAATCCATGAGTCTCACAGCCTCTGGAAAGAAGCTGCATTCGAGTCTTCAATTGGAGTATTCAACTGTATTTACGAAAAACAGTAAATTACTGTACAAAATGTACTTTTTATTTACTTTTCCATGTATTGATACTGCAATTTATGTGCCAGTTATTTTAATTCTAAGCACAGAATTGTTTTAAATACTTGAAGGCTATGTGCCACTGTATTGCAACGAAGCTGTGACTTAAATAAGTTTCACTTTTCACATCTTTTTTTTTGTATGCAATTGAAACAAGAAAGGTGTCATAATAAAAAAGCATTACATTATTTTATTAAAATAGGAGACACACATAAAGAGTTTATTTATTGGTTCATAAAGACAGCTGGCAACTGATTCAATCAGTACAGACCAGACAAAATTAAACCTTAAATCTGCAGTGTTTAACTAACAGCGCCAAATGCAATTGCAATTGATGTTCAGGACTTTTCCAACCTAAATCACCTTAAGCCTGACATCTGCGGCAAAGAAAAAAGAACAAACAAATTCATAGTGCTTCTAAGAATTTCAATATTATCATAGTCACGACACAGTTTGCTTTACAAATGAACACCTTTTGCATCTGAAATGGACCAATAGACAAATGCTTATCCACGTTTGCATAAGCGTCCTGAATGATGGGACATTTTGTCCAATTTCACTTAAGCTCTTCAAGTGAGTTGACAGGAACAATGATATACATTCAAAACGCTTTGAATGTAAAAACAAAAAACACACACAAAAAAAAAAAAAACATTAATGTGCTAAAAAAAAAAGACATTTAGTCTTCTGAATCATGGAATTTGGCGATCTATCACAACAATGTAGTGCAATATTTAAACTAGGGCTGTTGACTTAATGTTTTAATTTGGTGTGATTAATTATGGGAAAAAATGTATGCTTGTACCCTTACATTTCATGCAGTTTAATCATGAACATGGGTGATGAAGCCTTTTAGATTGTCGTTAAGATGGTACTAAAATTCACAACATGAGGGCACAAAATGCCCCTGTATGGGTTTTTGTCTTATACATATTATATCATAAAATTTAACAATATGACACAAGCAAAAGTGCTTTTTTGAGACGAATATCTGCACAATTCAAAATTGTGATATTGATTTTATACAAATCATTAAAAAATAAGTTAATATTGTGTTACATTTTAGACAATATTGCTGTCATGATTATGCACTTTTAATTTGTTTGGTTAGTAATTTAGTTCACCTGTTGTAATTTAATTGGTTAATCTTTGTCCAGCTGTTCCTGTTTCCTTGTTTATAAATACTGTACTTCCTGTTTGGTTCAGTTTGATGTCGGTCATCATATATATTAGTCATGTTGAAGTTATGGGTAACATCAGTGAGGCAGAGGAGGAGCCTGTGCCGGAACCAGCTGCCTGGGTCTTCCCTGAGTCGAATCAAGCTGCCCAGTCCATCTCAGAGCCATGAGTGGACCACTGCCTGATAGATCTGTGGTTCGCGGATCCAGTTCCATCCCAAGTCCCCACCCTCGAGTCTTCGCCTTCCATGCCAGTCCCACCTAGAAATCTTCCTCTTCCGATATCCCCAACAGACTTCCTGGTCCCATCTCTTAATCGCGTATCAGCCCTAATTTAAACAATGTAAAAAAAACCACACCAACAACCAATCAAAGCAGCAATGATTTAAGGGGGTGGGGTTTAAAAATGACAAGATAAAAATAAAAAAGGGTGAAGAGAGTCGAAGAGAAAGGTTGTCAAGAAATACATCATCTCTAACCAATTAAGCCAACAAAACACTAAAAAGAGTAAAGGAAGGTAGGTGTTGTTCTCTCTGTATCACACATGATGGAAATATAGACCAGTAATCATCCTCTCTTTTATTTTATGTGATCTTCGTATCAGTTTGTAGTCCTGCTGAAAAGAGATGTGGACGTTCGGACACCTGTTTTCCCTTCTCGGTAAGGATCACTTCTCTTGTACTAAATAATAGCTGATGTTTGCTTTGAAAAATAAGACTTCTCTCAAATGGACAACTAACAAGAAGTTTTATCTAGAGTGCCAACCACTTGCAACTAACCATTTAAATATTGAGCAACTAATTATGCTGTTTAAAAATGTATATCACACCGACAACTCCACATAACACACAATTGATTTTCTGTTTTCTGATTTTAGAGTTGGTTGTGCCACTGTTGTTTTAATATGTAATATGGATGTTAAAAGTTATTCAGTGCTATTTATTTTGGCAAACAGGCACTGTTGCCATTCATGCCAGGACAGGTAACTTGCAAGGTAACTATTTCTTTAATATTTAAATGAAAGAACATGTTCTCAGATGAAACCAATTCAGAGTAGGTTATTGAGAAAATCATGCTCTGATTATATTATAATGCAGAGACACAGCCCATTTCTACTGCAGGTGAAATATAAAATAACATGTTTTGTATTTTCTTAACCCTTTCTAGAGAATATTGCAATCAAGGGAAGGGCTGTACAGTCATCCACATTTTACCACAGTGCTAATGCTGTAATTGATAATTGTGATACTTGCTGCACCCACACCAACACCGAGACTAACCCGTGGTGGAGGCTCGATCTAATCAACATGAAAAACATTACAGAAGTGGTCATCACTAACCGGATCGAATGCTGTCCAGAACAAATCGATGGAGCCGAGATTCGCATCGGAAACTCCCTAGACAACAATGGCAACAACAATCCCATGTGACTACTTGATAAGAAAAAATTACATTTACTCAAAGACACGTAACAATCAAAATGTGAATGGTACACCAAAATGATTGCATGAACATGTGCAATATTTTTTAAAACCTATTATGCTCTTGTTTTCAAAGTTTTGATTTTGGGCTCTACTAGAACAGTTTCACATCTTTCGATTGTTGCAGCTTCTCTCTTACCAGTATGTCAGTAACGCTCTGTTTAGTTCCTGTCTCTATAAAGCCCCTCCTTCTAAAAAACACAATGTGCCCTGATTGGTCGGCTGTACCAGTGTATTGTGATTGGTCAAGCGCTTCAAGCATGTTTGAGGAATGCCACCCCCCTTGCAAAAAAACTCCATTTTAGCCTTCAGAAATCTTCTAGGTTACTAATGTAAACCTCATTCCCTGAAGTAGGGAACAGACATGTTAACATCAGTACAATATTTATTTATAAGGCACATTTAAAAAAAACATCAGTGACTGACATATTAGGATCTCGCCTGAAAGACCAATCACATTCGAGTGGTAACAGAACAAGCCAATGCACATTGGCGAGTGAACTTTGTATCTCAAGCCACTCCCCCGCATCCAGGTAGATAAGGCAGCGTGCGCATACTCACATTAGCTTTTCTGCTGAGGAGCCGAGACAGGGTCCAAGGCATGCCAGCAGAGGTACAGGAGTTGTGGCGATGGGAATTAACGTCTCTGTACCCTCCTTCTGGAAATGGGGGTTATATTAGTAAGCTAGACGTTTCCTATTCGTCAGTCACGTTAGACGTTAACATCAGTGACTGACAAATTGGGATCCTGGTCCCCCTGCACCTGCTGGGGCAGACGAAGGGACAGTGTGCACAGAGAATGTCAATCACTGAAGTTACTATTACCCTGTACAGGGAGACTATTGGATAACACTGGAAAAGCGTCCCTATTCAAACTGGAAAGCAATGCAATGCCACATCCTGCCCATAAGGAGGTAACATGGAGTTGCACAAATAAGCTGTGTCCCAATTTGAAGGTTGCGTCCTTCGAAGGCCACGGACTTCGAAGGATGCAGCCTATGCGTCCTTCGAAGGACGCACCATGTTGCCTTTGTATGATTTCCTAATTGCGGAACCAGGTGTTCCCGATTACCGCTCCAAGCTACGGTGCGAGAGTACAGCTGCCATCCTGATAATTCATTTGATATAATTGAGTAAACAGCTATGGAGCCAGAATTGGCTATTGTCATTTTTATGTTTTATATTTTACTGGAGGACATGGTGAGAATGTTTCACCCCCGGTGCCGCCGGGTCATGTATTTTTGGCTTAGCCAAGGCCATGGCCAGAGCTGGTTTGCTTCATTCCCAAATTCAGAGGCTGCGTCCTGACTCCTGAATTGCCGGATTACACTTTAAACTGTTCAAGCATTGGGTGTTAACTTGCGTAAATAATGTAATGAAATATGAAAGAAAAGAAAACATACATAGGCATATGTATATACAGTATAAGGTTCAAATGTTCACTTATATCTTACCTTTATGCGATTTTGTAGGCTAGTGTATTCTTTTTTTTGTAGGCTAGTGTATTCTTTTTATTATGTACATAAATGGACCATGGTGAATATATTTACAGTTTTTCAACCCTATATGAATATAAAACCCAATTGAATATAAAATGTGCAGTTCAAATGTTACTCCCGCTTGTCATCGGTAGCTGTCACAGTTGCTAGGTGACAAGAACAATCGTCCGTAAGTTTTTTTTAATAAAAATGCTGTCGTCACCGGCGCGCAATGACTTATAGATGACTTGTTGCTTGACTTGTTGCAATGACTTGTTGCGGTACTGGTTTGATTGTCTTTTTTATGAATTTTGTAAGGTGTCCTTGAGTGCCATGAAAGGTGCCTTTAAATAACTATATATTACTATATTATTACTTATTACTGGTGGCTATATTATTACTTATTACTATAGGGTAGGATAGGCTGCAAAGGATCAATTTATGTATCCTTTCTTTCACGGTGAAACAAAGGGTTCATTTGGCATCGCTTTTGAATCAGCCTTTGTCGCGCCGCGGTGACGCAATCGTCCTTCAAATGCGACCCTCGAAGGGTTTAGCCTTTGAATTGTGACATCCTTCGTTGCACCACTGTGAAGAAATCGGCCTTCAAATGCAGCCAATCGGCCTTCAAATACGGCCTTCAGAAGATGCAGCCTTCACATTGGGACACAGCTACTGACTGACCACGAAGAAAGTGCTACATATGGAAGATCTCTGTGGTAGATCCTGCCTTGTCCAGGTGTGGAGTCAATACCGTTACAGAGATGGCTGAGAGGACTCTGCAGAGGGAAATGCGCGGGCTCGCCAACAGGGAAGCCATACCATGGAGGAATACACATATGGGATAACCTAAAGAGGGGAATCACAACATATGGGCATCTAGTCTAGTACATGGGGCTGACCAACTGGGCATACACACAAGTACTAGACATGGCATCAGATGCCTCTGGAACTCCACCAGGGTTCACCAGCCAGGGAACTCCACTGAGGAGCAGAATAAGTGTATGTATCCTGTCCACAGAGGGGAATGGGCACAGCAAGTGAAACACCGAACCATCCTTTCCGCAAATGACCAGTTCATACACAACACACGAGAAGACACTGGCTCTTTACTCTGAGATTTTCTCGTAGAATTTGTTATTTGTCACCTAACAAGAAGTGGTGGGAACTTTGGGCATGTATCCAGGCCAGGGTCTTAACATGTTGTGAGAGTTAGCCGGCCCGAATTCCAGGCACGCTTCATCGACCGAAAATGCCTGCAGGTCCCCCACCCTCTTAATAGATGCGCATGCAGGACAGGAGCATCCTTGTCTGCCCCTGAGGTAAACCAGAGGCTGCTCAACCTGAAAACACAGACCGAACTGAATCACATCAGATGAAAACCACATCCGCTCGCTCCGAAGTGGATGCTTAAAGGCACACTATGCAACAATTGTACCTTAATATAACAGCTTCAAAGTCATTTCGGTGGTAAACAAACTCATAGTAGGGCGAATCATCCTGGTAGTAAAGCTCGGGGGGGACGCCGCTGGATAAACCAGCAATGTAAGTTTGAGAGGAGCGCCCCTGACAAATCTCGCGAGAATCACGACATGCTTTACGGCAACGTCGTCACACACATCAACAACAACAACATAGGAAGCACGAAGACAGTTGCGCGCAATTCAGACGTGATACCATGCGTGATACTCGACGATGGAAAAAGCAAAGAAAACGCGGTCGGAAGAGACTAGGAAAAGGAATAGAGAATCTGACCGTGTGAGGAACCGGATAAGAGTCACTCGGTCGGGCTTTCACTCGTTGGCGCGAGCTAAAAAGCATGCAGCACTGCGTGCAAAAGCGCCGAGTCAAGCGAGTCGAGCCCCGTGTCAAGCGAGTCGAGCCCCGTCCCAAGCGAGTCGAGCCCGTGTCAGGCGAGTCGAGCACCATGTCAGGCGAGTCGAGCCCCGTGTCAGGCGAGTCGAGCCCCGTGTCAAGCGAGTCGAGCCCCGTGTCAGGCGAGTCGAGCCCCGTGTCAGGCGAGTCGAGCCCCGTCCCAAGCGAGTCGAGTCCCGTGTCAGGCGAGTCGAGCCCCGTGTCAAGCGAGTCGAGCCCCGTGTCAAGCGAGTCGAGCCCCGTGTCAGGCGAGTCGAGCCCCGTCTCAGGCGAGTCGAGCCCCGTCTCAGGCGAGTCGAGCCCCGTCCCAAGCGAGTCGAGCCCCGTGTCAGGCGAGTCGAGCCCCGTGTCAGGCGAGTCGAGCCCCGTGTCAAGCGAGTCGAGCCCCGTGTCAGGCGAGTCGAGCCCCGTGTCAGGCGAGTCGAGCCCCGTGTCAGGCGAGTCGAGCCCCGTGTCAGGCGAGTCGAGCCCCGTCCCAAGCGAGTCGTGCCCCGTGTCAGGCGAGTCGAGCCCCGTGTCAGGCGAGTCGAGCCCCGTGTCAGGCGAGTCGAGCCCCGTGTCAAGCGAGTCGAGCCCCGTGTCAGGCGAGTCGAGCCCCGTGTCAAGCGAGTCGAGCCCCGTGTCAAGCGAGTCAAGCCCTGTGTCAGGCGAGTCGAGCCCCGTCTCAGGCGAGTCGAGCCCCGTGTCAGGCGAGTCGAGCCCCGTGTCAGGCGAGTCGAGCCCCGTGTCAGGCGAGTCGAGCCCCGTGTCAAGCGAGTCGAGCCCCGTGTCAGGCGAGTCGAGCCCCGTGTCTAGCGAGTCGAGCCCCGTGTCAAGCGAGTCGAGCCCCGTGTCAGGCGAGTCGAGCCCCGTGTCAAGCGAGTGATGCAGTGATGCTGACCTGGCGATCTTGTTGATGAACTAGTAAGTAAATCTCTTATTTGTAAACTTGTTTGCGTTCTATGTTGTATTATGTTGCGCTTGCTTGTAGTATGTCATTTTTTTACGATGCTGACTGTTCATTCATCCATGTTTGCGATTATCATGCAGTAGTTGCGATTATCGCAGTTTGCGATTGACAGTTGTCAATATCTCACATAATTATCAGGACATATATAAGCCTACAGGTTGTAAATAGTGTAAACGAGCACAATTTGCAAAGTAGTATGATAAATTGCAATAATCGTGTCTAATGACATCATAACGGCCAATGTTATGAAATAATGCGACATACTTTATTGATGTCATCTGGCATTTTGTAATGTTTACATTACAAGCAAAAAACACAAATGAAATTATACAGTAGGCCTAGACTATAGGCTATTTGTGATTTAGCAGCAATCGTGTAAAACGTTATAAGACAGCAAACGCAGTAGAGTACTTTATTATTATAAAGTAGTCTAACACTTGACACATATAGTTATTATTATCCTATTACCATCATCAGTAGTTCAGTAAACTATGCAGTAACCTAATATTTGTATGAAATCGTGAAACATTACCTGGTCAATATCTTCGGAGTGTATCTGTGTCTGTTTCATGCCCTTGACGCTTCTAAAGCATGTTCTATAGCCACTGGTATATTGCTATTTACGACAGTGCAAGTATTCCACAGCGACTCTAGGGGTCGCTGTTTGACAAAAACACAAATGCTGCATAGTGTGCCTTTAATGTGAGTATTCGCACGCTGCCTTGTATACCTGGAAGCGGGGGAGCTTGACATTAACGTTGAACGTGACTGACTGATAGGAAATTACTACTAACTAGCTCAACCAGGCCCACCCTTTTATTCTACACATACCTTGGGCGGGAATTACTTAAATAAGGAATATTGAGATGTGTTAGTTCTCAGAAGAAAACCCAAGACCAAAATGGATCGTTTCAGGGAGTTCAGAAACAGTGACTGATTATTACACTAAAGAAAGATGAAGATATAAAAAAGCATAATATGATCTATTTAAAAGGATTTAAAAAAGATAATGAGACTCTTGATATTGCCTTAGATCATGTGAAGTAAATAATGTTTCAAATTCTCTCTAGATGTGCAGAAATTTCTGGTATTCCAGCAGGTAAATCCGTCTCTTACTTATGCAATGAAATGGAAGGCCGTTATGTGAACGTGGTCCTTCCTGGAGATTCAAAGAATCTCACTCTGTGTGAAGTGAGAGTCTATGGAACAGGTAATAATATATATACAAATTATAAAATTAAGATTATTCTCCAAGGCTGTATCTATTTGATCAAAAATACAGTAAAAACAGCAAAATATTCCAATGTAAATGCTGTTTTCTATGTGAATAGTAAACTGATTTATTCATGTGATCAAAGTGGAATTTTCAGCATCATTACTCCAGTCTTCAGTGTCACATGATCCTTCAGAAATCATTCTAAGATGCTGGTTTGCTGCTCAAGAAATATTTCTGATTATTATAAATGTTGAAAACAGTTGTACTACTTTGTATTTTGTGGAAACAGTGATACACTACCATTCAAAAGTTTGAGGTAAGATAAAAAAAAGAAATTCATATTTTTACATACTGCAATATGCACATGCAAATTCAAATTTGTAGACGTGTGCTTGAATTTTCATTTGTTTTAACTTGGTATTTATAAGCGTTTGTGTAAAAGTATTACTTTTATTTTAAGTTTTGTTTAGTATATTTTTGTTTGACATCCTTTTAAAAAATGCAGCTATCCATCCTATGGATTTAGTTGTGTTGCGACCTGTGTTGTGTTGTGTCGTGGACGTCTAAGACAGGTGTGTCTTCAGGCATGATGGAAGACTGTATTGGAGAGAACGGCGGGAGCGATTGGGAAGGAACAACGCCCTGGTTGTGGACTCAGTGGCCTGCTCCGCATGCCGGGACCGGGTCAATACTGCTCGAGGACCATTCGCAGGAGATTCGGCTAGTCTGGAGAGATCTTCCCTCTAAGTTGCTACCCTCTTCCAGAGCGGATTCAGGTATGCGTTGGTAGTGGTTGCAGGAAATGGGAGTCTTCACCATATGCATCGCTGATTGTTCAGAAGGAATCTACCGTTGACACAGTGAGCAGAACATGGTTAGTTTTCCTTTTGCTTTTATTATCGGTGAAATGTCCATCCCAATCCAGGACCAGCGCTAACTCAACTTCAAACACCTGATGAGTGAAATCTGCAAAAGGATTACATTATGTGTCATCGAAAAGGATCAATGACACATTGAGGATCAACTCAATGTGTTTAGTTTGATTAATAAAATAGACTCTATAAGAGTATGGGCTGACATGACTGATGCAGATATAATGGTTTTTCTTGAGACATGATTGAAAGCATCAGTTACAAACTATATGATTAATATTGATGCATATAATATCTTCAGTTCTGATCGTGCAAAGAAAGAAGGAATAGTTACAATATATGTAAAACCCAATTTAAATTGTTCCTGCATATAGTCATTCAGCAAACCAAATGGAATTGAATTATTAGCTCTAAAATTATTATTTTTTTTGACATTATTGTGGTTCGATGCTATCGTCCACTTTCATCTTCTTCAAGTCCCCTTGCAGACTTCTTCCATGACTGGAATAAATCTGAACTAATTATACTGGGTGATTTGTGCCTGGTACAATTGATTAATTCAGCAACTCGAGTTGATAAAAATGATTTGGATATATCGACTTTACTGGACTTAATTTTAAATATAGCTGCAAGCAGCCATTACGGGGCCAAGCGCAAAAGAAGACGACAAGACATGCCAACATGGCTGGGAGTTTCAGACCAACTGCAGCAAGGAGCAGTTAAAGACATTTAAAGATGAATTTTGGCAAAGTGGCTGAAAAATCATATACATTAAGTAAAAATATGATTTAATGGATTATCACTTTCGACCAATAGGTGGCACTGTTACTGTTAGTGAGGTGACAATGACACATACAACGTTTGGTTTCAGTATGTCGAGGCATTGCAGATATAAAGCCTGAAAAGTCCTTTTGGCCACATGCCTCAAATATGCTGCTGCAGTATAAGAAAACTGTTTCGTCTATCAACACGAAATCCATAAATTTTATTCAGCACGGTCTGGAGATGATACGATTAGAATTTGGTGGAAAATCAGACAAACGGCCTAGGAGGAGTTTGAAAAAGTAGGTATTCAATGAAAATCAAGATGGCGGACAGGAAGTTCGTCCAAATACGTCAAACTTGGTATTCTCGGCATGACCCAAGTAATATATTAAGACCAGTGTCATTACAATAGGCAAATATATTCAGAAGTTATTAGCATTTTTTGGAAATTTAATCTTAACTTTTGACCAACAGGTGGTGCTGTCTCTAAATCTTTTGAGTACCTTCAGGGGTTAGTGCTGGTGGCAAATTCTGAGTTGCATAATGTTACAACAATGCATTTGTTAAGTATAGCATTTTACATCACAAAACTGTATTGAAGTCGATGGGAATTTCATGTTTTGTTCTATTATAGCGCCACCAAATTCCCCCAAAAAATCATGTTTCCTCAGAATGAGTCCATACATCTGTGTGCCAAATTTGGTGAAAATATCTCAATTCGCTTCGTAGTTATAGACATTTATATGAAAAAACTCGAACTCTGAAAGAAAAATGACTAACACGTCACTTTGATTGAATTTTACTGCCCCTTACTATCAATATTTTGCTATTTGGGCATTGGCGTATAGCCAGCGACCTATGTTTCCAAACTTCTGACGGTGATTTCGTCTCGATTGGACTAACGGTTTCGAAGAATGTTGGCAAATTTTTTTTAAGCGCTAAATCACAACGCTACACAAACCGTAAGACAAAACCTAGCATGTTTGATATCTGTGGACTCGGCAAGGATTCAGGAACCCAACGAGATGACTCCCGTGAAAATAAGTCAACAACACCCAGAGTTATAAGCTTTTGAAAAATATTTTGTTGTATCCCTCTATGTTCTCGTTCTATGTTAGAACTAGATACACACACTTACTGCTTTGTTTGTTTGGGGAAAGAGCATGCTGCCCTTGCGTTTGAGCATGGTGATTGCGAGCACAGTAGAATGTTCAAAGTTAAAGTGCTTCGCGTTCACTTTGCTTCTTTCAAAGGGGTAGCACCTGCAATGCGATTGTGGGGCTCGTGTGTTGATCTGGCTGAGGAGCGAGAGACGGGTGCGTCCCTATCACTCGCTCGCTCTCTAGTTCGCGATGTCCTTTTTCCTGACTACCGAAGCGTGCCTCTGCGCTTCTTCAGCTCGGGCGGAGGACACTGAATCTCGTGAGTTTGTCGCCTCCGAGCGTTCCTCCCACGATGATAAAAGGAGGACTGCTCGGGGCGATCGTTTGTGCAGTGGCCAGGCGACACTGATCACAGCAAAAAGAGTCCCATAAAACACTCAAAGCTTACAAATAAACATTGTATATATATATATACACTCACCTAAAGGATTATTAGGAACGAACACCTGTTCAATTTCTCATTAATGCAATTATCTAATCAACCAATCACATGGCAGTTGCTTCAATGCATTTAGGGGTGTGGTCCTGGTCAAGACAATCTCCTGAACTCCAAACTGAATGTCAGAATGGGAAAGAAAGTTGATTTAAGCAATTTTGAGCGTGGCATGGTTGTTGGTGCCAGACGGGCTGGTCTGAGTATTTCACAATCTGCTCAGTTACTGGGATTTTCACGCACAACCATTTCTAGGGTTTACAAAGAATAGTGTGAAAAGGGAAAAACATCCAGTATGCGGCAGTCCTGTGGGCGAAAATGCCTTGTTGATGCTAGAGGTCAGAGGAGAATGGGCCGACTGATTCAAGCTGATAGAAGAGCAACTTTGACTGAAATAACCACTCGTTACAACCGAGATATGCAGCAAAGCATTTGTGAAGCCACAACATGCACAACCTTGAGGCGGATGGGCTACAACAGCAGAAGACCCCACCGGGTACCACTCATCTCCTCTACAAATAGGAAAAAGAGGCTAGAATTTGCAAGAGCTCACCAAAATTGGACAGTTGAAGACAGAATGTTGCCTGGTCTGATGAGTCCATGGTGAGAACATGGATCCATCATGCCTTGTTACCACTGTGCAGGCTGGTGGTGGTGGTGTAATGGTGTGGGGGATGTTTTCTTGGCACACTTTAGGCCCCTTAGTGCCAATTGGGCATCGTTTAAATGCCACGGCCTACCTGAGCATTGTTTCTGACCATGTCCATCCCTTTATGGCCACCATGTACTCATCCTCTGATGGCTACTTCCAGCAGGATAATGCTCCATGCACTCATCGATCGTTTTACATCTAATAAAAGCAAGGATGTTAACAAAAAAATGAGACAATATACTGGCAATTTAGTGATATTTTCACAGTTATGGTCTTGACTGGTCTTGGAAAAAAATCGCGAGTCCTCAATGTCCGAGACCGAGACAAGACCGAGACCAAATGGGGTCGAGTCCGAGACGAGACCGAGACCATCAAAAAGTGGTCTCGAGACCGGTCTCGAGACCAAAACCGGTCTCGAGAACTACAACACTACACTGTACTAAAATGGCCCCCACAGTTACCAGATCTCAACCCAATAGAGCATCTTTGGGATGTGGTGGAACGGGAGCTTCGTGCCCTGGATGTGCATCCCACAAATCTCCATCAACTGCAAGATGCTATTCTATCAATATGGGCCAACGTTTCCAAAGAATGCTTTCAGCACCTTGTTGAATCAATGCCACGTAGAATTAAGGCAGTTCTGAAGGCGAAAGGGGGTCAAACACAGTATTAGTATGGTGTTCCTAATAATCCTTTAGGTGAGTGTATATATATATATATATATATATATATATATATATATATATATATATATATATATATATATATATATATATATATATATATATTAGTGCTGTCAAACGATTAAAATATTTAATCTCGATTAATCGCATTAATGTCATAGTTAACTCGTGATTAATTACAATTAATTGCACATTTTTATCTATTCTAAATGTCTCTTGATTTCTTTTTGTCCCATTATTTTTTCTAAATTTAATGCTCTTATCAACAAGAAAAAGCGGATCGGCTTGCTTTGTGCAAATGTTTTTTTTTTTTTATTGAAAACAACATTGAAAATACTGTGTTCAATTTCACACTAAAACATTCTCACTTGGAGCAAATAATCTCTCACACAATGTAACACTGTCCATCAATAAAAGGGTGAAAGAAATACTGACGAGGTCCTGATATTGATGAGGGGGCGGAGAATTTGCATCAGCTGTGTGTGTGTGTGTGTGTGTGTGTGTGTGTGTGTGTGTGTGTGTGTGTGTATGTGTGTGTGTGTGTGTGTGTGGGTTGGTTTATGTGATTTATGAGGACACAAATTTGTATAATGACATGTGTATTACACTGGTATTACAACTTATAGGTGGTTTATGAGGACATTTCAAAAGTCCTCATAAATCAAATGGCTTAAAAAACATAAAAAACAAAGTTTTATTAAACATTTTAAAATGCAGCATGTCTCCTGTGATGGGTAGGTTTAGGGACAGGGGCAGTGTAGGGGGATAGTTTGTACAGTATAAAAACCATTACGCCTATGGAGAGTCCTCATAATGCTGTTGCACTAACGTGTGTGTGTGTGTGTGTGTGTGTGTGTGTGTGTGTGTGTGTGTGTGTGTGTGTGTGTGTGTGTGTGTGTGTGTGTGTGTGTGTGTGTGTGTGTGTGTGATTGTGTGATTGTGTGCTTGGCCATCAAGTGGTATTTCAGACTGGTCGTGCTGCGATGATAGCTCAGTTCACAACGACAAAACACAAAGATCACTTTGGTCTTGTCAATGGGACCATTTGGTAACTTTTTAAAAGTAAACTTTCAATTCAGAATCTTATTGGCATCCATTTCGGCATCCATTTCGGCATCTCACGCTCGTCATCCACTCAAAACGAAACGTTAACCTACTATTTGGCTGGCTCGCAACAAGTGTGTTTCCGGTCTAGCTAGATCCGGTGCTTTCAGACAGAACGCGGAATGCACGGCGCTACGCCAGTTTTCAAAACTTTTTGGATACCAAAAAGTTTCTATTGGCTGCGCTGGTAATCGTCACAGCGGCAAAAGTTTAACTATTCTGAATTTTGACCGCGGTGTGCGCATAGCTGTCAACATTGAACATTGAAAATAAGGGAGATTTCCCGGAATCCATCCCCAAAATAAGGGATTTTTTTACACGATTCTTACCCACAAACTTTAAAAATAAAGCACTAATTCTAAAAGTCTAGAATTTATAACTACATATGTGTGAGTGTAAGGAAGGATTTTCCCTGAGACTGAATTCCTGCAATATAACAATAAAAACTCTTTAATCTACAAAGGAGATCTAAGGGACAGAGAGCAGAGCACAACTGGCCCAATCTCTTCCCCCCCAAGCTGTGTTTATGACTCTGCCCACTATCTTCTCCCCTTCAGGGCTCATTCAGGAATGCAAATCTCACAAACCCCCTGCCTCCAGCTGTGTGATGTGAGGGCAAAATAAACACTTCTGGTGCGAGTGGTAAAGGTGTTTCATTCCCGCAGCAGAAGAACAGTCAGAAAAAGAAAACAATGCCTGTTCTTCTGTTGTGTGAGATGCCCCAATAAAGATTGTTGATAACCATTTGTCTTTATCCGCCAAACTTAGGCATGACCACTTGAGTCACGAGAAAGGGTCCAACAAAGGCTGAATAAATATTTGGGTGCTAGATGTTTATTGTTCTTTGATGTTCTTGGGTATTTAAAGAGAATTGGCAAACCACTCAAGGAAGCATCTGTAAACAGAACTTCCCACACTGTTGCTGTGTGTCTCTATTGCCAGGTATGCTGACTCTTTTAAACTATTTTTGATATTGCATTTTGAATTATGTTTGTATTTTATGCTGATCCGTTATGTATTGTGTATTCTTTTTAATTAATTCAATTGATTTTAACTCTGCCTGGCAAAATAAATGTTACATCTTGATTTACTCTGAAGTATTCTGAAATCATTATTTTAGTAGATTATAGGAGGCTGGTGCTACCGCAAATCTTACAGGATAGGTCAAACTAAAGGCGCATGTATGACTGGAGCAGTAGGCAAATCATCTGAAGACCTTTTGATTTCTGTCTATCACTGATTTAGCAAGTTGTATGGAAATAGTTAAAGTAAACTACATTCTTATGTGAGTGAGCAGTAGGCAACTGACTTAAGAAGTATTAGCTAACCCTGCACCCTCTGACTAAATTCAGAACTGGCAAGCTTTGTGTCCGTGAGAAACACGATCCGGCCGATGTGATCTCTGTGCGGCATTGGGTCCATATGGAATTAATAACTGAAAGTAAGAAACCTAGAATAATCAGTGATTAAATTAACTCACACATAAACGTTTGATCAGCTGTTGATATAGATAATCAGTAAGAGATAAAGAGTCATTCAAATTTGGAGTCAGATTAAATTATTCATGGAGTCAGATTTAAAATTAGAAATCAACCGTTTAATACATTAAGGTGATTTTCCAGAAACGCCCGAAAAGACATACACGCTGAAACTCCTTCTACCAGGCCATTGGATTCCGTTTTTGGGCCAGTGGGTGGACCTTACATGAGAGAGAAAGAGACTGTGTGTGTGTGTGTGTGTGTGTGTGTGTGTGTGTGTGTGTGTGTGTGTGTGTGTGTGTGTGTGTGTGTGTGTGTGTGTGTGTGTGTGTGTGTGTGTGTGTGTGTGTGTGTGTGTGTGTGTTAGAGAGAAAGAGACAGAGACATAAGTCAAAAAAAAAAATATCATAGAGAATGTTTAAATACTAATATCAGCTTACGAGGGAAATGGAGGCGTGGTTAGTGGTTAGGGAAATTAGTGGTGCTTCTGCTACTGCTGGAGAGGTCTGTGCACCTTTACCGATCAGAGCACGCGCTGACACGGAGTAAAGCCTTATTTACAAAAAGCCTTGTTTATATCGCGCGTCCGCACGAGCGCGGCAAAAATGACGCGTTGGGTGCGCAAGACCGGCAAGACCTCATTTCGCTTGGCTGTGTGCACAGCTTTTTTTGTAACAGCGCGCGTGGCGCCGCATCCGAGGATGAACGACTTCAAGCCGAATCTGTCCGAGCTTGTAGGCCTACGTCTCACACAATCAGGCCGTAAAAATACGGGATATTTTACGGGAAAATACTAAAACGGGAAGACAGCGGGAAAAGAGCTAAAATACGTGAGAAACCCGGAAAAAACGGGAGGGTTGACAGCTATGGGTGTGCGCGCCGCTGGTATCCCTGGTATCGCATTATCAAATGCATTTTCAGCGGGTCAGGCTGGTACTGCGCTGTACACCATCAAATCAAATCAAAGTTTATTTATAGAGCACCTTAACAAACACACTGTGCACCAAAGTGCTGTACAATTTCAAACGAATTAGATAAAACAGAATAAAATATAAGAAAGAATTCAATATAAAATGAAGAAGTAGTACAATATTATAGATATAAAATCAAAGTCTAGCGGTCAGCAAAGGCTTCATCAAACAAATATGTCTTGAGCTGAGATTTAAACATGGTTACAGAAGTAGAGGATCTGATGAACATTGGTAACCCATTCCACAACTTAGGAGCAGCGACTGAGGCTGCATTTACACTGCAGGTCTTGATGCCCAAATCCGATTTTCTGACTATATCCGATTTTTTCTGACGACCCGCTTACATCTTTTAAAAGTGACCCGTATCTGATTTTTGCATTTACACTATACACTGCTGAAACTACCAAATGTAGACGTTCTGACCCAGAAAAGGAAGTAAAACAGCACGAAATGCAATGGATGCAGATGCAAATAAAATGATCCAGTGTTTTGCTTTTGCTTTCGCTTTGTATTTGTTTTTTAAAGGGTACCTATTATGGATTTTTGAAAATTGCCCTTCATGTAGTGTGTAACATAGATCTAAGTGTACGAAAACATCCTGCAAAATTTTAAACATGAAAGTTCACCGTATACAAAGTTATTGTCTCTCAAAAGTAAGAGTCGACTCTGAGTCGCTGATATGAATCGTTCGACGAACGATGCTTTTCCTTTGTCTAGTTGACGTCAACTTGACAAGTTATGTGAATAAGATACGCCCTCTTATTGCGTTCGGAGACCAGTGTTGCCAGGTCCGTATGCCTGCACTGTTTCCGCGGGTTGTCTGTGTAGTGCACGGGTTGACGCGATTGTTTTACCCACTGGAACATGATTGTTATTGGGGAAACACCCGGGAACGCTATTTGACTATTTTTGGCCGTGATTGGGTTAGTTTTGATGAGCAATTGGGCTGGTTTTGTTGTGCAGACCTGGCAACCCTGTCGGAGACGCCAGGGAAAACTAAACATCATTTGGAGACGCTGTTTTGAAGTGCGACGCAAAAGCAAACTTTTTTTCATCTGCCCAGTGAGGAGCATTTGAAGACTTTTATAAGAAAAAGACATTTATAGCCCGGACCGTGTTATGTTCGCGTCATTTTGAAGATGATTGCTTCACAAACCTAAATCCTATAAGTATGGATTTGCGAGCTGGCTGATACTGAAGGTTCAGTACCGAGTTTATTTGGATCAGCTTCCTTCTCCGAATCACAAACTGTAAGTATTATTAATATTAATTGTTGCTTTTATGTTTTATGTATCATGCTCAATAAGTATGTGTGTGTGTTGTGTACGCACAGCGCATAGGTCGTCAGTTGTATTGAAATATGTGAAGTGTTTGCCGTTGTTAATGGAGTTGTCATAAAGAATATAGCTATAACGTTACCTCTTAGTACTGCATTATCAATATGTTTATGCGTTGGGCTAACGCAAACAAAGACTGAATGTGCTTTTACCACTAAACTTTGGGCTATTGTAGCTAACCGCAGATTAGCGTCACGCAAGGGCGGGGTTTGGAAAAATGACTCGCTAAACGATTCATATGGGAGTCGGTGAGCAAATCAAGTAAAAATAAATGCATATTATAAGACAACAAAAGTGTTTTTTGTCATGGCATGCTCGTAAAACTGTTGTTCGGGACTCCCAGAACAATATTAGGAACATTTTAAATGCCATAATAGGTACCATTTAAGCTTTTTATCTGTAGCCATGAGCGTTTAAAACCGTGCCTCCCCATATCTCGTGAAATGTCTTCAAACACGGATTTATTTCTGTAACAACTCTGCATTTTTGCCTGCACTGTCTCTTCGCCCCAAACACTCAAAAGACATGAAACCTCTGCATTGCTCTACTGTGTGTGTCCTTCGTTCTCCATCGCACCTATAATAAGTCATGTGATCTCAGTTGGTGGTGTCCACCTGAGTTGACATCACTTTTTTAATGACGTACAACTCGCATTTACTGGGGAATATCCGATTTGTCTGCTTACATGGCACACGCAAATGCACGTATCCGATTCATATCCGATTTATTACCACATATGAGTGAGGCCCGAAACTGATCTGAGAAAATCGGAATCCATGTGTTTTTTTCCTGCTTACACGTTCATGGGTCATATCCGATCTGTGCCACATGAGAGGAAAAAATCGGATTTGGGTCACTTGAACCATGCATTGTAAATGGGGCCTGAGAAAGCACAATCTCCTTTAGTTTTTAGGCGTGACCGAGGAATTTCAAGGAGTAGCTGATTTTGTGATCTCAGGGATCTCTGTGAGCAACTCAAATGTATAAGTTCAGAAACATATCTTGGTGCCAGTCCATGCAGAGCTTTAAAAGTATATAAAAGTACCTTGTACTTTATTCTAACATAAACTGGTAGCTAGTGTAACAAGGCCAAAATAGGGGCTATATGATCCCTCTTTTTTGTGTTTGCCAGCAACCTTGCTGCTGCATTTTGTACCCGCTGAAGACGTGACAAAGAAGACTGACTTACACCCAGATACAGAACATTACAGTAATCAAGACGCGAAGAAATAAAAGCATGAATTACTTTCTCCAGGTCGCTGAATGATAGGATAGATTTAAGTTTAGCGATATTTCGCAATTGAAAGATATTTTGATAGAACTATTTTTCACCACCGAATTGATCTGTCTATCAAATTTTAATTCTGTGTCAAATATGAAACCCAGATACCTGTGTCTTCAAATTGGATGACAGAGGTACTAGTTTCCCAGCTATATTATTTGCACTGTTATTAGGGCCAAATATAATTAGTTCTGTTTTATCCTTATTTAACTGCAGAAAGTTATTATTCATCTAGAATTTTACCTATTTTAGACATTCAAAAAGTATTTCCACAGATTTATCATCTCCAGGCTTTATGGGCAGATACATCTGGGTGTCATCAGCATAAAAATGATATGAAATGCCATATTTCTTAAAAATGGAACCAAGGGGAAGCATGACAACTGCATGCTTAAGACTTGAAGGAACACACCCACTGGTCAGACTGCAATTTATAATAGAAAGAATACTTGGTCCAATCGTATCTATGAGCGTGACGAACAACTTGGGGGGAAGCACATCATTAAACCATGGCTGTGTTACAGGCATACTAGGCTGATCTTATGAAAGATTTAGACTGCCTGTCATTCAGACCGTGTTTGCTTGTCTGATTGATATTTGGCTGTATTCATTGCTGATGAATTAAATGATAATATATGTAAAATCAGATATTCAATACAACATATAAAATGCTGGTATTAATATATTGTTTGGCTGTTCTTTGGTCACATTTAATTCTAAGGAATTAAATATTGAAAAAGCCATCTAAAAAATGATGGACTTTGGTAGTACAGCCTCTGAGCACTTCTCACGTTATAATAAAGCATGTGAGAGGTTACTCGAGGTGATGACTCGGGCTGTGACCAGATTACAGCTAAACTGCCCTCCTTGAGGATCTCCATGACGTTAACTTGTGCATGGGGAAAACCTTATTCTTCGTGCATTTCAGTCAATAGAAAAATGGACTGTTGTGGGTGCAGGGGCATGTGGTTCACGATGATGCACCAGTCCATAGAGACTCTCGCTGGCTATCTCTTCTCTGGGGCTCATCATCGTTTAAGGAGTCAGCACTCCCCACCAAGTCGTGTATAATAACATCCACGCTGGTGGGGTCAGACTGGTGCTGTTCTGCACACTATGGCAGTGTTGCAGGCATATCAGGCTGATCTGATTAAATAAAGGGGGCTCAAAGCAGAGCATGGCAAGTTGCGTTCCCCCTCGTAAAGACTGGGGACCGGCTCGTCGCGCTCAGTAGCCTTTTCGAAACCACTGTAACATCCTAGCCACCTCTGGTGATTCATGGGTCAGCGTTCCAGAGGGTAATGTGCTTGGGGGTTTAAATGGGAAACTGTCACCATCGGGGGCACAACTGTCCCCCGCTTGTGTCAAGACCATTTTAAACACCCTAAGCAACATCTGGCTAGGTCAGGACATTACATAGATCTCATGGCAGCTGCGTCCACAGGGATCCCTCTGGGCCTTTTGCACATGAGACCACTTCAGTTGTGGCTCAAAATCACTGTATAAATCCCCAAGGGCAAATAAAGGCAAGAGCACGCGTTGAGTGCTTTGTGTCCTTTCTAAAAATCCATGTTTATGGTAAGTCACACGCTGAACGCTTCGTGTACTTTTCTCCCTCAGTTGAGAGGCTATCCTAGTGCGGGGGGACAACACAGCGGCAGTCTCTTATATAATCACCAGGGAGGTCTGCACTCACGCAATCTGAACGCAATCCCCCCCCCCCCCCCCCACACAATATTCCAACTCAGGCCGACCTGTGGAACCTTCATGTTTGGCCCCTGATGGGTACCAACTGAGGGACACTGGGCTTTCGCCTGCCGTTATTGAGACCATTCTAAGTGCTAGGGCCTCCTCCACTAGAAAGAGCTATGCCAACAAATGGGGTGTCTTTGAAAGGTGGTGTGTCGTACATAATCCAGATCCGGTCAACTGCCAGATTGCTTCAGTTCTGGACTTCCTGCAGAAAATAATATCAACAGGCACATGTCCCGCCACTCAAGGTTTATGTGGCCGCTCTTTCGGCTTGCCACTCCTTGGTTCACGGGGTGCCACTCGGGAGACATCCTCTGCTAGCTCGCTTCATTCGTGGGGCCAGATGGCTGAGGCCTCCCGTAAGAACCTAGATCCCTTCATGGGAGTCAGCGTTTGACAAACTTCTGACCCTAAAGATGTTTTTTCTTGTGGCTATAACCTCGCTAATAAGAATCGGGGACATGCAGGCTCTGTCAATATCGCCATCCTGCTTAGACTTTGCCCCAGGAATTGTGAAAGTGATTTTGCATCCTCATCCTGATTACCTGCCTAGCGTACCTTTCTCGGCTGTACAGCTGGTCACTCTTGAGGCCTTCTGCCCTCCGCCGTTCACAACACCGGATCAGGAGATATCTCACAGACTATGTCCAGTCCGTGTTCTTCAGACTTACGTCCACCGCACCAGCCAGTGGCGTAAATCAGAGCAACTATTTGTTTGATATGGGGGCAACAACAGGGGTGCTGCTGCCACCAAACAGAACATGTCACATTGGGTCAGTGATGCTATTGCTCTTGCCTATGAGGCGCGTGGTCAAACTTAGCCAATGGGTCTAAGGGCTCACTCCACCAGAGGGGTCGCCTCCTCTGCTGTTTTGGTAAGGGGTGCCCCATTGCAGTTTGCTTGTGATGCAGCGGGCTTGTCCTCTCCGCACACATGAATAAGATTTTATAGTTTGGATGTGCATGCCACTCCGGGCACTCACGTCGTTGAGTCGACATCACAAGCTAATGTCTAGACTCATTCCGCTTTTTCCAGGGAACAGGGTTACATTCAAGTAACCCGGAACGTTTTGTAACAATTCGTTCATGCGTTCAGAAAATACAGCATTTTAGCACATAATTCAAAATGGCCGATAGCAGAAAATGGCCACACAAAAAACAGCCAAAATCGCCCTGAATCTAATGAGACCACTTTTATGATTTTTGGACAAACTGTTCAGAAGCTATAAGCCAAAATAGCCATTTTTCATATCTCCGGACCAGTACGTGGCACTGCAACAAGCCTCAGGTCATGCCTGTGATGACACTTATCAAGTGTGGTCTGAATACGATAAAGCGTTGTGGAGATATAGCCTTAAGTCCGTTTTCGCAAGCGCTACGTAAAATTGTTTGTGCATTTTTTGAAAACGGTTTGACGAATCAACTGGAATTCCATAACTTTTTGTCGGCACTGCCTGAAAATGGTCTGGTGCAAGTTTGGTGAAAATCGGACAAACTAGGACGAGTTCGCAAAAGTATGTTTTTTTTTTTTTGGACAATTCAAAATGGCGGACATATTTTTATGAGAGAAAATTACGTCATAGGGTGGGAATCAACTCGTCATGAGCTCAGGAATCAGAGGAAATAAGAATTTTGTTTCTACCTATTATGGATCAAAAGTTATTAGACTAAATATAAATGAAAATTTGGACAGGTGGTGGCGCTAGAGGGATTGATTTTGAGATGCCAAATTTGCACTGGTGACTTTTCAGTCTGTCCTTTATCAGTGTGCCAAATTTCACAACTTTCCCGCAAAGCGGTTCTATGGGCTGCCATAGACACCCAGTCGGAAGAATAATAAGAAGATTAAAGCTGAATGTAGCGATGGGCGGGCCCTCGCATATGTAGCGCGTCGGGGAGTGATGCGGCCGCATATTCTGTTGCATATTCTGGAGCTCTGCCAGTGCGGCTGTGAATTCGCTACGCTTTTCAGACACTGCATGAAGGTGTTATACGTCACTTCCTGTGGCCAGCAGGTGGCGCTATGACTGTGGGTGAATGTGGGCATGTACATGAGTTCAGGGCGGGACTCTTATCCTACATGTAAAGTTTGGTGCAGCTGTGAGCATGTACACTGAAGTTACAACCACTTCCTGTGTCATGGCAATGAGTTGATCTTTGATGCCATGCCACGGACACACCGATTGACGAAAACTCGCAGATAGCACAACTTTTTATCGTCAATGCCTTTAGAAGGCACAGCAGAAATTTGAAGTCGATTCGACTAAATCCCTAGGAGGAGTTCGTTAAAGTACGGAGTGTGTAAATCGTCCCAAAATGGCCGCCAAATTCAAAATGGCGGACTTCCTGTCGAGTTTAGGGTATGGGTTCTCGAGGCTTTTTTGTGCGTCTTGATATAATACAAGTCCCAACCAAATTTCGTGCATGTAGGTCGAACGTGGACGAGGGGCTAATTTTTTTCAATTTTCTAGGTGGCGCTAGCGAGCCATTTTGCCACGCCCATCCGCGAAACCCACAAAATACAAAATTTTTCACCAGTCCTGACATGTGTGCAAAATTTGGTGACTTTTCGAGCATGTTGCGGCCTCGAAAATGGGGCTTACTTTGCAGAAAAAATAAAAAAAAAAAAATTAAAAAAAAAATTAAAAAAAATAAAGCTGCAAGCAGCGATGGGCGGGCCCTCGCATATGTAGCGCGTCGGGAAGTGATGCGGCCGCGTTGCATATTCTGGAGCTCTGCCAGTGCAGCTGTGAATTTGCTACGCTTTTCAGACACTGCATGAAGGTGTTATACGTCACTTCCTGTTGCCAGCAGGTGGCGCTATGACTGTGGGTGAATGTGGGCATGTACATGAGTTCAGGGCGGGACTCTTATCCTACATGTAAAGTTTGGTGCAGCTGTGAGCATGTACACTGAAGTTACAACCACTTCCTGTGTCATGGCGATGAGTTGATCTTTGACGCCACGCCACGGACACAGCGATTGACGAAAACTCGCAGATAGCACAACTTTTCATCGTCAATGCCTTTAGAAGGCACATCAGAAATTTCAAGTCGATCGGACTAAATCCCTAGGAGGAGTTCGTTAAAGTACAGAGTGTGTAAATCAGCCAAAATTTGATGAAAAATTCTAAATGGCCGACTTCCTGTTGGGTTTAGGGCATCGCTCCAAGAGGCTTTTTTGTGCGTCTGGACATGTTTTATGTGCCACAGAAATTTCATACATGTAGGTCAATCGTGAGGCGGGGGCTGCTTCGTTAAAAGTCACTTCCTGTTGCCAGCAGGTGGCGCTATGACTGGGGGTGAATGTCGGCATGTACATGTGTTCAGGGCGGGACTCTTGTCAAGCGTGCAAAATTTGGTGCAGATCTGAGCATGTACAGCAAAGTTACTCCAACTTCCTGTTTCATGGCGAATCATCGATGCCACGGACACGCCCATTGACGAAAACGCGCAGAGAGCACAACTTTGCATCGTCAATGCCTTTAGAAGGCACAGCAGAAATTTTAAGTCGATTCGACTAAATCCCTAGGAGGAGTTCGTCAAAGTACGGAGTGTGTAAATCGTCCCAAAATGGCCGCCAAATTCAAAATAGCGGACTTCCTGTCGAGTTTAGGGTATGGGTTCTTGAGGCTTTTTTGTGCGTCTTGATAGGATACACGTCCCCACCGAATTTCGTGCATGTAGGTCGAACATGGACGAGGGGCTAATTTTTTCTAATTTTCTAGGTGGCGCTAGCGAGCCATTTTGCCACGCCCATCCGCGAAACCCACAAAATACAAAATTTTTCACCAGTCCTGACATGTGTGCAAAATTTGGTGACTTTTCGAGCATGTTACGGCCTCGAAAATGGGGCTTACTTTGCAGAAAAAAGAAAAAAAAAAAAAGAAAAAAAAATCCTAACATCCTGTTAATCCTAACAGTTTCAAGAGGGACCTCGCACCTTAGTGCTCGGGCCCTAAAGAACCGGAACAGATACAATGTGCCACCGCACCTTCGGTGCTTGGCCCCTAATAAGAACCTGGAAAAGATACAATAGGTGCTCCAGCACCTTTGGTGCTTGGCCCCTAACTAATGCTATCCACAAGTTCACATAACTTGGTGTCTTTTATTCATGATCTTTATAACAGTGATCTGGTTGTTGTTTTCATATACGTAAATATAGCTTTGGATTACTTTAAAGATATTTCTCTAACTGTACTGTGTGATATGCATGCCCCTTCTTAACGTTTTAGGATAAGTGGTAAAGACAACCCTTGGTTTAGTGATACTGTCTTTACCCTTATCAGACAGATAAATGTTTCCTGGGCTAAAGCAAAGAAAAATATTATTACACACTGACAAGTTTTGCTAGTTAAACAAAACGAAAACTTGCTGCATCTAATTCTGTTTTTAAGCATTTGTTTGGTATTGTAGTACTGTTACTCACTGTACTATAAAGTTCTCTCACCGTTTAATGACACATGATGTATTGCAGTAACGTTTTCTCCGGTCTTCAGGACTGTGCACGTTCATGTATTTAGGGAGGCGTGTCATTGGACGGCGATTTGCAGGGAGCGTGGGACGTACGCTTTTAGTGCTATCAGGCTAAAGTTAGCATTTTTCCAGATGTCATGTCCTACAGCACCTTTTAACTAAAATTGGGGTTCTTTTATCATTTAAAAAATTGCTTTCCTTATGAGGCTAGAAAGAAAATCATGGAGAGTACTTTATCTATTATTGATTATGGTGACCTTGTTTAAATGCATGTGGCTTCATCTTTATTAAGGAAACTGGACTCAGTCATGCAGTGTTACGCTTTGTTTGTGGTGCAGATTCACATACTGTACACACTTGTACATTATATGAATCATTGGCATGGACATCTTTACATCATAGAAGTAAATTGCACATGTATATGGTCATTACTAAGGTACTTTTAGGTAAATTGGCCTCATATATCTTAAATCTTTTAAAGTCCCCATGAAATCAAAATTGACCATACTTACTTTGTTTGCCTAAATTGATCGTTTTGTGGTGAACAATTCATCCATGCAAGTCAATCCACACAAAAACTTTTTTTGGCTTCGTAATCTTTAATCAAATTCTGAAAATGCCCCTCCCCTCTGCACTGGAGGACCTTGCCCAATGACGTAGGCTTGACGGTTTAGGTGTCTGCTTAACATCCGTAATCATGCCCCTCCAACTGACATTAGACAGGCACACAGCGTGTGAAAGGAGAGATGGCGAGGAGGTGCATTTTTCTAGATCCAATCAGCTGCTAGTTGGAAAAAAAAGCATTTTGCCTCATTTAGTATTCAGTTTCTCTCGAAAATACGTCACAGCACTGGAGAAAAGTCGTTTGCAACTTCCAGTTCACGGGGACTTTAAATACAAATATTTATTGCACTAGATCTCGATCACACATTTGGTTAAAAGTTCCAAAGATATCCTCAGAATTTGGCAAACGTGCTTTTTATTTTCATGTTCCCTGGGCCTGGAACAATCTGCAAAATGTATGTAAACTAGAGATATTGCCACCTCTAGTACTCTTAAAATGTATTTTGCAAAATGAGAAAATGTTTTGCAAAGAGCCTTGTGGAGCCTTGTAAGTGCATTTCTTGATTTTACTTTTGTTTTGTATGAGTATTGTTATTTTCTCAGTGTGAAACTCTATGTGCTGCCGTCTTGGCCAGATCTCCCTGGAAGAAGAGATAGTGATATATCTCAATGGGATTTACCTGGTTAAATAAAGGATAAATTAATCAAATAAATTAAATTAATAAAATATTTATTCAATTGGTCAAAATCAGTGACAGTAAAACTTTATAATGTTACAAAATATTTCCATTTCAAATAAATGCTGTTCATTTGAACTTTATATTGTATTTAATATATTTAAAATTTGTTTCCAAATCTGAAGCAGCAGAACAGTTTTTAACATTGTAATATTCAGAAATGTTTCCTGAGCAACAAATCAGCATATTAGAATATCTGACGGATCCTGTGCCACAGAAGACTGATCACAGGAATATATATTTTGTAATAATATTTCATAATTGAACTGTTTTTACTGTATTTAAAAAAACTGAATTACTCAGAATCCAAACTTTTGACCGCTATTGTTACTGTTTAAAATATGGCCTAACATGCAGCCTAATCTCTTTCCAGATAATGTGACATTAATTGGAAATGCTGTTCAGTCATCTATATTTCAATACTGGAATGCTGAACGTGCGGTCGATGGAATAAAACTTGAACCAGGCGTAGCCTCATTTTGTGCACATACAGATGAGGAGAATAATCCATGGTGGAGGCTGGACCTGCTGGATAATTACTACATTAGTGCAGTGACCATCACAAACAGAGCAGATGCCCATGGTGGACGAATCAACGGAGCGGAGATTCGCATCGGAAACTCCCTGGAAAACAACGGCAACAACAATACCAGGTTACAGTTACTCATCACTCTTAGTAGAAAAGTTTCTATATACAACCTTAAAGGGTTCTGTAAAGCGCTTCATATATAGAACATTTTAGGGGTTCCATCATGGGATCATTTTTGGGATTTAGTTTTAATTAATAAATTTAGTTTTAATTCATTTTTAAGTTTTATGAATTAACCCCCCAAAAAATTCTCTGTAAATACATGAAAGTATTATGCAGTCATTTAAGACATTTCTTCTTACATAGAACCTTTTTTTCCATAAAAGGTTCTTTAAAACTGATTCAGGAAACCGTCTCAGGTTACTATTGTAACCATAGTTCCCTGAGAACAGGGAACGAGACGATGCGTCGAAGACGCTACGGGAACGCCTTCTGCGTGATTGCGTCTGAAGCATCTATGTCAACTTAGTCCAATGGAAAGAGAGAATGAGCGTCACGGGCGGGTGACGTCATGACCAGGAAATGATAAAAGCACTTCCGCTGCAAACGGCAGTAGCTTCGAAATTTGCCGAAGCAAGCCGATCGCAGGGACGCAGGAAGTATGGCAGAGGGACGCATCGTCTCGTTCCCTGTTCTCAGGGAACTATGGTTACAATAGTAACCTGAGACGTTCCCTTATCGAAAAGGGAACTTCGAGATGCGTCGAAAACGCTACGGGAATGAGAATACCCAATGCGCCATATTTCAAGTACCTGAGTGTCAGTCTGTTGTACTAAGCACTAAGCACCTGAAAACCTGGGGCCTTAGCATCCAGGTCTAAACTGTAAAATCTGACGAATGTGAGCGGAAAGGAAGCCCGCCGCATCACAGACATCTTGAAGAGAAACTCCATACAGTAAGTCTTTAGAAGCCGCCATACTCCTAGTCGAGTGAGCTCGGACCACCAAAGGACAAGGCTGGTCCGAGTACTCGCATGCAAGTGAAATAGCCTCAACTATCCACTTACTGACCGTCTGTTTAGAAGCAGGAAGACCTTTCTTAGGTGATCCATTAAGTAAATCAGTAATATGTCAGACTTCCTCGTTGAGGATGTCCGAACACATAAGTGTCCAGTGGTACACTGGGCACAAGAGGTCAGCTTTTTCCTGGTCCGAAAAATAGGGAGAGGACAGAAACCTGCAGCACAATAAGCCTCGGAATAATGGTAGGCAACTTTATGCCTTGGCCATCCCCGATGCACTCAAGCAGTCGGGGACCGAAAGGGCCTGAAGGTCTGACTCTATAGGGACGAATAGTTAGCAGAAATAGTCTTAAAAGAAAGGAATTCTGTGAGACCAAATCTAAGGGCTCAAAGAGAGCCCCAGATAGGCCTAAACTATTATAAGGTCCCAAGCCGGAACCCTAGTGCAAGTTGCAGGCCTCAGCCTCAAGGTGCCACAAAGGAAACGAGTGATCAGGGGGTCTCGACCCAAAACGTACCATCCACCAGGGCGTGGAAAGCTGCATTTTTTTAAAGCCGCCACATATACCTTAAGCGTGGAAGGACATAGACCTGACACAAAGCATTCTTTCAGAAACTCCAATACTGTGTTGCTGAACAGTTAATCGGATTCCACTGACGCTGGTAACACCAAGACGTGAAAAAACTCTCGAAATAGTGGATATAGTTTCCTCGTAGCGGGAGCTCTGGAGCTAGAACGGTCTCAACAACCTCAGTTGAGAGACCACTCTAAATGAGTTGGGCCCCCTCAGAGGCCAAACCCACATATCTCCTGATCGGGATCTCCAATGGAGGACCGTCTAGAAGATGGATCAGGTCCGAAAACCAGATCCGACTTTTGCCAGCGTGGTGCTACTAGCAGTAGGCTTATTCCATACCGACGAACTCGCTCCAGAACTCCTAGGAGCAGAGCAACAGGGGGAAAGGCGTACAGACGTAGCCTCGGCCGCGTCTGCACCATAGCAACCAGCCCCAGAGGGGCTGGGTGAGTAAGTGAAACCAAAAGAGGACAGTGCGTCGTATTCTGAGACGCAAACAGATCCACTTCTGCTTGGCCATAAACCTCCCGGATTTTCTCCACCGCCTCGGGGTGGAGTCTCCAGTCCCCTGGCCTCAGCTCCTGCCTCGACAGGATGTCTGCTCCTATATTCTGGTCTCCAGGAATATACACTGCCCTCAGAGAGAGTACCTTCCCCAGAGACCACAGGAGGATCTGGTGCCACAGACCCCCCTGACGGTTCAGATAAAGACCACTGATGTGTTGTCTGTTCGAACGAGCACATGATGGCCTCTTAGGTCCGGAAGGAAATGTCTCAACGCATTGAAGACAGTCATCATCTCCAGGCAGTTTATGTGCCACGAAAGATGATGGCTTTTCCACAGACCCTGAACCGAGCGGCCTTCCATTACCGCTCCCCAGCCGGTGAGGGCTAAGAACCAGTGTCTACTACATATAACTAAGGCCCGAAAGCATCGCCGCGTGACCTTGATATACGAAGTGGGTTTCCCCTCGGGGAGAACCCTCTGGCCCTGAGCCAGCACTGTAAAGGTCTCATGTACAGCATGCCAAAAGGAATTCCGTTGGACGCTGCTGCCAGTAGACCCAACAGTCTCTCGAACTATTTTACAATGCGTGACCGGCTTTGGGTTAAGAACCAGTGTTTACTACATATAACTAAGGCCCGAAAGCATCGCCGCGTGACCTTGATATACGAAGTGGGTTTCCCCTCGGGGAGAACCCTCTGGTCCTGAGCCAGCACTGTAAAGGTCTCATGTACAGCATGCCAAAAGGAATTCCGTTGGACGCTGCTGCAACAAGACCCAACAGTCTCTTGAACTGTTTTACAGTGCGTGACTGGCCTAGCCTCAGCTCTTCTGTGGCTGTTAGGATACTAAATCCCGTACCACCCCAAGGAAAGTGGTTCTCAATACTGGAGAAAGCACACTCTTCTTGGTATTGAGCATCAACCCCAACATCTGCATAAGAGCGAGAACGACACCTCGGTGCCGAACCGCCAACTGCTCCGATTCCGCAGAATCAGCCAGTCGTCGATGTAGTTCAGAATACGTACGCCCTGAAGCCCAAGGGGGCTAGAGCTGTATCCACGCATTTCGTGAACGTGCGGGGTGATAAAGCTAGACCGAAAGGAAGAACCCGATATTGGTATTCTTTGCCCCCGAAAGAAAACCCTAGGAACTTCCTGTGCTGAGGGAGGATGGAGATATGGAAGTAAGCGTCCTTCAGATCCATCGTGACAAACCAGTCCTCGGATCTGGTTTGAGTCACGATCTGTTTGAGCGTCAGCTATCATGAACTTTAGTTTCTGAACTGACCGAATTAACAGATGAAGATCTAAAAAGGGACGCGACCCTCCATCCTTCTTTGGAACAATGAAATAACGGCTGTAAAAACCCGACCTTGGTCGGGTGAGTACACCTGTTCTATAGCTTCCTTTGCTAACAGGGCCTTTACTTCTTGTTCCATTACCAGAGCCTGCTCGGGATGCACCACTATGGGCAACACCCCGTTGTAACAAGGAGGACGAGAACCAAACTGGACTCTGTAACCTCCTCTACAATCTACAGGACCCAACGAGAAATATTCGGCAGAAGCTTTCACGCTGCCAGAAAATTACTAAGGGAACCAGCCTCTCGAGGCTGGTCTCTGGTGTTACTGAGAGAGCCAAATCTGGAGCCTGAAACATAATGGCAGGAACTACCTGACCTGACTGCTCTAAAGCCCCCCTCAGAGGGCGCGAAACCGATCCTGTGCCGCAGCATAGCATCAGCGACTCGCTGGAGACCGCTGCGCCCTGAAGCACCGGAGGTGGCAGGGTTGGCAGGAGGCTCTCGTGAGGACCACGAAATGGAACGGGCACCGTGTAATGAGGTGTACACCACTCCACTTCGGTCGGGGCTGTCCTCACAGGCCTGACGCCTAAACATCAAGACCCTTTTTTTTTTTTTTTTGAACCGAAGTATTCTTCGCCTGAAGAACGGTCCTCAGATCCGGCTTAGGCTCAGACGACTTCGGTTGAGAGGGTTGCGTCTGTCTCCAGTATCTACGTGGAGGAACAAGAGACGCAGCACTCTCTTTCTGTGCACATAATATGATGAACTCGACGGCTGGGGCTGCTCACGCCCAGCAGCCCCAGGGGGGCTGGACACGGCGAGGGAGAAACCTTTATTATATATATATATATATATATATATATATATTTTATATATATATCTTGCATCACCTAACAACGACCGCATGGAATGCGTCGCCGAAGAGACCCGAAGGCTCAATTTTCGCTATATCCAGATCCCCAGCAGATCGGCCTGATAAGCCTGGAGCATTATACTATAGTTTTCTATAAACATTCTCCAGCTGACCTGCTGCCGTATAAGCTTTACCCATAAATCCAAAGTAGTTTTGCTTAAACCTACGCGCTGCCTCGGCAAACGCGAGATCCCAGCCACAGAATCTTATTGCAAAGTACACTCGAAATCAAAGCGCTGCCTCGGCAAACGCGAGATCCGAGCTAGATTCTGTATTGCAAATGCAAGGCAACATTAAACCTACGCGCTGCCTCGGCAAACGCGAGATTTTTTAGTATTAGGTTTGAGCAAAGCAGAGGCTTTAAATGACGATGCTGGACCAGGTGAAAAAATAGCTTTTTTTTTTTTTTTTTTTTTGCCTGGGGCATCATATCATAACCGTAATCTTTCAACTCTCTAACTTTGAATAAACATTAACATGAGGGCTGAAAGGTAGCAATGAATACGGTTTATTCCACAATATAGATATTCAGTGTGTAAATCAGGGAAAAAAGGGAAGCCTTGTGGTGGAGATAATGTGATAAATATAAGGAAACGCTCGTCTAGTTTGGTTTTAGGACGAGCGTCCTTTTTTCTCAGCTGGCCATTAAATATTTAATTTACTAACAGCACGGGACAAAACCTCCACCAGCTCATCATATACTGGAGAAATAGATGGCAAATCTAATTCAATCGTGTGCTTTCACTTACTATACTCAAACATTTAACCTCCTCGGAGGAAGAGTAATGAAGGAAAAAAGGGCTCTCTCTCTCGTGTGTGTCCCCACCCGTTTAAATAAACGCGGGCAGGGAAGAACACACTGTTTGTACATTTGTTTCGCCATAACGTTTCCAACAATATTGCAACAGACAACAATAAATAGACAGAGACAGTTTTGACACAGATCGCTTGCTGAGGCAACAGAAGCTACTGCCGTTTGCAGCGGAAGTGCTTTTATCATTTCCTGGTCATGACGTCACCCGCCCGTGACGCTCATTCTCTCTTTCCATTGGACTAAGTTGACATAGATGCTTCAGACGCAATCACGCAGAAGGCGTTCCCGTAGCGTTTTCGACGCATCTCGAAGTTCCCTTTTCGATAAGGGAACTGGAGTTCTACTGTATATAGAACACCACTAAACCTTTTAACTGGAATCAAGTTTATTGATCAAACCCATTCTCATGAGAAAATATTTTATAATTTTTAGACAAAAGTAAGCGCGAAGGCCCACACCCTAAACATAACCGTCGGTGGAAAAAGATTGTGTGAAATTGTATGAATGTGATCGTACAAATTCATACGAATTAGGCACACATTTCCCAAAATGTAAAATAGTTGAAAATCACCATGAGCATCTGATGGATAATCGCCATTGTTTAATGGAACTACAGGAACAAAAACAAACGTGTCAAAAAAAATTGTTTCAGTTTCTACCAGATATGTATTTTGTGTACATTTTTAGTCTGAAAATAGTCATTTGCAGTGGCTTATGGGAGCGAAAATGGGAGAAAGTTAAAAGAGTCCCTGTGGTTAAAATCCTGTTTTTAATGTTGTTTATGTGTCTATGTGGTGTTTTTAATAGCTTTAAGAAAAAAACATGTGCACATTCATAAGTCGACAGCATTGCTGAGTATTTTCTCCTTAAAACTGCAGTGAACCAAAGACAGTCTCAAAAACACGGTTTGAAGTCACAAACTACCTTGTAACCAATCATGTTAGCGTGCGGGTGGGCTTTAGCATATCATTAAATTTACTCTGAAGCAGGGGAGTCTTGAGAAGCCAGGTTATCCCGGTATATTTTTCTGTTGATATGAAAAATCGTGTACATTTAGCAATATAGTGGGTAAATTGTGTATATGATGTATATTATGATGTTATGGTGAACTATATGCCTTTCTCCATTGACGTTCTGAGTTGTTGAAAGTGTTTCTGATGATTGTTAGAAGGCAGCTGTCTGACTCAGAGAAGCCGAATGGGAACATGATTTATATTTAACATTAGCAACACATTATTAGTTGTTTGATAACGTAGTCAAGCCAAAGGCTGAGTAAGGGATAATGTAGAGCGAGGCGGGTGTTATAGTGAATACAACCTCGACAGGCTGATCAGGACCCCGACGCGAAGCGCTATAACAACCATACGAAGGGGGACGTCTTGGTTACGTATGGCAACATTTGTTACCCGAGGAGGGAATGGAGACGTAAATCCCATTGCTGAACTTCCGCTGTATGGCCGAGTCACAAGTTCCTCAGCGTAAAAACAAAGATGCAACGCAGGTGCAATTATCGCATGCCATCATTTAGCATCGTTTAGTTACACTCCATGTAGATTGGCTCTCGAGCGAGATTCCCAGTTCATCAGAATCACCTCTGACATACGCCGAGGCCGAGAGTGACTGACGAAGGGGAACTTTTATTGGTGGGTGGAAATTGCAGGCAGCCTATAACTATAAATCACTTCACTACACTAGAGAAAAATATATGGATTGTCATGTTTAATTAAAATGTTTTCATATTTTTACCCAAAATATGGTGGTTTGACCATTATTGACCATTAAAAACACGTTATGTATGTTTAATTCATACTGGAAGCCGGAGGGCGCACTCGGGCAGAAAGTCCAAATAGGCCTATGCCTCACAGAAATAATGTGACTTATGACGTTCTAGGATATCTGAATAAAAAGAAGATAGAAACGCTTTGACTTTTTAAATTTGAAGACAATAAACTCACGACTGCGAAAATATATGGCTTATCCGTGTTCTTCAAAGGAATTTTCATAAAAATAAAGTATATTTATGATGCAATGCCAATCGACATAGCATTAATTATATAGAATACTTCAAATTAATATACTGTCTGCCTGATTCTGTGATAAGAAGCCACTTAATATCCCAAATGGAAATGATTTCAAATACTTAGTTTGGATTAAAACATGTAATGTTTGGCACGGTTTGCTTTTCAAATGCACATCGTAAGTTACTGAAACTCGCAGCGCTGGCAGAGACCATTTACTCTATGAAACATGATTGTTTAGCACATAAACAGGTTTAAGCAGATATTCACGAACACAGTATTTCACAGTAAACACCTGTCTAAACATTCTAATATTCATCATCTTACAGTGTAAACAATCATATTACTTTTACATTGTACTGTTTTATAGAGCATAAAACGTTGTGTCGTACATTTATTTATTTAACATTAAAAGGTTGCCTTCAAAGATGAATTTTAAAGGATAAAAGTATTGACTACAGGGGGACTTTAATTGATTCCCTACTGTTGCATTCTTTACTGTAGCCTACTACAGAAATATAATTGTTACTTTGAAGCTACAGTAGATATATGCATTTTTCCTAAATGTTTTAGTCTTTTCTAAAATTTGTTTTTTTTTTTGTGAACCTCACATTGTGGGGTTTTTTTTGTGGGTTTTTTTAAGATGCAAAAACGATTGATGTGTTTTCCTTCATCTCTTTGACTCTCTCCAGATGTGTTGTAGTTCAGAGTATTCCAGCAGGTTCTTATATCAAATACGTATTTCCTCAAATGGAGGGACGTTATGTGAACGTGATTATTCCTGGAGCTATGAAGATTCTTACGCTGTGTGAGGTGGAAGTCTATGGGATTTTGCCAGGTAATAGAGTTAGGGGTTAGGGTTTCTTTCACGATAACTATACAGTACATCTCAATATAGTGATTTTTGCTTTAGATAAGGTTATGATATCAACATTTTTGAAACCATTGAAACTTCACAAAATATCACAAAAAAACTAAAACGTCTCAGGTTACTATTGTAACCATAGTTCCCTGAGAAACAGGGAACGAGACGATGCGTCGAACGACACGGTGGGAACGCCTCTTGCGTGATTGCGTCTGAAGCATCTATGCCAACTAGTCCAATGGAATGAGAGAATGAGCGTCACGGGCGGGTGACGTCATGAACCAGGAAAGGATAAGAGCACTTCCGCTGCTCGCCGGCATTTAGCTTCGACAGTTGCCGAAGCAAGCCGATAGCAGGGACGCAGGAAGTATGGCAGGGGGACGCATCGTCTCGTTCCCTGTTTCTCAGGGAACTATGGTTACAATAGTAACCTGAGACGTTCCCTTTATCGAAAAAGGGAACTTCGAGATGCGTCGAACGACACGGTGGGAACGAGAATACCCAACCCGCCATAATTACAAGTACCTGAGTGTCAGTCTGTTGATCTAAGCACTCAGCACCTGAGAACCTGGGGTATCCAGGTCCAAACTGTAAAATCTCACGAATGTGAGCGGAGAGGACCAGCCCGCCGCATCACAAACATCTTGAAGAGATACCCCCTGCAATATGGCTTAGAAGCCGCCATACTCCTGGTCGAGTGAGCTCGGACCACCAAAGGACAAGGCTGGCCCGAGTACTCGTATGCCAGTGAAATAGCCTCGACTATCCACTTACTGACTGTCTGTTTGGAAGCAGGAAGACCTTTCTTAGGTGATCCAAAGCAAATCAGTAATTGGTCGGACTTCCTGATTGAGGATGTCCGACGTACATACGTGTCCAATGCTCGCACTGGACACAAGAGGTGCAGTCTTTCCTGGTCCGCAGTTGCAAAAGGAGGACAGAAAGCCTGCAGCACAATAGGCCTCGGAGTCAAGGTTGGAACCTTAGGGACGTATCCCTGTTTTGGATATAGGAACGCCTTGACCATCCCCGGTGCAAATTCAAGGCAGGTGGGGGAGACCGAAAGAGCCTGAAGGTCACCAACTCTCTATAGGGACGAAATAGCTAGCAGAAAGAAGTCCTGAAAGTAAGGAACTTTTCTGAGACCGAATCTAAGGGCTCGAATGGAGCCCTAGACAGGCCTACTAGAACTACAGTCAAATCCCAAGCTGGCACCTTAGTGCGAATTGCAGGCCCCAGCCTCAAAGTGCCACGAAGGAAACGTGTAATCAGGGGGTCTCGACCCAAAGATATACCTCCCACCATGGTATGGTAAGCCGCAATGGCTGCCACGTAAACTTTTAGTGTGGAAGGACATAGACCTGACACAAAGCGCTCCTGCAGGAACTCGAGTACTGTGTTGACAGAACAGTTAACTGGATCCCACTGGTGTCGGTGACACCATAAGGAGAAACTCTCCATTTAAGCGCATAAAGTTTCCTCGTAGCTGGAGCTCTGGAGCTTAGGATGGTCTCAACAGCCTCAGCTGAAAGACCACTATCTATAAGTTGGGCCCCCTCAGAGGCCAAACCCAAAGATTCCACATGTCTGGTCGAGGGTGAAATATTGTGCCCCGGCCTGAGACAGAAGGTCCCTCCTCAAAGGGATCTCCAATGGAGGCCCGTCTAGCAGAAGGATCAGGTCCGCAAACCAGATCCGACTTGGCCAGCGTGGTGCTACTAGCAGTAGGCTTATTCCATACCGACGGACCCTCTCCAGAACTCCTGGGAGCAGAGCAACAGGGGGAAAGGCGTACAGACGTAGCCTCGGCCACGTCTGCACCATGGCGTCCAGCCCCAGGGGGGCTGGGTGCGTCAGAGAATACCAGAGAGGACAGTGGGTCGTGTTCTGAGACGCGAACAGATCCACCTCTGCCTGACCATATGCCTCCCAGATTTTCTCCACCGCCTCGGGGTGGAGTCTCCAATCCCCTGGCCTCAGCTCCTGCCTCGACAGGATGTCTGCTCCTATATTCTGGTCCCCAGGAATATACACTGCCCTCAGGGAGAGTACCTTCCCCAGAGACCACAGGAGGATCTGGTGCGCCAGTTTGCAAAGCGGACGCGAGCGCAGACCCCCCTGGCGGTTCAGATAAGAGACCACTGATGTGTTGTCTGTTCGAACGAGCACATGATGGCCTCTTAGGTCCGGAAGGAAATGTCTCAACGCATTGAAGACGGCCATCATCTCCAGGCAATTTATGTGCCACGAAAGATGATGGCTTTTCCACAGACCCTGAACCGAGCGGCCTTCCATTACCGCTCCCCAGCCGGTGAGGGAAGCATCTGTCGAGATCACAACTCGATGGCAAAGAGCTCCCAACACCGGACCCTGGGTTAAGAACCAGTGTTTACTACATATAACTAAGGCACGAAAGCATCGCCGCGTGACCTTGATATGCAAGTGGGTTTCCCCTCGGGGAGAACCCTCTGGTCCTGAGCCAGCACTGTAAAGGTCTCATATACAGCATGCCAAAAGGAATTCCGTTGGACACTGCTGCCAGTAGACCCAACAGTCTCTCGAACTGTTTACAATGCGTGACTGGTTTTGGGTTAAGAACCAGTGTTTACTACATATAACTAAGGCACGAAAGCATCGCCGCGTGACCTTGATATGCAAAGTGGGTTTCCCCTCGGGGAGAACCCTCTGGTCCTGAGCCAGCGCTGTAAAGGTCTCATGTACAGCATGCCAAAAGGAATTCCGTTGGACGCTGCTGCAACAAGACCCGACAGTCTCCTGAACTGTTTTACAGTGCGTGACTGGCCTAGCCTCAGCTCTTCTGTAGCTGTTAGGATACTAAATCCCGTACCACACCAAGGAAAGTGGTTCTCAATACTGGAGAAAGCACACTCTTCTTGGTATTGAGCCTCAACCCCAACATCTGCATATGAGCGAGAACGACACCTCGGTGCCGAACCGCCAACTGCTCTGATTCCGCTAGAATCAGCCAGTCGTCGATATAATTCAGAATGCGAACGGGTGACAAAGCTAGGCCGAAAGGAAGAACCCGATATTGGTATTCTTTGCCCCTGAAAGAAAACCATAGGAACTTCCTGTGCTGAGGGAGGATGGAGATATGGAAGTATGCATCCTTTAGATCTATCGTGACAAACCAGTCCTCGGATCTGATTTGGGTCACGATCTGTTTGAGGGTCAGCTATCTTGAACTTTAGTTTCCGAACTGACCGAATTAACAGGCGAAGATCTAAAAAAGGAACGCAACCCTCCATCCTTTTTTGGAACAATAAAATAATGGCTGTAAAAACCCGACTCTCTGACGGGTGAGTACACCTGTTCTATAGCTTCTTTTGCTAACAGGGCCTTTACTTCTTGTTCCATTACCAGAGCCTGCTCGGGATGCACCACTGTGGGCAGCACCCCGCTGTAATGAGGAGGACGAGAGCCAAACTGGATTCTGTATCCTCTCTCTACAATCTGCAGGACCCAATGAGAAATATTCGGCAGAAGCTTCCACGCTGCCAAAAAATTTACTAAGGGAACCAGCCTCTCGAGGCTGGCCTCTGGTGTTACTGAGAGAGCCAAATCTGGAGCCTGAAACATAATGGCAGGAACTACCTGACCTGACTACTCAAAAGCCCCCCTCAGAGGGCGCGAAACCAATGCTGTGCCGCAGCATAGCATCAGCGACTCGCTGGAGACCGCTGCGCCCTGAAGCACCGGAGGTGGCAGGGTTGGCAGGAGGGTCTCGTGAGGACCCCGAAATGGAACGGGCACCGTGTAATGAGGTGTACACCACTCCACTTCGGTCGGGGCTGTCCTCACTTTCTGTGCACATAATATGATGAACTAGACGGCTGGAGCTGCTCACGCCCAGCAGCCCCAGGGGGCTGGACACAGCGAGGGAGAAACCTTATTATATATATTTTTTATATATATATATATATATATAATGCATCACCTAACAACGAACGCATGGAATGCGTCGCCGAAGAGACGCGAAGGCTCAAATTTCACTATATCCAGAACCCCAGCAGATCGGCCTGATAAGCCTGGAGCATTATACTATAGTTTTCTATAAACATTCTCCAGCTGACCTGCTGCCGTATAAGCTTTACCCATAAAACCAAAGTAGCTATAATTAAACCTACGCGCTGCCTCGGCAAACGCGAGATCCCAGCCACAGAATCTTATTTTGCAAAGTACACTCGAAATCTAAGCGGTGCCTCGGCAAACGCGAGATCCGAGCTAGATTCTGATTACAACATTGAACCTACGCGCTGCCTCGGCAAACGCGAGATTCTTTAGTGATAGGTTTATTGAGCAAAGCAGAGGCTTTAAATGACGATGCTGGACCAGGTGAAAACAGCATTTTTCTATTTTTTTTTTTTTTTTCAGCCTGGGGCATTATATCATAACCGTAATCTTTCAACCCTTGAATAAATCTTTAACACGAGGGCTGAAAGTAGTAATAAAATACGGTTTATCCCACAATTTAAATATTCAGTGTGTAAATCAGGGAAAAGGGAAGCCTCGTGGTGGAGATAATGTGATAGATGTAGGAAACGCTCGATAAGTTTTTAGGAGCGTCCCTAATCTCAGCTGGCCATTAAATATTTAATTTATTAACAGCACGGGACAAAACCTCCACCAGTTCATCATATACTGGGGAAATAGATGGCGAATCTAATTCAACAGTGTGTGTGCTTGCTTTCACTTTCAATATTCTAAAACATTTAACCTCCTCGGAGGAGAATATGAAGGAAAAAGGGCTCTCTCTCCCCGAGCGGAGAAACCGCAGAGCGTGCTTCCGACAGAGCTGGATCTTCCGGGTAAGGAAGGAAAAAAGGCCCACGGACCCGTTTCAAACCCCTCCAAAAGATCCATCTGCGATCCCCAGGAATGCATTCCCCACGCTGCCTCGGCAAACGCGGGTCCTGGGAATCGCAAGCCTGTCACTATCATACAGAGTGACAGGCGAGAGCAGAGCATACTATTTCACAGAGTTGGAACTCAGCCCCCACCTTTTTTTCTTTCAAGGGCTGAGAAGTATGCTCTACCCCAAACAAATTAAACAAAACTCGTGTGTGTCCCCACCCGTTTAAATAAACGCGGGCAGGGAGAAACACACTGTTTGTAATTTGTTTCGCCATAACGTTTCCATACAATATTGCAACAGACAACAATAAATAGACAGAGACAGTTTTGACACAGATCGCTTGCTGAGGCAACAGAAGCTAAATGCCGGCGAGCAGCGGAAGTGCTCTTATCCTTTCCTGGTTCATGACGTCACCCGCCCGTGACGCTCATTCTCTCATTCCATTGGACTAGTTGGCATAGATGCTTCAGACGCAATCACGCAAGAGGCGTTCCCACCGTGTCGTTCGACGCATCTCGAAGTTCCCTTTTTCGATAAAGGGAACTAGACTAAGTTTAAAAAAAAAGATCATGCTTACTGAAGATAAAATTCGAACAAAGTAACGAATTATATAAGCAATAGGACAACTACAGCAGAACAAAGACAAGGAAATATACAACCTGCAAAACTTCAAGCACTAAATAAGAAACACTACATAAATTGTAAGTAATTAAATGTACAAAAAACACTGTATAGTATAGTTTTATATAGTTTCACCAAATCACCCTTTGAAAGTAACTTGACCCATCAAATAAAGATTGTATCAATCACATTGTTTCACCAGTAGATGACTGTTACATTTTTGTTGTCATCAAAGTCTTTGATTCATTCATTCATTCATTCATTCATTCATTTATTCAAACCAATAGAGCATCACAGTCCCGCCCACAGCCGGTGCCGGAAGTAAAAATTCAATACAATTTCTCCATTGACATTTGGGATATAAGCCATAAAAACGTAACCATACATGGTAGACTTAAAACCAGCTACGGCTGTACTAAGTGATTGTATATGCTCATATAAACGCCAAAAGTTCATGGGGCACTTAAATTATATGTTTGTTTCTGTAAAGGTGCTTTGAAACAATCTACATTGTTAAAAGCGCTATATAAATGAGGATGACTTGACTTGACTAACCTTGTTTTAAGATAAATCCCTTTTATTCGCGATGTATTGGATAAGTACTTCATTACCACAATCCTGAACAATCCCACAATCCCACAGTGATGCATCTGATTGGTGGAAGTCGTGTCACGTGTCTGAAACCCCGCCTAGCACAGCCTATGAGCGAGCCAGATCCTCAATGTTTTAGCATGTTCGTGAGCTTCAGTAAATCGAGGAAAAGGAGTTTCCCTGCACATTCACTATATAACATTCAATGGAGGAAAAAGTTCACGTTGCCGTCGTCAGATTTGGAAGTCACTCTAAAGCAGGGGTCTCAAACTCAACTTACCTGGGGGCCGCTGGAGGTAGAGTCTGGGTCAGGCTGGGCAGCATCAAGTATTCCACAAAAAAATAGTATTTAAGTATTCCAAAAAAAAGGAGCACAACTGATTCAATCTTCTCAATCTTTATTATTAACGTTTATTCTGAACTGTTCCTCTGAATTTGCATGAGCTGAATATGAACGGTTCTTCAGAACATGAACGGTTCTTCAGAACATGAACGGTTCTTCAGAACATGAACGGTTCGTTCTTCAGAACATGAACGATTCTTCAGAACATAGACTTCTCTTGCCTACTCCTTGCTGCCAGAGACCTGGCAGCGCTTCCTCTCACACAGCTGAGACACATTTGGCTTGAGGGAGGAAACTGTTGAAACCCTCAGTATGGCTTGAAGATGCTCATCAGTAAGTCTGGACCTGTACTTTGACTTATTGAAGTTCATGGTGGAGAATAGCTTTTCACATAGATATGTGCTCCCAAAAAGGCACATGGTCCGCTTGAACATTCTGGAGAGCTCAGGGAAGGTGGGTGGCAATTCTCTCAAAAATTGTCCAAGCTTGTCTGCGTTTCCACTCACCTCCCTGAACTTGGCTTTGAGTTCAGAATTGCACTGCAGGTCAATGAGCTCCATTTGAAGTACAGGAGGACTATCTTGCACATCGAAGGAGAAGGGGTCAGCAAAAATTTGAAAAGTGGCTCTGTGTGTCTTGAAGTCTGCAAACTTGCGATCAAATTCCTCCTGTAGCTTCATAATTGCATCAGCATACTTCTCACCACTGAATGGTGTGCCCACATCCACAAGTGCCTTGCATGCTGGAAAATGGCAGAGGTTTGTCTGAGAGATCTGGGCTTTCCATAACACAAGTTTTGAGGAGAATGCCCTCACATTGTCATAGGCAGCACTGACAAGCTGCCCCTGGCCTTGTAACTTCTTGTTCAGTACATTCAGCTCATGTGTGATGTCAACAAGAAAAGCTAAGTCCATGAGCCAATTGGGGTCACTTAACACAGGAAAAGCCGTCCCATCCTTCTCCATGAAGGCTTTCACTTCTGCTCTCAGCTCAAAAAACCTCTTCAAAACGTTTCCCCTACTGAGCCAACGTACCTCTGTGAAGTAGAGCACATCCTCATATTCTGACTCTATTTCCTCCAAAAAGGCGCGGAACTGCCGGTGCTTTAATCCCTTAGCTCTGATATGATTGATGCATTTCACAACAACGGACATCACATTGTCAAACCTCAGGCATTTGCCGCAAAGAGCCTGCTGATGGATAATGCAGTGCAGAGCAATGGCCTCCTCCACATTCTCCTCTTCCAGTTTTCTTTGAACAAGTGCTACCAGTCCATTTTTCCTTCCTGTCATTGATGGCGCACCGTCTGTCGTTATTCCAGCAAAACTCTTCCATGGCAAACCTGCATCCTCAACAGCACCACACAGCTGGCGGAATATCTCCTGAGCGGTGGTCTGACCATGCATTGGAATCACAGCGAGCAACTCCTCGATCACTTCAAAGTTGTCGTCAACACCACAGACATATATTGCGAGCTGCGCGGTGTCAGTGTTGTCCGTGCTCTCATCAAGAGCGACTGAGTATGCACAAAAACGTTTGGCTTTCTCACGCAGCTGATCATAAATGTTTTCTGAAAGGTCAGAAATGCGCTCTGCCACTGTGTTAGCTGAAAGGCAGATGTTGCTAAACTGACCCTTCTTTTCTGGACAGACTTTACTTGCAGCTAGTAACATGCACTTTTTGACGAACTCGCCTTCCTTGAACGGCTTACTGGCCTTCGCAATCATCTCACTCACCACGTAGCTAGCTTCGACTGCTGCTTCATTCTCTTTCTTTGCTTTCTTAAATAAATCTTGTTGCCTCAATAGACATTTTTTAAGATTGGCGACCCGGTTCTTTCTCTCATCTCCATGGTATTTTGTATACTCCTCAGCATGTCTAGTTGAGTAATGACGTCTGATGTTATATTCCTTGTACACCGCAACTTTCTCTGTGCATATGAGACACGTAGGGGTTCCCCTGTGCTCGACAAAAAAATATTCCGTCTCCCACTTTTCCTGAAATTGCCTGTGCTCTTCGCCAACCTTTCTCTTCATGGCACGTTTTGAGAGAGACATGACTGGAACTGGGTGATGGCATATATTTTCTGTCCACTTCTGACTAATGTGACTAATGTTGATACTTCCCCAGTATGTTTGTAGTGTACTTGTACTTCGCGCGCGGTTGTCTATGACAACTATTGACAACAAACCCGCCGTAAGCTGTCACGAGACTATTTATGGTAGCCCATAAGGGATACAAAATAAATTAAAAAACGCGGCACACGCAACGACGGGCCGCACTAACATTAAACTTTAATGTCAAGTAGGGGGCCACAAAATATCACCCCGCAGGCCGCAAATGGCCCGCGGGCCGCGAGTTTGAGACCACTGCTCTAAAGGCTCTTTCACGGTGGCTTCAGTCGACTTCAGTGAGGCGCGGTGGTTTATGGGAGGAGTAGTTCCTTTGCTCGGAAATGAAAATATGTACACAGGCTTGTACCTTTGACTTTTTTTGGATTTTCTCTTCGTTTTTTCACTCGAAATGATATGTTGTATGCTTATGAGTTCAGCCGTATGGTTATCCTCAGACATGCTCTTATTCTCTTTAGATATGGATTTTTACAAAATGTCAATGGGAGAAATGAATGGGAAATTTACTTCCGGCACCAACGCTCTCTCAGGCTGTGGGCGGGACTGTGATGCTCTATACAAAATAATATAATTTTCTATTGAAAAAATAAATAATTAAATATTTATTTTGAAATAGACTGCAGCAATCAACATTTTGTCAGATTCTATCCAGAAATGCAAAGTTCTTCTGTGAGTACATAAACACAATGATCAGTGGTGGAATTGGTTGCGATGCAATGGGCACCAGGTCAAATCTTGCCTAGGGCAGCAAATATGTCAGTGCTGGCCCTGCGTGAGCGCATAACTGTGATAGAGATGATAGTCCAAAATCATTAATTTTCAATATGCATATAAATAAATACATTAATAAATAAATACACACACATATTATGGCTGGGTTAAAAATATTGAATTCTCGATTTTAATAGATTCTTATTTTGATAAACCGATATCAGTTCTTAATCCCAAGAATCAATATTTTAGTCTATGCTGTTTTTTTATGGAAGCCCATATCCAACCACATAAGTTATAACTTTGTCATAATGTCGACTTAGTTTGTCATGATTTTGAATTTTATATCATAATTATGACTTTCTAAGTCATAATAATTTCAACTTTTCAGGCATCACATGAACCGATCTTCTCTTCCTCTTTACTACAAGTTACAGCACCATATAAACATGAATGAACACCAGAAGGAATGTTGAAAGATTGTATCATACAGTACAACTTACTAAAATTATTCATGTCTCATTTAATCGCTCAATGTTTCAACTGTGGAGAGACGTCAATAAGACAGCTTGAGAACAATATGTCACATAACGTCACATGTATACCTTAGAAAAGCCATTCAATGTCCATGAACTGAGTCAGCTAGAAAATGTAACTCTAAAGAGGAGCATTTTGATAAAAATATTCACTGTTACATATTCACTGTATTTTTACTTACTTGTTCTTCAATATTTTAATGTATGTTTGAATAAATCCATAATGGTTTTATGACAGCCACCATTTAAATGTTTATATTTTTACGAGTAGAAACAATTATATCGTTCTTTAATTACATAATTATATAATAATAACCTCTGAATGGAGAAACGTTTATGTCTTATGGCCTTGTTTTGTCTATCCTGAAAAAAGTCCACAATTCCATTCATCTGTCTAGAAAATCTCATTCTACAACGTGTGTGTTGTTCACTTTACTTTATTGATGTGTATTTTTTCAGTGAGAAAAAGCTTTGTGAGGATGAAATTTGTCTCCACTTCTGACCCAGAGAACGATAAACTCCTATATCAGGTTAGGAAAAGAAAATACACATTCACTAACACTACAACTAACAGATGCAGGCTGTAAACTAAACTAGTTCACTGCTCATGTTCCTCACAGTATGTCTTCCTAACTCAATGAAAAGCAGAGGAATGATGAAGTTTGATGCTTGTTTTGAGGTGTAAACTCACTCAAACTGCTGAGTCCATTAAATGTTTAAAGAAACAACTGAAATGCCTCTTCCACAAACCTTAACTCCACAACCATAAACAAAGACACTTTATAATCTCAAAAATCGCAATTCAGACCTTTTTTCTCTCAATTGCCAGTTTACATCAGAGTCAGAATTGTGATATAAAAAATAAAGTTGTATTAATGTATTATTAAATTCCATTGCAGAAGCAAACAATTAAGTTGTTCTGATACAGTATGTTTAAAGTACAATGAACTCTTTTAATTTAAAAGATTTTAAAAAATGATACCAAATAACGTGGAATAAAATAATATTGTGGATAATGTTGTTTTCAGCTTCAGTCTGCTCTGGCATCACGAGGGATCACTGATGTCAAATTGTCCTGGACAAAACCTCCCCAGCGAGAACAGAAACGGGATGATGAAGAGAAAGGTAAATACATGTACACAATCCAACTCTTGAAAAATGTAGTATTTGGTTTAGACATCATTATGAGTCTTAATATGCTTTATTTACAGGTCAGTGTCAAATAATACAATAGCTTGGATGCACAAAATGTCTTCAGGAGGGAACAAGTTTCCAGATGATGCTGCATGACAAAAAGTTAAAATATAGTGAAAGGAAAAACTGTTTTTCATCTTATAAAAAAAAGTCTAATTACCATGCATATTCTCTGTATAAAATTCATGTTTTTAATTTAGTATAGATCACTCTCACTTTCTCAACAACTTATCAAACCACCACAGTGTGGCACTGTTAGGATAGGTATGTTTTCATCTCCTCTTCTGTCTATCTAATCATTCCCACGCTCATAAGACATGTGCTAGTCATTATCCATAAGTAGCAGCATGGCATATATTGTATAATTATGAGTTGTTTGTCTTTCTATTGACTTTTTCTTTTCTATATGAAGTTGTTATTCTATTTGTTGGTTTCAGCCAACACCCTAGACCTGCTATATGAACTATGGCACGAGCACAATAAAGCTGACTTTGAGTGAACTGCACTTCTCTCTGTGTGTGTGTGTGTGTGTGTGTGTGTGTGTGTGTGTGTGTGTGTGTGTGTGTGTGTGTGTGTGTGTGTGTGTGTGTGTGTGTGTGTGTGTGTGTGTGTGTGTGTGTGTGTGTGTGTGTGTGTGTGTGTGTGTGTGTCATTCTTGGTCCCCAGATCTGGTGTTCAACTCTGCTCTGCATTGATCATTAACTTAGGGGCTGTTTACACCTGGCCACTTCATGCGTTTTCTCAGATCGGATAGCTATCCGATTTATTAAAACGATTCCATTTACACCTGGTCACATAAATGTGTTTTTGCAAAACGGATATAAATCCGATTTCTTCAATTATATGCAGATTTAACACACGTCACCGAAAGCAACAGTTATGAGCTGCATTTTATTGATCATCGGCTAACTTCAAAATCAAAGACAGCAATAAGAGAGAGCGGCAACAGCCCTGGTAAGATCATTTCATTTCTTTACTTTTAATGAAGATGATTGTGTGTTAAGCGTCTGCGACTTACTTTCACTTTGATTTGCGATAGTTTGCACGTTGGCTTGATGAAGAGACGCTCAGCTGCTCATCTGCGGTAATGCGTGTTGCAGTTGCGTCATCATATCTGACTATAACATGACATATAGCCTATAACACGCTCTCACACGTTTATTTTTTATCATTTTTGGGAGGAGTAAAATTTACATATGTGGTTTCAACAACCAGATGCATTTAGACTTGTCCAGTTTCGTCTGGAATGCGGCCCAGACCTCCTCCTGAAGTGGTTTGAGCAATCGGATTCAAATCCGTCTCGAATGCGTTTCGGAGGGCATTTACACCTGGTCTTTTCACGATCCGATCACAGAAAACGCATGAAGTGGCCAGGTGTAAACAGCCCCTTAGTTCTAATATAAATTTTATCTAACAGACACTATATGAAGCACGACTGTTTCTCTGTTAATTAAAGTGCGCTATTATGCTTTTTTGAATATTTCCTTTCATACAGTGTGTAATATAGCTGTTTGTGAATGTAAATGTTCTGCAAAGTTTTAAAGTTGTTGTTGAAAGTGATAAATAAAGTTATTGTCTCCCAAAAGAAATAATCTACTCTGAACCAGCTTTACGAGTCATTTGGGTTTTGAATCATACTGCTTTGAAGGACAAGTTCGGTATTTTACGATACCTCATGTGAAAAAATAGCCTTAAAATCAACACACTTAATATTGTCAAACATATAAATATCACTTTTAACACAATTAAACAAGGTCCTGTAGTGCTGTCTCCACATCTCTGCAATATTCTCAACACCTGAGATACCATCTACAGTGCACGGGGGTAGTATACTACATTTGTTAAGAGCCTTTACTTCCTTCCAAAATTCAGTAGTGTGGTTATCCATTATCATAGATTCTGCCCTCATAGCTTGCTCATTTTTATCAATAAATCTCACAGCATATTTATACGCTGCATTAGCATTTTTCTTTTGTTTAAACAGCGGCCCTGGCCTTGGTCTACCCACCAACACCCATGATTTAAACGCTAACTTAGCTTCCTCATGATATCCGGCCACATACTTATTCCAGCCAGGCCTCATTTTACCCCTTTTGTTTTTCCGTTTAAAATAGGGTCTACTGCTTTCATACAGGGCTCTCACAACATGATCATTTAGAGAGGAGATTTCCTCCCTGTGCTTCCAGACATTACAGGTAGGATCACTACACCTAATTGCATCACTGGGAAGACTGATTTTACTCAGCGCTCTATTTGTATCAGCATAATAACCAGCAATAACCTCCCTTGAAAGGGCAGACAATCCAAAAATTCAGTATTACAATCAGAACTATCACAAGAGAGCATTGGAATATCCTCAACATTTATAAGTGGCTGCCCCATACAAAATGTCCATACCCACTATAGATGAGTGTGCATCATCTGTGCTGATACAGTGATCCAACCACGAGGCTGTATGCCAAGGCTCACTTATATAAGTATAAGTTTTTGAGGGTAGAAACTCTTGACTTGATAGCTTTAAATTATTATCCTGACCAAACTGGATCATGTGATTAGCAAACAGTGAATTTCTGTCCGCAATGTCAGCATTCATATCCCCAATTACATAAATATAAGAAGTATTACTACACTGAATAAAAGAATAAATAAAAGGAAGCCTATTAAGATATTCAGCTTCATTCTGAATACATTCATATGGTGTATAAACATTAAGTATGATGAGTTCCCTACCACTGTAACTGAGCTGTACACCAATACACTAGTCTACATCAAGCCTAAGGACATTGACAAGTAAGTCAAGTCTCTTATTCCACAGAATGGCCACATTTTCGAGCTAAGATCAGTTGTTGATTCCCCTGCACCATAAAAATGACATCAAGAATATTTAATTTTGCCAAGTCTTGCTTTGCCAGAAACGTCTCTTGTAAGCACAAAATGTCACAATTTCCCAAGAGATTGGCCCAGACGCAGGCCTCGACAATTGTAGGACAAAACACGAAGAGGACTAGACATATGAGTGAACTAGTGAGTGCTTACAGCACCAGTAGACCCACTTCTCAACTCAGCAGAAAAAACAGCGTTAGTCGAGACAGCCTTAACTCCGTTAGCACCCACCCGGCGCGGCTCATAATATCGGCAGACAAATGCCCCGTCCGGCCAGAGCTCCGGATTGTACATTTCTCTGACCTCCTGACACTCAGCAGAAACTTTAAAAGAGCTATATCTGCCGTTGCCATTACCGATCCAGTTACATGACACCACACGTCCAAGCTTTTCACCAAGATAACCGGAGAGAGCTTCCGCATCCAGATCAGGAGCAAACTTAGAAGCAAACACACTCACCAGCTTGGTCTTGACAGTTCTGATGTTACCTGCAGCTCCAGTCCCAACAACAGACGTGCCTGATTTCTTCTTCTGCGGCCCCGAGATGACTGTGCGTACCCCCGGGTTTTGCACCAGCATGCGCTGGGCCGTGTCGTCCTCCCTTTTTAACAATCTGGCTCCTCTTGGGCGAGCCAGGTAAAGCAGACAAGCTTGCCGGGATTCCCGTGGGTAGAGCCCCTTCCAGGTCATGAACTAGTAACCATTCCATCACGTAACGCCAATCCATCCGTAGAGACACGTCTGAGCGCCAAGTCGTCCGGGCCGGCAGCACCTCCACCCAAGGCCAAAGACACCTCCTGGCCACCCCCAGGAACCAGATCAGATGCTTCCATGGCACCCACTCACCGATTAATATCCTTAGTTACTTCCCGCAGATCCTCAGACACGTTCACCTGTAGCTGCATTACGCGCTTCAGGGCGTATACCTCAGATGCCAGCTGCTCTATTTTCCCGAGTAGACACGAGACATCCATATTGGAAAAAGTTACCGGAGACAGCTCTTCCAAATAGTGGGAGAAATATATCCAAATCTGGGTATATTCTCACCACACTCATTCAACACTTTGAGGCAGCTTTTTATGTTGTTAATGTCCTTCTGCGATCCTTTATGGGCAACGTTGCGCTGCGTGATAGTGCAGAGATCAAACAAAACTTTCTTGGAAGACTCTATCCACTCTGAGTCAAATGTGTTTGTAGCCAGCAAAACAATCTCATCTTGATTCATTGTCTTTATTTTAACAGCAAGAAAGTTAAGCAACTCATCCTCAACAATGATCATGCCGTCCATAGTTCTATATATATCTGGTTTTAAACGCGGGCGGCTAAGAATTCGAGCCGCCGCACCCACACCCACAGAATCCGCCATTTTACTTCCCGCCATTTTACTTCAGTAGTGAGTAACTATAACTAATTAATTTTTTAAAGTAACGTTCCCAACACTGGTTATGAGTTGTAAAGCATTTATAAAGGAGATTTAAAGACTCAGGTACACCTATCTCATTTACACAGATGCAGCCGTTCCCATTTTTGCATAATTACAAGGAAAAATATTACCACACAAGGGAAATCATTGTGGTGTCCATGAAGAAGTGAAAAATAGGCATAAATCTAGCTTACACATTTACCCAAATTATTATACGCCTGTTTAAGCTAAGCTACAGAGAGAGAGATGTCTTTATGTTTTGTGTTTGTGTTGCTTTTTAAACTACATTAAATGCTGTATTGTTTAAGGAATATTTAGAGGAAACTTGGACAGTTACTGAGAAAAAAACAAACAATTTTGTCTCCAAAGGATGAGAATGCGTTGAATATAAATGGTTAACTGCTCTAAAGTTTTAATTGTCAGGTATAAATTGCACCCATAGAACCTAAATGAAAGCACTCACCAGCACTGGTTCCCTCTCAGCTGAAATGTGAAGATTCCTGAAGTGAGTCTGAGCTGGATTCAAGCTCCGCTGCAAACCATCATCGAGGACACAGAAGAAGGCCAATGTAAGAGGGTTCATCACGCTGTACAGTATTATGGCACTGACAACTCTGTAATGAGTTTATTTCTTATTTACAGGTCCTAAAACTCTTTTGGGAAAAGAACATTTTTAGTGTCCTGCATGCAGCCGCTATCAACATGACTCGATCTCTCTATATTAGAAATATCTGTTTTAGTTAAAGATTTGGGAAACTGTTTGAAAAAATATATGTATCCATATTTTCCAATTCCAGTCAAAGCCACTTATACAGCAGGACTGAGATAATATAATTGTACTGCAAATTTTAGATATTGCCTTCGAACATCAGTTTTGTGTTGAATGTACTTTTGTTTGTTTAATATTATTCACTGTGTTAAAATTATTAATTTATGATTTGTGATATGTTTATTTGGGTGAAGTGGTAATGATAGATTTAGTTGTTTAGAACGGAGTTGTTTAAATGCTTAATATTTAATGCAGGTTATAATATGCTATGCAGGTTTTCGTAGTATCATATCAGGCCAAATAATGCATGTCTGTAATGATTATCATCAAAGCTGTTCTGATTTCCTAAAAAGTGGTTATTGTGTGCTTTGTTTTAAAAATCGTCCAAAATGTAAACGAATAGTCCACACACCACAACTATAACCATAACGGCAAAGAGGAATGATATCCTTACAATCAAATTCGGAACAATTTTTTCTAACTGATAAATGATCAAATATTGTCAGCCAATCAGAATTTAGCATTTAAAGCGGCAGCGCACACTTAAAATAAACAGAACGTTATCGTTCTTACTCTGGTAGATAATATTTCAATCCCAGAAGAAAGACTTTAGAGAGTCATTCAACCTTTACTTACAACATTAACAATACACCACCACAGTGTGGCGCTAACAGCATTTGAGAGCGTGTAAAGCCTCTGATCATCATTAATGTCCATATTCTCTACCTGAAGGACCTTCACAGGACGAAGCTTAATAACTGCAGGTTGAACATGTCATTTGATTTTAAAGATGTGTCAAACTGAATCCTTAATCATGTGTAGTTTACAAATCTGATACAAATAAACAAATAAATGATTAATCTGACCCCTGACCTCAACCTTTTGGATGAAGTTGACATTGTATTTTTAAAAAAACATTAATAAATTATTTTTTTCCTCTGCCTGTTCTTAATTTATAAACACGTTTGGATAAATAAATCAATATAATTGAATGATAAATAAATAAATGTATATGCAGGTCTTCTAGATGTGTAAAGGAACATTAGACATTAAATAATATAGGCTATTGTATAATTTGGTTTATTTTATATTAGTGTAATTTTAACAGATATGACAATATAAAATACACAACAATAAATTTTAATGAAATAAAATACAAATAAGAAATAAAATGCAGTAAATAGTCCATCTACATTGTGAGTAAAAGAGAATATTCAAGCAATATAAATGAAAGATGAAGAACATCAACGCTGATCCGAAGAGCGTTTAGGTTTTCCCGTCATCAAGTCTTTCTTTGAGCACATCGACCTAAATGACACGTGCTCCCTGTAATCATGCAGGTAACGAGTAGCCTGACTTCGTCATACTCATATTCTAGTCAGAATGTGAGTCTGATACTGCTCCATAGGGCTTTGATTATGAGGCGTGTCTTAACCGAACCAGGAAAAAACAACAACTCTGCACTCAATTGGATAGACCGACAACCAATCAGAGGAACGCAGTAAGTGACGTATGTTGAGCGACGCATAGTTGTCAACAGAACTCAACTGCACGAACTCTGGAAATAGTATTAAAAAAATAATGAGTGTGAACGATCTTTGCCGGTGTTGCAAAAATAATTTAAGGATTCACGGAGTACTTCCAAACACGAAAAGATTTTTTGAAAGAATTACGTTTGATGACATGATGATTAAGTAACTGCAGATCATCTGTCCATCATCGTATAAAGCCCGCCCTGGCAATTTGATTGGCAAATCCGACGATTTCTGAACTGATCATAATTACTCCTCAATGGATCGAGTCCAGACCGAACTTTCCGACCAAAAAATGTTGTGAGCGGGGTTCGGGCTGGCATCCAGGCTAGGTAACGAGTGTTTGCTCGCAACTCGTCTGTTTTTCTTTTTAACGATTGGACGTTGGAGAGAATGAAAGTTGGTAGTGGAACTTTTGTTTTCCTCTTCCTGAGTCTTTGGCGCGCTCCTCCCCTCTTCCCTTGTTTTATCTTGTATTCCTTGTCATTGAAAGTTCTTGTTATCTCCGTGGGTATGTTTACATCGGTATGATTCTAATCGCCCGCGTAGGCGCTCAGTTGTAAGAGAAAGTCTCTGTTGTAGCGTAATGTGACTCCGCGTTGCTGGCCGGTTCACTTGCCACACTGATAACAAACAGTATCCACCCGACTATTAAAACCCGCTCCCTTACGCGACTCATAGTGACTTATGGTATCGTTCTGTACAACAGTGCATCTTATAATGTTTTGTACTGAAAATAATCACAACAAACAACTAATCAAACAAACAAAAAGGACGAAACAGATATGTTCTCAACTACTCACATTGTGTTCTCTTAGTTTTATGTGTTATTCGGTAGAAATATAGAATGATTTAAGTAAAAATTGACTTTGAACGGGAGTTGTGCTTTGTTTCAGTCGTCCTCCAGAGCATTACATTTATATTTGTAAGTCTTTAGTGATTTGTCAATAAATATGTTAATGGATTTGTGTGTATTTTAAATAAATGTTGGTATAGTTTTTTTACTAGGGTTCATTGGACCCCATTTACATCAATTGAATGGACAAAACTGGGTGAACTGGTCCTTGTCTTGTGCATTAATGGCATTGTGCATTGTTATTTTCTTGTAAAGTGGTTACTTTACCACTTAGGCCCTGTTTACACGAGAACGATTCCGGGTGAAAACGTAAAATATTTTATCGGATGTGCCTTTCGTTTATACGGCGACGGCGTTTTGGGGGCTTAAAAACGCAAAAAAGTGAAACCACCCTCCAGAGTGGAATTCTTAAAAACGCTCCACCGTCGCGTTCCCGTCTAAACGGTAAAAACGCAAATCTGCTCACGTTGGCTCTCGTCGCGTACGCGTTTACGTCACAGGCATGGGCCAGTACAGGAAAATAACAACCAACATGTCAGATTATTTCCATACTTCGGACCTTCAAGTTGCCCTGTCAGCTAGTCAACCGTGTATCACATGAAATACGTTCTGAGGAAACTATTTTGCAAATCGCAATTACGTTACATGCCAACTTATAAGCAGTGCTATTACGTTGGTCCTTAACCTAATCTATTGCAGTGCTATTACGTTTGTCCTGAACATAATACATCCAAAGCAGGTTTCTTTTCACACGTAGCAGCACAACGTAATTTACATACGGATGAACAAATACCGACATAGGAATTGTACGTATTACTATTTATGCATAAATCGTGGCATTAATGTTTTGACTCTATTGCATTCAACTGTCTTATCAATTAAATTTTCAGTCTCATTTATTAATATAATAGGCCTACGTTACTTGTAAATATTAACATTTAATATTGCAGCAAACTCGTTTCGGAGGATTAGCCTGCGTGGTTAAAAAGGAATACACTTTAAACCTTAAAAATACCTTGTTTAATCGTTTAACAATTTTGTAGTATTTAGTGTTATACACAAAAAGCATTTTTAAAACGGGAAAAAAATGGAATTATAAAACACTAAACAACTTACTCCGAACTTGTATCCTCGGGGTCAATTCGTTCTTCAAAATGCAACCGTTCGTCTGAGTTTCAAATTCCACTGAGGAAAAGGTTAATTATTCCCTGCTGTCCATAATCCTCTGAAGGAGTAGCGTGCTTCCATCCCTAAAACGCGATGAACTATCAGTGAATCTCTGATGAAGAATCTTCATGTTGTTATGCAGTGATCGGGGGCGTGCGCGTGTGCGATGCATATCGCCTATTTACCATGTCAAAAACTCTGGGGGTGTGGCGGGCTCACCTAATTATCTATAATGAAGGGAGAGCGAAAAAACTGTAACTCTCCTTGGTTTCAAACGGATTACATAAACTGGAAATATTTTTTTTTAAATAAATTACTTCATTTAAAAGAAGAGAATCTCAGCTTCATAAAGAGACATCTCTCGTATCTCTGTGACAAGTATTGAAAGAGTTACAGTTAATGTTTCGGACGCGTTTCAGAACGGACCTCACAGACAGAGACAAGGTAAAACGTGAATCATGTTTATTTTTCTTTATTTGACGAAAAGCACTACACTTTGTTTTTATTGTGAGTATCCACAAAAAAATACACACTTAACAGGATCTAATGATGTACAACACTTATATTTAAAGGTACAATATGCAAGAATTTTGCATTAAAATATCCCCAAATCTCAAGGCTAGTGTTATATATTTTGTTTAGTTGATTACTTACAATATCCCAAATGTTTCCAACTATTTTTAAATCGTGAGAAAATTGCGATTTTAACCAAGGAAATGGGGCGTTAGAGCAGGGGTGAGCTGGGAGTCGCCAGTCAATTGCGTCATATCCGGACCGTGTACTGCGTCGAGTCCTGGACAGATGCGGAAGTTGTAGTTGTAGCGTCTGTTATGGAACTATTCTTTACCGTTCTTTACCGATTGCAGCTGGTTCTGTCGACAAAGCATGCTTAATTTCATATCTTCCAAATGTAGCATTCAGTAATAGTTATGTTTTTTTAAGGAAAGTATTATTGCTTTAGATTTGTGTTTAACGTTAGTTTATTGATTTTGCCATAAACACCAGATAAACAATGTAAATAAATATAGCATGTGTTATCCATACAGATTAATCAGTATGTGTGGGTACAACTACAATATACATGTGGGTACAATGTACAAATGATGTGGGCATGTTCGAATGTACTTTTACAACAATTGTTTAGAACACGTAAAACTGCGTCGCGTTATCACAACAATGAATTCGACATATGGGCTACAGTAACATCTATGAAACCAATATAGTATTAAACCTTACTTTTCTTGCGGTTAATTCATTTTAATCAAATACAAGTGTGATGAGGTTCAAGAGTCAGGAAGGAAGATGACAGTGATAGGCACAACGCGCATTCACCGTGGCAAACGCGTCGGCACAAAACAGTTCAAAAATGAGAGCTCGGATACACCGATTTTCTTTCTCTGCGTCCAATTTTCTCTCCATTCTCTCTCTCGTTCCAATGTGTCTTATAAGCGGTCTCTCCACGCTGATCACTGCAATAAGACATAGGTGTTCGTCATTTGCACTTGACCTACTTGCATCCCCGCTCGTCTCGTTTCTCTCTCTCCCGTTACAGACCGCGCTGAACCACGCCCCCCTCGCCACAAAAAGTATGCCATTAAACGCAACATTTATAAAAATAGAACTTTACCTGATCCATGAACATGATTTTTCGATTTCCATCTGACTGATTTATCCACGGTGGAATTTAAAACGACAGTTCCCATCATTCCACGCTCCTTCACATCGTCATCAAGCTACGCCGTTGTTGTTGTTTGGAATGTAGCGCCCTCTAGCGGCAAAACAATCTTGCATATTGTACCTTTAAGATTAAAATCAACAGAGTAATTTGATCCTCTTTTGCACTGATAAGGAAAAAATCCAGCAAAACGCGAGGACGCGTTTTTCGACCTCTAAGGGTTAAGGACCAACGTAATAGCACTGCTTATATGTTGGCATGTAACGTAATTGCGATTTGCAAAATAGTTTCCTCAGAACGTATTTCATGTGATACAGGGTTGCAGCTAGTGCTGTAGCGGCGCGTCGATGACGTCGACGCTTCGACGTCAAAATTACGTCGACGCCATTTTTTTTGCGTAGACACTTTTTTATTTATTTATTTTTTTGCACCGTTTCCGGCAGTACAGCTCGCCACCACACGTGGGAGACCGAAACATTGCAGAATGGATGACGAAGACCACTAGAAGTGAATGTGCTTTCCATTAAATGAATCACACACAGTAAACAAATCGTTAACAAAAAAAACCTTTGCAATTTAGACACGCAAACTGTGTGCCAGTGCGGTGAGACATACGGCTCGGGCAGATCCGCTTGCAGTCGTTCATTCCTCAGGACGACTGTTACAAAAGAAGCCGTGCACACAGGCAAGTGAAATGGGGTCTTGCCGGTCTTGCGCACCCAACGCGTCATTTTTCCCGCGCGCACCTTCACGCTCGTGCGTACGAGTCGAGTATAAACAAGACTTTGCTCCGTGTCAGCGCGCGCTCTGATCGGTAAAGGGGAACAGACTCTCCCGAATCTCCAGCAGGAGCAGAAGCACCACTAACTCCACCTCCGTTTCCCTCGTAAGCTGATATTAGTATTCAAACTTTCTCTATGATAAAAATTTTTTGTAAAATTCTTTTTAATAACACGATTTTGGATGTTATAGAGTTCTAATGATGGTGTTCAAATACATAACATTAGACTAACGTTAGCCAGCTTATACAGTATCATGATTCAGTACGCTAGTTCGTATTTATTTGAGATACATTATGTTGTTTTTTATTAATCGAGCAGCAGAAAAATAATCTTTATTTTTATTGTCCAATTAGTCGTTAGATTAGTCGACTAATCGATAAAATAATCGGCCAACTAATCGTTTAGTTAATAATCATTTACCCCAGCCCTACAGTCAGCTCTGATAAACATACAAGAGTCTTTTCAGCAGTTGTACAAAATATTCTCAGATATTGGTGTTGTTGTGTGGCAGTGCTTCACATTGCCACCTAGCCGCCTGGAGTGCATACTACATGGAATTTCACACACTTTTGCGTCACCATATGCACGCGGATTTCCCAAACATAACGCTCGTCTAAACGCAGAATAAAAAAATGATAACGCAATGCCACTTTTGCGTTTTCTCTTCAGATCATTTCTGTGTAAACATAGCCTCATACTTATTCATATCTCAGATCATATTGATTGCTGCAATCAAGATCGCATCAAAGAGCGTGGCTGGTTGGTGAATTATTATAAACCCTTGTGTTAGCAATAATGCAAGTTATCTGTATTAACTCTCAGTTGATCTTCTGTTAGCTTCAGTTCTGTCTGGAAATGTGTAAAACCTGCTCCTAGTCCTGGAGGGCCAATGTCCTGCAGATGTTATCTCTATCTTCCCCAACACGCCTGTCTGGACGTGTGTAGTGATGCTGAATATGTAGTTTAGCTGGTTCAGGTGTGACTGTGGCCATAGTGGGACTCTGGAGTTGAGTAATTATAGTTAGTGATTGATGGTTAGGCGAGGATGACCTCTGCTTATCTGGTGTCTAGTTAAAAAAAATACTTTCTTAATTCTACTTTTACATATTTTTGCACTCATATTTGCATTCAGATGTAAACTTTTATCAGAATGTTTATATTACCAAGCAGGTGATTTATTATTTTGTTCCCTTTATTACCACACAATTAACTTCAAAATGCGGTTTAGGAAATACGAACAGTGAGTTGGAATCTGTGCTTGGAACGGTTTGTAAATGCACCGCATACAGAGCTGTGTTCTAAAGAAAGTGCTGCCATTATTCACTTTTAAAAACATACATTGACAGCTTCAGTCCCTTCTTTTTTGTATTTGTAAACCACAAAATAATAACTTTTCCATCATGAGGATGCATTTTTCCAGTTGGATTTCCACTTGAGCACAGATCAGTATGATATAAGTTTTGAAACTAAATTTGAATAAATGAAGTGAACTTCACTGCCATGTATTTGGCCCTTCACAACTTCTGTTTCGTCTTTGGGAATGACGACTCGATATCTGTCCCAAAAACAGTTCTTGCTAACACTACTGAACTCATTACATCACGCAGGCGTGATTGTCTCGATTTTTTTCACTTGACTTTACTGCCACATCAAATAAGCTTTTGTTTGCCAATATCTGCTCATATCTTATATATTATATATATATATTATATATATATATATATATATATATATATATATATATATATATATATTATATATATATATATATATATATATATTATTATGTTTTGTCAAAAATAAAGTCATCAACTACATTGTACATTAAAGGAATAGTTTACCCAAAAATACTAATTCTGTCATTTATCATGTTCCTCAAATCCCATATGGCTTCCCTAGTGGAAAAAAAATACTAAAATGTATTTGAAATAAATGTATTTTGTATTGGCCTACTGTTTAAATTAATACAATGTTAACTAACTATGTGAATTGTATGTACATTTTGGAAATACATAACTTGGACAAAGTCACCTTTGATAACAGATCATTGTAAATTGTAATGTGGATTCATACATTTTATGTTAAGCTGCTTTGAAACAAATATGCATTGTGAAAAGCGCTATACAAATAAATGTGAATTGCATATAATATTCATAATAATGATAATAAAGAAAATGCCCTGCAATATACTTTTGGCTTACTAAATGTATACACCTTATATACTTTAAAAAATTATATACTAGTCTGCTAAATTGGAGAAACTATTTTTGTTTTCTTTAATTGTGCAAAAGTAGAGCTGAGGTCCAACTAAAGATATACTTAAGTATATTTGATTGGGCTAAAGTGGAACTATTGCAAGTATACTTTAGTTACACTTTAAATACATTGCATTTAAAGATTTATATTTTACACAGATCATACAATCATTATTAATAGTGATATTAAAACACATTTTAGGCATAATATTAAGAAATGTGCATTGGGCAATAAAGAAATACTCTAAATAAAGTTGAATTACAATTTTATATTTGTAAGTCTTTAGTGATTTGTCATAATAAACCTAACATAAATATGTTAATGGATTTGAAGTAAGCCTAGTATGAAATAAGTATATTTTAAAATTTTGGTATAGGTTTTTTTACTAGGGTTCATTGGAACCCATTGACATCAATTGACTGGACAAAACTGGGTGAACTGGTCCTTGTCTTGTGCAATAAAGACTTTAGCACTTATACTTTAGCACTTATACTTATTCATATCTTAGATCATATTGATTGCTGCAATCAAGATCGCCTCAAAGAGCATGGCTGGTTGGTGAATTATTGTGAACACTTTGTGTTAGCAATAATGCAAGTTATCTGTATTAACTCTCAGTTCTTAGCTTCAGTTCTGTCTGGAAATGTGTAAAACCTGCTCCTAGTCCTGGAGGGCCAATTTTCTGCAGATGTTATCTCCATCTTGCCCAACACGCCTGTCTGGACGTGTGTAGTGATGCTGAATATGTAGTTTAGCTGGTTCAGGTGTGACTGTGGCCATAGTGGGAATCTGGAGTTGAGTAATTATAGTTAGTGATTGATGGTTAGGCGAGGATGACCTCTGCTAATCTGGTGTCTAGTTAAAAAAAATACTTTCTTAATTCTACTTTTACATATTTTTGCACTCATATTTGCATTCAGATGTAAACTTTTATCAGAATGTTTATATTACCAAGCAGGTGATTTATTATTTTGTTCCCTTTATTACCACACAATTAACTTCAAAATGCGGTTTAGGAAATACGAACAGTGAGTTGGAATCTGTGCTTGGAACGGTTTGTAAATGCACCGCATACAGAGCTGTGTTCTAAAGAAAGTGCTGCCATTATTCACTTTTAAAAACATACATTGACAGCTTCAGTACCTTCTTTTTTGTATTTGTAAACCACAAAATAATCACTTTTCCATCATGAGGATGCATTTTTCCAGTTGGATTTCCACTTGAGCACAGATCAGTATGATATAAGTTTTTGGAAAACACTGGACTGGATCCCCATAAAGGCAGCTACTCAATCAGGCTAGTGGAATTTCTCAAGTGACATGATGGTTTTCTAGTAAAGTAAATTTTTTTTGTAACCGTGTAAAATACATATGTGTGTGTGTGTGTGTGTGTGTGTGTGTGTGTGTGTGTGTGTGTGTGTGTGTGTGTGTGTGTGTGTGTGTGTGTGTGTGTGTGTGTGTGTGTGTGTGTGTGTGTGTGTGTGTGTGTGTGTGTGTGTGTGTTGTGTGTGTGTGTGTGTGTGTCTATACAAATGAATCCTCATGAAATCACTGTGCAACTCTGGTTGGGTGAATTCAAAATAGTGGCAGTTGATAAAGACTTACTTTAAATATCAATAAAGGACCCAAGTTAAGCAATTTTACAATATACAGTATATTACAGTATTCTTTCAAGTTTAGACATTTTTCAATAATCATACTTTCATTGAAATGGTATCACGCTATTAGTTATTTTGAATCTTAATCTCAAATCTCAAATTAACTTTCCTTAGTTATATCTAGTAGTGCATCATATGTCATCAAAACCAATAAAATTACCCAGACATAAAAAAAAAACACAAATGAAAAACAATCTTTTATTCAAATTCCAAATATATTGTAGATAGCCTAGAAAACATGCAAAACAACAGACATTTCCAATACATATTTGAGCAATAGGCTCATGACGACCTGACCTGAGTCCTGCTGCCTTTGTCCTAACTTTAGTCTCAAGTCATGCGCAGTTTCGCACAAGAAAATCACCAATCATTGGACGTGTCAATCAAACATCAATTTGAAGAAATATTAACATACAGTAGCCTAATAATCATGAAAAATATTTTAAATTGGACTCGAGTGGACTCGGGAATAAGTCAGAGTCCTGATATGTTCGAGTCCGAGTCAATACCGAGTCAAAATGTACATGAGTCCATGACAAGACCAAGACCATTAAAATATGGTCTCGAGACCGAGTCCGAGTCTCGAGTACTACAACACTAATTCATGGCAATCTCACAAAGTTCCGTTACAATCAATGAAACCAATGTTGCATTTGCAGCTGTAATAGTGGCAGTCTGCTGATTTTTGAATGTTGCAGATTAGAGTGCCATCAGTATTTCACATGCATAGTATTCACATGCATAGTATCAGTATTGTACATCTTAACTCTTTCCCCGCCATTGACGTGTTTTCACTTTTATACGGTAGGGGAAGGTATTCTGCATCTTGTAAAAGAGTACTGCATCTCCTGATCAAAACGCATGCGTAGAAGATGCAAAGACGAGCAATCTCGTTTCAAAATGTGTGTACAAAGGAATATTCTGGGGGCCATGAACATTTTGTGAAATGGTAAAAAATTCAACTTTAAAAAAAAAATCTGACAGGGAAAGAGTTAAAAAGATTGTGTTTGAGTGAGGTGGGGGGAGAAACTACACTGACTCAGGGTGTGTTTTACTGCCTGTCCCCTTCTGAGCTCTATTTAAGCAGCAGACTGACCAAACACACCACACTTTTCCAGCTTTGACCAGACAAGCTGCTCTTGAGAAGACTTTCAGACCGCAGTCATCCATGTAAGTATACTATCACTCAAGGGCACTTGACTTAAGATGTAGCTAGCTAACAATTTCTAATACTTTGCATGAGATTATCCAGCCCAATTTTCTGCCACTGCGTATCTAGCATGAGTTCATGTTTTAATTTTGCGGGCTCTTTATATGCAAAAGTAATCTTTTATGTGCATATATACGGTAGTGGTGTGCGGTGGTGTTTTAAAATGAGGAGGCAAAGGCCTGACATTTTTTATATAGCCTACATAAATTTGTAATCTTTCTTTGTAAAAACTAAAGTATACATTTTATCATATGTATTTCAAAGTTAAGGATTAATTAGTTTGAAGCCTACATTGGAACTAACACTATAATAACATAGTTGATGACTTTATTTTTGACAAAACATAATATATATATATATATATATATATATATATATATATATATATATATATATATATATATATATATTTAAGATAATGAGCAGATATTGGCAAACAAAAGCTTATTTTATGTGGCAGTAAAGTCAAGTGAAAAAAATCGAGACAATCACGCCTGCGTGATAGCCGACCCCAGAGGGTTAAACCCTGAGTGTGTACTTCGATTACACTGCGGCTACCCCTGGGTGCTTCAGCACTGAGAGAGTTATTTTTTTCTTTTTTCTATATTTTGTTTTCGAACTAAAAGAGCAACACAAGTGTGACCCTGCATCCTTTTCAGCAGGTCATTCTGCTTGTTCGCTTCTGGATGCGGTCGTTCCCTGGCGCCAGCAGACGGCCACAGTAGTTCATTTTTGAAGATGAGGCCAAATAGCTCACAGACAGCTAGTCCCTGGCTCTCGTGTTTGGGCATTCAGCACGCTGAGGCAGCTTTTGTGAATAGTTCATGTTCCCATTGCGGGAATATGACTATGACAGTGCTAAGATCGAGACTCGCTTACCTCGCTTACCATGCTGCCCATGGGTACACTGGGGTCCCCCTGGTTGAACGCTCTGTTGCGATGCTACTGTGTCCTCAGAGTGCTTCCCGGCGCAATCCTAATCACCCGTCCGAAGCCTGTAGTTCTTTTCGTCTACACTAATCTGTGGCGAATCCTATAGTGCCATAGGACAGGCAGCTGCCTCACTGCATCCCATGACCATTCTGCTGGTCTCCTGACCCAGATGCTCATGGACATGCAAGAGGGCGGGACTGACCCGAGGCTCCTCAGTGAGCTGCGCGCCGCCACTGACCTTGCTCTCCGAGCGGCGAAAGTGGTCATACGCTCTCGGAGTCAGGTGATGTTCACCAGTCTGAGGCTGACAGGTCTGATGTGCAGGATGTCCGGCGAACCCGTCTGCTCGACACCCCCATATCCCAGGTTGGCCTCTTCGGTGGTGCGGTTGAGTGCTTCTGCCCAACAGTTCTCAACCGCCCGTGAGCAGATTGAGGTTATTCTGCCCGACGGCCCCGCCGTCCGCTCAGATCCCTCAGTCTGCCCACCGCCGAAGGCGCCCTCCTACGGTTCCAACCCCGCCCATTCACCCGGGCCTGGCTCTGGAAGACCGTGGGACAGATGCCACAGCCCTCTCCAGCCCCGCCCCCTGCTAAAAGCCGGGTAAAGCGGAACTTTTGAGATGGGCTGCTCAGAGATGAGTCTCAGTTCTTTCCAAGAGTTGGTAGCAGGGCCACTCCTTTCCCCAGTGGAGGGCTGGGGAAGAATCCTTATTTAGAAAGAACTGACGCTCTCATTGACGCAGCCCTTGTTCCCCTTCGGGTTCACGGGGTTCGCATCCTGAACTATCTCGACAACTGGCTGAACCTAGCTCACTCTCGAGACCAGGTTTGCGAACACAGGGACCTTTTGCTCCGGCACCTAGCTCGCTTGGGCCTTCGGGTCAACTGGGAAAAGAGAAAACTTTGCCCCGTGCAGAGGATCTCTTTTCTCGGTATGGACATCGATTCGGTCGCCATGTCCGCGCAGCTTGCGCGCGAGCGCGCGCAGTCACTGCTGACTTGTCTGAGACAAATCCAGGACAAGAGTGCGGTTCCACTGAAACTTTTTCAGAGGCTCCTGGGGCATATGGCATCTGCAGCCGCGGCAATGCTGCTTGGATTGCTTCATATGAGACCGCTTCAGCTTTGGCTTCGCGACCGAGTCCCGAGGTGGGCATGGCAACACGGCACCTCCGAGTACCAGTTACTCCGACCTGCCGTCAGTACTCACCCCGTGGTCGAACCTCAGTTTCTACGGGCCCGAGTGCCCCTGGAACGAGCTTTCCAGCATGTTGTTGTCTCAACAGATGCCGGAACGGGCTGGGACACCATGTGCAATGGACATGCTGTCACACTCTCATGTTGAGCAGAAATGCTCCTGAAATTTGGAAAAATCGTATTACAGACTTCATTGCAATGGAATACGCATCTCCCCTTCATGATTACGCATCTGAAACTGACCTCTGCCGTCCAACACTTTCTGACCTCTTACAGCTATGAATCCTTTCTCTGTTTTCAACTCCGACTCCTCCCACCTTCTTAACCAACCCACGAATATTAATACATTTTAGCTGTTTGAACTTGTTTATGTCGTCATCATTGTTGTTACTATCTTTAATGTTATTGTTAAGATTACTATTTTCACGTTTATTTTTTCATTGTTGTAATTGCTGTTGTTGCTGTCTTTTGCTTTCACCATTGCGGTCACCACTGCCATCATCATTATCATTTATTATTAATATTATTATTATCATTATTATTATAATCATCAATATTGCCATTGTCAATGCTGTATTTGAATTAAGTGTCATTTTCATCACTACTGCAATAATCCCCCCCGTATCTCTTCATGGGTTTTATGGATTTACAAGATTGCTCACTAATGCACTATGTTGGTTTGTATGTATGTCTGACTGTTAAATAAAAAAAACAAAAAAAAAACAAAAAAGAAATGCTCCTGAAAAATTCAGTGAGATTTATCACACTCAGGTGTTGAGCAGAAATGCTCCTGAAAGTTCAGTGAATTTCTTCACACTTTGGTGTTGAGTAAGGTTGCTCCTGAAGCTCGGTGATACTCGCATGTAGTGTTGCAGTATGGCATGTCAATTGCCTCGAGTTGCTGACAGTACGCCTTGCCCTGCACCGCTTCCGGGCGTTGCTCAGGGGTCAACACGTACTAGTCCGATCAGACAATACCGCCACAGTAGCGTACATCAACCATCAAGGTGGTCTACGCTCGCGCCGTATGTCGCAACTCGCCCGCCACCTCCTCTTATGGAGTCAGAAGCATCTGAGGTCGCTTCGAGCCATTTTTATTCCCGGTCCCCTGAACTGTGCAGCTAACGAGCTTTCACGCCTTCAGCCCCTTTCTGGAGAATGGCGACTCCATCCCCAGTCGGTTCAGCTTATTTGGGACCAGTTCGGGGACGCACAGATAGATCTGTTTGCCTCTCACGACTCGACCCACTGCGACCTGTATTTTCCCTGACCGAGGGCACGCTCGGCACGGATGCACTGGCGCACTGGCCGCAGGGCCGCAATCCCCCAGTGAGCCTTCGTGCGCAGGTTTTGCGCAAAGTCAAGGAGGACGAGGAGGAGTGGGCCTACTGGCCCACCCGGACCTGGTTCTCCGAACTCATACTCTTCGCGACAGCACCTCCTTGGCCCATTCCTCTGAGGAAGGACCTTCTTCTCAGGGACGGAGCACCCTGTGGCACCCTCATCCCGATCTTTAGAGCCTCCACGTGTGGCTTCTGGACGGGACCAGGCAGGTTTGAGTACCCTACCACCTGCGGTGGTGGCTACCATCACTTCCGCTAGAGCGTCGTCCACGAGACACGTCTACGCGTTGAAGTGGAACCTCTTCGTCAGCTGGTGCTCTTCTCGCCGAGAAGACCCCCGGAAATGCTCGATCAGTGTTGTGCTTTCCTTCCTTCAAGATGGGTTGGAGCGAAGGCTGTCTCCCTCCACCCTCAAAGTTTATGTTGCCGCTATCGCCACACACCATGATTTGGTAGAAGGTAAGTCTTTGGGAAAGCACGACCTGGTCATCAGGTTCCTTAGAGGAGCGAGGAGACTGAATCCTCCTCGCCCTCCTCTCGTTCCCTCTTGGGACCTCGCGGTGGTTCTAACTGCCCTGCAGAGTGCTCCCTTTGAGCCTTTGCAATCAGTGGAGCTTAAGCTCCTGTCAATGAAGACAGCGCTCCTGGTTGCACTGGCCTCTATCAAGGGTGTAGGGGACCTGCACGCATTCTCCGTTGACGAAGCGTGCTTGGAATTCGGGCCGGCTTACTCTCATGTGATCCTGAGACCCTGGCCTGGATATGTGCCCAAGGTTCCCACCACTCCCTTCCGGGACCAGGTGGTGAAGGCACTGCTCTGTCCAGTACGTGCTCTCCGCACCTATGTAGACAGGATGCAGTGTTTCAGGACCTCAGTCCAGCTCTTTGTCTGTTATGGTGGGAAGCTGAAGAGAAAGGCTCTCTCCAAGCAGAGGTTGTCCCACTGGATAGTGGACACCATTGCTTTGGCATACCAGCAGCAAGGTCGACCGTGTCCCCTTGGTGTGACCGCCCACTCCACCCGGAGTGTGGCATCCTCTTGGGCTCTAGCGCATGGCGCCTCGCTAACAGACATCTGTAGAGCTGCAGGCTGGGCGACACCTAACACATTCGCCAGATTCTACAATCTCCGAGTGGAGCCAGTGTCCTCTCATGTACTCGCTTCAACCAGCTAGAATTGGACATGCTCAGGTATCTTCGCTTGCTCGCCATTCCACTCCAAGGACTGGATACGTGCGATATTTTCCTCAGGTGAGCTTCCCCGAAAGCCCTGAGTTCCTCCTGCACTCCTGACGTCGGCGCCAGTGTCTCTTGCCTAAGCGTCGGCTAGGTGCCTCCCGTGTGCATGGTCCCTCTCCGGAGCAACCCCAACATGTGTATTTCCACTGTAAGCCTCTCTGAGCATGTGTCTTTCCCTTAGCAAGCCACCTGGCCACCCCTGGGGTTGAAATATTCCACCTGCGGCTGGACACCCCAGTGTTCTCCATATGCTTCCTTCGGGTCATATGTGTATTTTCTAAGTCCCCCCCGTTTGGGCTGGCAATATTTTGCATATTTCCTCTAAACTATTGGATATGCTCCCCAGTGTACCTTGGTTTTCCTGTGTTAAATAGCAGTCCTTCGTCCATGCTAGTCTCACAACAGGGATCTCAGATTTACACAGGGCACTGGAAGACAGCTGTGAAGGTGGCGTGATTAGACTGGTAACCCCATTCGTCGTCATCCGACGGAACTCGGAGTGACAACGAAAGGGAACGTCTCGGTTACGTATGTAACCCTTGTTCCCTGAGTAGGGAACGGAGACGTTCCGTCTACCTGCCACTTCCGCTGTACTGCGGGGATCGCCTGAGTTCAGTCTCGGCTCCTTAGCGAAGAAACATATCTGCATATTGCTGGCGTCCTCCTTTTATACCACGAGGTAAGGCGGAGATACTCTATGCAAATTCTGCAGACCCATGGCATTTCTTTGCCATTGGCTTGTTTTGTAATACTCAAAGTCGATAGGTGTTCTAAGCGAAACCCCATTCGTCGTCATCCGACGGAACGTCTCTGTTTCCTACTCAGGGAACGAGGGTTACATCCGTAACCGAGACGTTGCTTATTATGACCTGTAAGAGATACAAATGAAATGAGCATTGCATAACCAACTTTGGAGCCTGCCCCTGTGGAGTTCTATTTAAGCAGCAGCCCAATCAAACACATCTCAGTTTCCTGACGTGTACCAGACGAACTAATCTTGAGTTCTTCAGACTAAAGTCATTCATATGGGTATATTTCAGTGAGCATTTAAGATACAATTAATGTAGCCAATGGCTTGAAATTTGCAGGAGGTTATACAGGACTAGTAATAAATGGTGAAACTTTTTTGTGATAAACAAATCCAAATTTCTGTGAATTATGGAATAAGAATAAAATTTGAGTATTTGGTTAAAAAATACAATTTTAGAATCCATGCATAAGATACATTTAAAAACCTGCTTTAGATCTCTGGTGTTAATTAATCTTGTAATTCCTTTTCAGATCTAATTTCTTCAAAGATGTCAATTATCACTATAATCGGTGGTCGAGGAGGTGGTGCATTTTCACTTACTGGTGAAAGCAACGGTGCCAGTTTAGTGAAGATTGGAGTCTCGGTGGGATCATGGCAGGTGAAGGCTGTCAAGGTCTGGCTTTCAGATGGGAGAGTTGAAGAATTTGGTAAACCAGAGGGACCGTATCAAGAGTACATGTTCAAGCCTGGTGAGCGTTTCACCTCACTGTCCATGTGGGAGAATGGACAAGGAACACGTCTTGGAGCCATCAAGTTCAAGACCAGTCTGGGGGGAGAGTTTTTTGCAAAGATGGCAAGGGCTTTAAAAACAGAATATCCCATGAATGTCGGGTCTGGTTGTTGTTTGGGAGTTGCAGGAAGATGTGGTGCTGACATTGACAATATGGGATTCATGTTTACACTGATATAAAAGTTAAGACTAAAGAATCTCCTCTGTACTGTCAATACAGATTGTTCTTGTCTGGTCTTTATCTGATTTTTCCAGCAATATATCAATTGTTCTACATGTAATCATTTTGTTTGAGTCTTTCTTCATCTGTTTCATTTCAAAGTTTTCTTTGCCCCTTTATTTTTAACAGGGGAAATATATACTCAGCATTGTCTTTTCAAATAATCTTTTCAGATTCTATTACAAAATATTGACCTTACTTCATACTTTGAGTAATCTAGTATTAGAGATTATTGTGATGTGTTATAACGTGATTACACAATGTATTTTATCATATTAACTTCAAATGTAATCTGACATTTAATAAAAGCATTTCATGAGCCCTGTTTATCTGTATTTAATGTTGTCGTTTTTTGAGAAATATTGTTTCATTTTAAGGTCCTCAGAGACAATCTTTAACCAATTACTGATTGGTTATAGTTACTCAATTTATCCCAAGAAATAAACAAATAAAAAAACAGAGGCATCAGTCTCAGTATGAACAACACTGAACAGTGAACTGAAACAGTGAAGCACTCACTTTTCTGCCCTCTAACCAGCCGTCAACACATACAAACCCTTAGAAATTTGTTGCTGTTAAAACAGCAGTTGAGAGCTCAAAGCTCGCGATCCCCGCTGCACTCGCGCTATGGAAACCACAAGCACTGGGAGAGTCTTCCAGAAGAACACCGACACACTTGCTCGTTGTAAACAACAGCACTTCTTCAGAGACATCAAACGATCGGCTCCGAAACGAAAGGCAACTAGTGCGTGCATCCACTGCATATTTATACCCGCGCTACGGGGGCGGAATGTGTGATGTAAGTCACGCACGCCAATTACATTGGCTCGTTCAATAGTACTCGAAGACAGTTGGCTCCCTGGCGTGATCCCCATTCAGTCCACGTCGACTACGTCTGACGTTCTCGACTGGAAGGGAACTGGTCATATAATCTTAGGATATTAAGTTTTCCCATATCTTCTAATAGAACAGCACAACTTTCATAGCCCAAAATTTTCTTATAAATTCAAACCACACAGAAACAAATCAACACAATTTACCTGTCTCTCTTTGAAAAGTGCTGGCCACCGGACTTTAATTTGTGACACTGGTGGTTCCTCCTCAACAACTTCTTGTCATCTCAAAGAATATGTGCTGCTCCCTGTGAAACACTGCAAGTCTCTGAAAAATGACACAGGTCACAGTTCACATTTGATGTTGCTTTAAGCAATTTTGAGGAGGCTTGAACACACTGACTATAGTCGCAAGTTAATGCTTCTTTAAAAACAGTTCACTCCTAAAGTTGCAAACACAATCTTATTGAAACACAGAATCTTGTGTGGGAGTGGACAATGACTTGCCTGAGGGCAGTGTTTCAGCTTGTAGTGTGTGATTAGGGCACACTGTTTGGGCAAGGAAAATGAAGAATGCAATGAAGAACAAAATATCAATAGTTATTATATTCCATTCTTAGTTATCCATTCTATGGATGGGTGATATATTGAATATTATAGTTATGATGTTACTGGCAATGTGTTTTCTACTGGCAAAATGTTTTCTATAAAAAACATAATTATAAATTTCATGATTCTTCAGGGCTTCACAGTTAACACAAATGGAAAAATTTTAATCAGGTGATCCTTAAACTACAAAAAGTTGTGACATTACATTAATACAAGATCAGCGACCAAGTTAGCTAATGTTATACAGAAGACACACTGTTAGCACATGCTCAAAACATTCATATGGTATGTAATTTGAAAGAACAACAACTGAGCATTTAAAAATATAAGTCAATCAAGCATTTTTATAATATAACAAAAAATTAGAACTAAATGTTGTTGCAACCATGTATACATAAAAATGCATATTTGTCATATTAAACATAAATATGGATTAGCAACGGTGCTTCAGATATTACAGGTTATTCTGTATTTCTATGATAAAAACTAACGATAATGAGATCCGAGCATGCTAAAAAGTAACTTATATGTACACTCTTTTATCTATTTCTCAACATTAACTTTCAATAGTCAAAGATTACTTCTCTTTCTGCATAGGTCTCGACAGCAGCTCGGTGTCTAGTGAGCAAAAATGTGCCTGGCAGTGCATGTGGCTCCTGATTATTAATCAAGTTGTCTTAGTTAGCAAAATGTGATTGCCTGAAATCAAAACGCGGATGGTGAGCGCTAACGAAACAAGCCTAAATTAACATTAAAGAAAGTACAAATCAGGGTATACTCATACGGAAGAAGAGGAAGGATAGGGAAACAAAAGATCTCGGTTCACCAAAGATACCGATACCAGAACACTTTTGGGTGAAGCAAAATCTGGAAGGCTGACCAGCCCCAGAGCAGATGTGATAGTGTTCTTGAGGGAGACCCACAATGACACCTCGAGGAACCAGGCCCTGGATGCCAACCCAAGCATCAATAGTAAAAAGACCACGGAAAAAGAGCAGTGTAGTGTGTAGTGTGCTAAAGGTTTCAATCTATTTGTATTTGTACTGTAAATATTATGTATATTATACTGTAAAAATGTATATACATACAGTATGTGTGCTAGGAAAAAACACAGAATATTTCAGTCTATTCACATCTATACTGCACAGGTGTCCAGCCGCCTCCATCATTTTTTCCCAGCACACACTCACACACACACCACATAGAGAGATAGTGTGTGTGTGCCAGTACAAAACAACAGCAATAAAACAACTGCACAATTGTCCAAGAACATTCAACGCGCGATTGCACGTTAAGCGTTTTCTAATGGTTTTCTATGGGTGTTGTTCATAATCTGATCTAATGTTTGCCTCTATAACGTATGCTTTATTAATAGGGTAGGCCTATATTATTGTGTACTAAATTTGGTGCTTCAATAGGCTATCACTCTCATTAAGCATCTTAAATGCGGAAGAACGCCTGATTATGGTGCTGTTGTCTGTTTCAGCAGAATACTGCCATCTAGTGGTAGCAGGTTTTCTCAGACAGCTGTATGTGAATCGTGCAAGGCAAAACCCGCGAAATGAAAGTTTCAAAATCCAGATGAATCAAAATAGGATCGACTCAGAAACGAGTCAAGGATGCACGCGCATCACCTGATCCACACATGCACATCTTCTGTGTTGTATGTGCAAATAATGATACACTAATACAAAGGAAAACATTTGCATTCACAAAAATGTCTCTATTTGTACAAATTGCTTCACATTCATTCAATTTTGAATTTTTCACACGCAAGTTGAAAGGCATGGATAAAACATTTCTGCAACATGTATCAAGTTCATTGATAAGTGTGCTTGCACGTGTTAATCATTTTGATACTATAATTCAATTCAATTCAATTCAAGTTTATTTGTATAGCGCTTTTCACAATACACATTGTCTCAAAGCAGCTTTACAGAAAATGCATTTCAGAAATGGACAAAGAAAAATACAGTTAGTTAATCATGTATAAATTTAGGCATAACATATCGCCGGTGTTTAGTCGTCTCTTCACAGGCGCCGAGTCGTCTCTCCACAGGCGTTTAGTCGTCTCATCACAGGTGTTGGGGCATCTGAAGTCTCTGTGAGAGGCTGGATACAAACTGGAGCTGACGAACGCTATTTACCTCGGGACTAGCGTCCCGAGATAACAGCAGAAAGACAGATGGGAAATAATTAGCATAGCTGATGTTCATAATATTAATGCATTCGAACTGATTCAGAAGTAGTATAAAAGGTAAGCATTAAGTGAATGCTTGGTTAAAGAGATGCGTCTTTAATCTAGTTTTAAACTGGGACAGCGAGTCTGAGTCTCGAACAATATCAGGAAGGCTATTCCAGAGTTTAGGAGATAAATGTGAGAACGCCCTCCCTCCTTTAGTAGACTTAGATATCCTAGGAACGACCAGAAGCCTCGAATTTTGTGATCTTAAAGAGCGCGATGGATTGTAGGGCGATAGAAGGTCTGTTAAATACACAGGAGCTAAACCATTTAGAGCTTTATAAGTCAGTAGTAATACTTTGTAATTGATACGGAACTTAATAGGTAACCAGTGTAGAGATGATAAAATTGGTGTTATATGATCATATTTTCTTGATCTAGTAAGAACTCTAGCGGCTGCATTTTGGACTAACTGTAGCTTGTTTATTGAGGATGCAGGACAACCAGCTAATAAAGCATTACAGTAATCTAGTCTCGAGGTCATGAATGCATGAACTAACTTTTCTGCATCTGAAACAGATAGCATGTTACGTAGCTTAGCAATGTTTCTAAGGTGGAAAAAGGCTGTTCTTGTAACATATGAAATATGATTTTCGAAAGTCAAGTTGCGGTGTAGCATAACACCCAGGTCTTTTACTGTAGTGGATAGAGTAACAGGACATCCTTCTAAATTAAAGTTGTATTGTAAGGGATTTTGTGGGTAGTTTTTTAGACCAATAAGTAATACCTCCGTTTTATCTGAATTTAATAGCAGGAAATTACACGTCATCCAGCATTTTATATCTTTTAGACACTCTGTCAAGTTAGATAAGTTAGTGTTTTCATCTGGTCGTGATGAGATATATAATTGAGTGTCATCAGCATAACAGTGAAAATTAATTCCATGTTTTCTTATAATATTACCAAGTGGCAGCATATATATTGAGAATAGCAGAGGGCCTAGGACAGATCCTTGCGGCACTCCATAGTCTACTGATGTTATCTTTGATTTTTTTCCCATTTAAACAGACGAAATGGTAACGGTCTGATAAGTACGATCTAAACCAGCTTAATGCCTGTCCCTGAACACCAGTGTAGTTTTGTAGTCGATCTAAGAGTATTTTATGATCTATAGTGTCGAACGCAGCACTAAGATCAAGTAGAACTAGTATTGAGATACAGCCTTGGTCAGAGGCTAAGAGTAAATCATTTGTAATTTTAACTAGCGCAGTTTCTGTGCTATGATGCGGTCTGAATCCCGACTGAAATTTTTCATAGATATAATTTTCTTGCAAGAAAGAGCACAATTGAGCGGACACAATTTTTTCTAGTATTTTAGACATAAATGGAAGATTTGAGATGGGTCTGTAATTTGCTAGGTTATTTGGATGTAATTGCGGTTTCTTAATGAGAGGTTTTATTACTGCCAGCTTGAATATTTTTGGAACATGACCTAAAAATAAAGACGAGTTAATAATATTGAGAAGAGGCTCTTCCACTACAGGTAACACTTCTTTAAGTAGTTTAGTGGGTATTGGATCTAATAAACATGTTGTTGGTTTAGATGCAATGATAAGTTTATTTAGTTCTTCCTGTCCTATAGTTGTAAAGCGGTTTAGTTGTTCTAGAGGGGCCATAATTGAGGCCGAGTCATAAGACACCATAGAGGATTGTACATTTACAATTGTGTTTCGGATGCTTTCTATTTTCTCATTGAAGTAATTCATAAAATCATTACTACTATATTGTAACGGAATATTTTGCTCTGGAGATGTCTGATTATTTGTTAGTCTAGCCACGGTGTTAAATAAAAACCTTGGATTATTTTGGTTATTTTCAATTAGTTTGCGGATATGCTCAGCCCTGGCTGATTTTAGAGCCCTTTTATAATGTGACATACTGTCTTTCCACGCGATTCTGAAGACCTCTAAATTAGTTCGTTTCCATTTACGCTCTAAGTTACAAGTTTCTCTCTTGATAGCATGCGTAGCACTGTTGTACCATGGTGTTTTAGTTTTCTCTCTAACCTTTTTTAATCTAATTGGTGCAACAATATCTAGTGTACTAGAGAAAATGTTGCTCATACTGCTAGTCATTTCCTCTAGTTCATCTGTTTGTTTGGGTTTACTGAGCAGCTGAGATAGATCAGGTAAGCTATTTGAGAATCTATCTATAGTGGTTGGAAGGATTGTTCTGCCTGGTCTATAACGTGGTGCAACATAACAAATTTCAGCAGTGCGTATTATGCAAGTTACCATGTAATGATCAGTGAGATCGTCACTTTGCGGTATAATATCTATATCGGTTGGATCGGTTCCATAAGATATAATTAAATCTAGTGTATGATTTAGACGATGAGTGGGACCACTGACATTTTGCTTCACCCCAAAAGAGTTTAATAGATCTGTAAACGCAGCCCCTAACGCATCATTTGTATTATCTACGTGTATGTTAAAGTCGCCAATAATTATTGCTTTATCAACATTGACCAATAGGTCTGAGAGAAAGTCTGCAAAATCTTTTAGGAAATCAGCATATGGCCCTGGAGGTCTATATACGGTAGCCAAGGCTAGAGATAATAAGGATTTCTTTCTTACATCTAAGAGCGTAACATTTAGCACAAGTACTTCAAACGAATTAAACCTATGACAAGTTTTCTGAGTAACATTAAGAATATCTCTATAGATTGTTGCAACACCGCCGCCACGACCGATCAGACGGGGCTCATGCTTATAACAGTATCCTGGTGGAGTAGACTCATTTAGACCGAAATAATCATTTGGTTTAAGCCAGGTTTCAGTAAGGCACAGAACATCGAAATTATTATCTGTGACCATTTCATTTACAATAACCGCCTTAGGTGTGAGCGATCTAATGTTTAGAAGACCTAGCTTTAGAAATTGTTTTTGTTCACTGATATTTAGATTTTCTGGTTTAATTACAATAATATTCTTGCTAGATCTTACAGTAGATTTGTTGTTTGGCTTCACTAAGCGAGGAATAGACACAGTTTCTATATAATGTTCTACATTGGTACTTATATCAATTAAGTTGGGACAGCAAAGACTATGATTTGGACTTTGACTTACTAGTCAGATGGTGTGTAGCGTCTTGGAGATGTTGTCCGACAGAACAGCCGCTCCGACTCTGCTGGGGTGCAGACCATCAGGACGGAAGAGCCTAGGTCGCTCCCAAAACAGATTCAAATTATTTACAAAGAGCAGTTTCTGTTCATTACACCATGACATTAACCATTCATTTAAAGCAAATAATCTACTGAACCTTTCTTGTCCAAGTCGGTACGTGGGAAGCGGTCCAGACATGACGATCGTTGCTCTAGGCGATGTGCTGCGTACCGTCTCGATCAGGCTCCTGTAGTCCTTCTTCAGAACCTCCGTCTGCCGCAGCCTGATGTCATTCGTCCCCGCGTGCAGCACGACAGCTCCGACGCGCTCGTCACCGTTCAGGATCTCGGGAACCTGCGCAGCGACATCAAGAACACGAGCACCAGGAAAGCAGTGAGTGCGCACCTTACCTTTACCCGAGGTAGCACGGACATGGCGGACCATGGAAGTGCCGATGATCACGGCGTCGTCGCGTTCCGACTCGCGAAGAGGGGAGAAGCGGTTCCGGGTGGAGATCTCGAAGACCGGGAGGGGCGGAGAGGTTCTTGCTCTGGTCCTGGCTCGTGTCGTGACCCAGGGTGCAGGAGTGATTGAAGGCAGAGATGATCGCGTCCTCCTGGGCAGAGAAACGCACGGAGTAGACGAAGTCGGAGTCAAAGTCACAAAGTTACTAACCACTGACTTGTGAGCATCGGCGCGTGATGTTTCAAGCGCTGATCGCCGATCTCGCAGCTCGGCGAATCTGCTTCTCCACCGACTCCAGCTCCAATCGTACCGAAATCAGCTCGAATGTGTCCTCACCTGCACTCAGAGGTAACGTTAGACACACATCCGATATGTTCGCCATTATAACAGATGAACAGTAAATTAGTAGTAACAGTAAACAGTAAAGCAATCCGATTGTTTTTTTTTTTTTTATAAGGAATAGTATTGAGGATAAGTTCACATGATATAAAAATAGAAAGTGCCTGTTTACAATTGAGTGGTAAAGAAGAAAATCAAGGATTAATGAATCAATTCGACGGAGCTCCAAACACAAACACAGACCGCACTCGCATGTGCTTATGCCCCGTTGATGCGGGCTCTAAGCACAATCAACGTGTGTCTGTACTTTCAGAGAAGCTTTCAGAGAAACGGGTGTAAAAGATGAGACGACGCTCGATAGGCGCGAGGCCACGCGTGAAATGCTAGCGGGCTAAAGGCTAGTAGCCGAGATTCGGAAAGTTGGATCTAAGTAGCGATATCAAAGCAATCCGATTGTTTTTTACAAGGAATATTATCGAGGATAAGTTCACACGATATAAAAATAGAAAGTGCCTGTTTATAATTGAGTGGTAAAGAAGAAAATTAAGGATTAATGAATCAATTCGAAACTCCAAACACAAACACAGACCGCACGCGCATGCGCGTACTATAATCATCCCATAATTGAAACACAGGGGTGGGACGGATGAAACATAACAGTTTAAAACGGTAACTATTCATCTAATGCTTGTTTTTATGAACAATACCTGTCAATACCTTATGTAGGCCTACATATTGTTACAAACATATTTTGTAATTTATTTTAATTTTAAGATTCATATTAACATTTTTGTTCTGTCACCCAATAAACACAGACGATAAGCCTTTGCGCATTTTGCGTAATCTTTCTAATAGGCTATTTTGAAGAAAACAGACAAATCAGTTTACGATTAATTTTCATACCTTTATTCCTTGAGTCATATTGAGTCATATTGAGTGATTAAGTCATATTGAGTATTTTACTATGACCAGGTCAGGTGTTTCACCCGTCCCGACAGCGCCTCCTGCCAGTTAAACGTACTCGGTTACTAACGTAACCTCGGTTCTCTCTAGAGAGGGAACGAGTACTGCGTAATATCTTACGCTATGGGGAAAACTCTTTTCCACGAGATATTGAAGCCAAAAATTATCCTTAATTTTTTACTAATGTAAAACGCTTTGCAGCAGCAAGCAGGCCTAGGCGAGACAGCTCGCGCGCCTATTGGCTGCTCTGCGGCAATAGCAGCAGCCTATCGAGAGAGGCTCTGCGTGACGTCACGACGAATGGGGGCCTTTCGCGCCCATATCGTCACGTCCCGCCAGAAAGGGCGTGGTCTCGCCCTATATCTAGGCTCGATAGCTGCTCTTACGTCGGTTTTCATCGCCGAAGCGAACCAGAGCGTATTCCAAGCACGGCAAGATACGCAGTACTCGTTCCCTCTCTAGAGAGAACCGAGGTTACGTTAGTAACCGAGTACGTTCTCTTACGAGAGTATCTCTCGTACTGCGTAATATCTTACGCTATGGGGAACACAATGCAACACGCCGTGCTGGTAGGGATCCAACACCAAAGTCCCAGGGGCCGAAGCCCGGGGCGCATATAGTGCATAATCACCATAAACTCACAGAGAGTGAGGGAAGAGAGGCTAGAAGCATCATTCCCTGTAAATAGCCTCCGAAAGGAGCCAATCATGTGACAATAAACCATACCGTCAGGGTGAACATTCAGCCTGAACTGGGTGGCCACAAGTGTGTCAACTTTTAAATGAGCTGCTGTACCGGTCAGTGAGCAATACGCAGGTCAAACTCAGTATCCGAGCCGCACAGCAGGCAGATAGCACTGAATTTTATACCGCCAAAAGCTTAGCTTGTAAGGCGGGGACCTCCAGATTATAGTATTTTATAAATGTAGACGGCGAGGCCCAGCCCGCGGCCATACAAATATCTTGCAGGGTAACCCCGCTAGACCATGCCCACGAGGAGGCCATGCCTCTCGTGGAGTGCGCTCTAACACCCAAAGGGCACTGTAGGCCCTTAGAAGTGTAAGCCAGCGCTATGGCACCAACTATCCATCTGGATAGGCTCTGTTTCGACGCGGCAAGTCCCTTAGTACGGCCGCCAAACGAAACGAAAAGCTGCTCAGTCTGTCTGAAACCAGACGAGCGGGACACATAAGCCCTTAGTGCCCTGACAGGGCAAAGGAGACTCGCGTCCTTCTCCTCATTGAGAACCGGAAGGGCAGACAGGGAAATCACCTGGGCCCTGAACGGTGTGTTGAGGGATTTCGGCACGTAACCGTGCTTTGGTTTGAGTATGACCTTTGAGTCGTTAGGTCCAAACTCCATGCATGACGCGCTTACTGAGAGCGCTTGCAAGTCCCCTACGCGCTTCACTGAAGCGAGAGCCATAAGAAACGCTGTCTTGAAAGACAAGTGTTTCATGTCTGACGACTGGATTGGCTCGAATGGGGCGCCTTTCATGGCCTCCAGGACCGTGGAAAGGTCCCATGTCGGGACTGAAGGGGCCTGGGAGGGTTTAGCCTCCGAGCTCCTCTAAGGAAACGCACGACTAAGTCGCTCTTTCCTAGTGACTGGCCAGACACCGGTTTTGCAAACGTTGCTATGGCCGCCACGTATACTTTGAGCGTGGAAGGGGACCTGCCCTCATCCAGTAGCTCCTGAAGGAAGGAAAGCACTTCCGTAACCCCGCAGTCTGCAGGTGAAAAGCCCTGCGCTTGACACCAAGCAGAGAACACAGACCACTTCGAGGAGTAGAGCCGTCTGGTAGACGGGGCTCTAGCCTGCGCGATCGTGTTTAACACTCCCTCTGGGAGGTCAGCGGGTACCCGTTGATGGCCCATGCGTGCAGGGACCACAAATCCGGGCGAGGATGCCAAATCGAGCCTTCCGCCTGAGAGAGGAGGTCTCTCCTCAGCGGTAAAGGCCATGGAGCAGCGCTGGTCAGCTGCATCAGGACAGGGAACCACGACTGGTTTGTCCAGAGCGGAGCTATGAGTAGCACTGGGCATCCCTCCCTCCTGATTCGCTCCAACACCTGAGGCAGGAGTGAGACAGGGGGAAAAGCATAAAGGGGCGGCGGGGCCAAACATGGGCCAGCGCGTCCCGGCTTTTCGAGAAGAATCTCGGGCAGTGAGCGTTTTCTTGGGACGCGAACAGGTCAACCTGCGCTTTGCCAAACGTTTCCCACAGCAGCTGGATCGTCTGCGGGTGCAGAGACCATTCTCCTGCTGGAACGTTGTTTCTGGACAGCCTGTCTGGTCCCACATTTAGGTGACCAGGCACATGCGCCGCTCTCAGCGAGAGCAGGTTGTGCTGAGCCCAGACCAGGAGGCGTTCCGTCAGCCTGTAAAGGTTTCGGGACCTGACGCCGCCCTGGCGATTTATGTATGCCACCACTGACATGTTGTCCGACCGGACCAATACGTGGTGGCCTGTTATCTGGGGACAGAAGCGCCTTAGCGCTTTGTCGACTGCTATTAATTCCAAGCAGTTTATGTGAAGGAGCTTCTCCCGCACTGACCACAGGCCAGCCAGCGGTCTGCCCTCGAGCAGCGCTCCCCACCCCGAAGTGGAGGCGTCCGTAGACACCACCTTCACACTTGAGGGGATCCCCAGACTCACACCTGACTGATACCAGTCGGTTGCTTTCCACGGTTTCAGAGACGAAATGCACTGAAGGTCGACCCTGAGGCGAAACAGACCTGCGGTCCATGCCCTGGGGGGAACTCGTGCTTTTAGCCATAGCTGCAGTGGGCGCATGCGGAGCAGGCCCAACTGGAGTACAGAGGCTGCTGAGGCCATGAGACCCAGCATTTTCTGAAACCTTCTGAGCGGGACTATAGAGCCGTGGCGGAAGGATTTCGCGACGTGCTGAATATTCAATCCGCGCTCTGGTGACAGGCGTGCCGTCATGGATAGCGAGTCTAACACTGTTCCCAGAAAGGAAATCCTCCGACTGGGGAGCAGTGAGCTTTTCGCCCAATTGACTGTAAGGCCCAGCTCCTCGAGGTGCTCGAGTAATGCGGCCCTGTGTTCTAAGAGCTCCGTTCGTGAACGAGCTAGAATCAGCCAATCGTCCAAGTAGTTCAAAACTCGCATGCCCCGAAGTCTCAGGGGGGCGAGGACGAATTTTCCTGGTCGTAAGCATCCTGAACTGGCGCTTCACGAGCGCTCTGTTCAGCAGCCTCAGATCTAGAATGGGTCTGAGCCCACCATCTTTCTTCGGTACCAGAAAATATCTGCTGTATAAGCCCCCTTCGCTCTGAGCCTGAGATAAAGGTTCTATAGCCCCTTTCCTCAGTAGTTTCGCTATCTCGGCTCGAAGTAGATGAGATACTTCGCTTTTCTCCGTAGTTTCGACGCGCGCCGTGTAGCGCGAGGGCGTCGAGCGAATTGTAGCGAATAGCCTCTCTTTATAGTGTTCAGCACCCACTCTGATACCCCGGGAAGCCTTGACCACGCATCCGCGTGAATAGCTAGGGGCAGAATGAAATCTGGGCTCTGGCCGCGGGAAAGCGGCGGCACAAGAGTCCGTGTGTGCTGGGAACACAGCGCCGTGTTTACGGCGTTCGAGGCGGGGGGCGCGCTGATCACAGCGGGCAGCCTGGCCGCGCTCATCTCCTCTGAGGTGGGTGGCGCCGAGAGAGTGAGCGGGGCGAATCCCGTGGGATTCGGCGTGTCTGTGAGGAAATGTGGGCGCGGGACCACGGGCACATTTGCTACACTGAAAACACTGTCGTTTAGGGCCGACTGAATGTGTGTTGGTTTCGTTTTTACAGAAACCGAGGGACACGCAGCGTGTAGTGTAAGCGGGCATGGGGATATGGGCGCGTTCACTACAGTGTTTGCACAATCGACCGGAGTCGATTTTATTTGTGCGAGCCCTGCACCGTGGCGGGCTGTGTCTGGGTGTGGGAATGGGCACTGGGGCGTGGGCATTCTTACAACACTCATAACACCATCGGCCGAGGCCGGAACACCAGAAAATACACTCTTTATTGGATTTATCTGGGTAGCCGTAAAAACAGCTTTTGTGTGCAGGCAAGCGGGCTGAGACACCGGCTGCTTCACTGCAAAATACACTGGGACAGTCACAACGCATGGGGCTGAACGAGCGAGAAGTTTTGGTGGAAATCCGGCCGCAGCGGGATCTGAACACCGTCGTTTTCCTAGAGCGGCTAGGAAGACTTTGGGGCCTCGGGCTTGATCTCAATCCTCGGCCGGGGCCCGCGGTGAGGGGGGCGGCGTCCGGCGGAGCGAGACCGCGGTCTCTGATCCCGGGCCTGGCGGCGCTGTGAGGCGGCGGCGGAGGAGGGCGGTGCAGGCTGGGGCTGAGAGCTGCGAGCAGGCGGCTTGGTGCGGCCTGTAGCGGAGCTCGAGCGCTTCGGCAGGAAGTGCTTCATAGCCTGAGAAGTCTTCTGCACCTCAACAAACCTGTCCGCGAAGTCTTTGACGGCTGTTCCGAACAGGCCCTCCGGGGAAATGGGCGCGTCGAGGAACACAGAGCGCTCGGCTTCCGTCATCTCAGACAGCGTCAACCATAAGTGTCTCTCGGCAACGGCGAGAGAGGCCATGTTCCGCCCCATGGCTTGCGCAGCGGCTTTAGAAGCGCGTAGAGCGAGGTCCGTAGCGCTCCTCAGGTCCGCCACACAGATAGCACCGGGTCCCTCCTCGTCCAGCTTGAGGAGGAGGTCTGCCTGGTAGATCTGCAGAATAGACATCGTGTGCAGCGCTGAGACTGCTTTCCCGGCTGCGGTGTAAGCGCGTCCGTGCAGCGATGATGTCACTCGGCAGGCTTTGGACGGGAGCGTCGTCTGAACCCGCCGTCCCGCAGAGGGCGGGCAGAGATGCAACGCGACAGCCGTCTCCACCGGAGGAATGGCGAGGTAGCCTCTACTTCCCGCACCGTCGACAGCGGAGAATGCCGCGGAGGTAGAGGTACGCATCCTGGCGGAAAAGGGGGCCTTCCACGACTTTGCAACCTCCTCGTGAAGTTCCGGGAGGAAGGGCGCGGGCCTAGATTTTGACGGAGCCTCGTCTTTCCCGAGAAAGCGCCCGTCTAATCTGTTGCGCGGCGGCAGCGTGGGTGCCTCCCAATCGAGGCCGATGCTTTCTACGGCCTTGGTGAGCAGACGCATCAGCTCAGTCTCAATGCCGGCTCTCTTCCCAGAGGGTTGGCGGTGAACATTAGCGGAGGGGAGGTCCACAGAGCTCGCCCAATCCTCGCTATCCGAAGCCAAGAGAGAACACGCCTCGGTGTTGTCGTCCAACTCGATGGCGGACGCGGCGGCGGACGGCGGCCGCTGTCCGTCGGTGAGCGACTCGAGCGAAGCCGGCGAAGCTGGCGGGCGAACCGGCGAGCTTTGGCGGGCTGGAGATAGCTCGGGAGCGCGCTGGGCGCGGCGCTTCTTGCGACGCGGCGTCACGGCAGGCTGGGATACGGGCTCGGAGAACGAAGCTAGGCGAGTCCGCAGAGTCACCATAGGCAAACGTTCGCAGTGATGGCATCCGCCGTCAGCGAGCGCGATGGCCGCGTGATCCTCACCCAGGCAGGACACGCAGATGACATGTCGGTCCTCGTCGCTGAGTGGGGCTCGGCAAGAACCACAGGAAGGCATCACTCTGGATCCAGCGATGCGGGAGGCTTCGCTGAAGAGATGAAAATCGACGTAAGAGCAGCTATCGAGCCTAGATATAGGGCGAGACCACGCCCTTTCTGGCGGGACGTGACGATATGGGCGCGAAAGGCCCCCATTCGTCGTGACGTCACGCAGAGCCTCTCTCGATAGGCTGCTGCTATTGCCGCAGAGCAGCCAATAGGCGCGCGAGCTGTCTCGCCTAGGTCTGCTTGCTGCTGCAAAGCGTTTTACATTAGTAAAAAATTAAGGATAATTTTTGGCTTCAATATCTCGTGGAAAAGAGTTTTCCCCATAGCGTAAGATATTACGCAGTACGAGAGATACTCTCGTAAGAGAACCTGTTTTGCCCTTAAACTAAAAAACTCTGATATTGCACACTTAAGGGTGTGTTGCAGTGCTAATACACCTTTCGTATTGTCATTACAATGGCACATGAAACAATAAATACAACTTGTCAGTCAAAAAAAAGTACCACACGAAAGAATTCACTAACCACACTCAAAAACAGCTTTCTGGCTCTAACTTTAAAACGGCATGACGTAAAGAAGAAATGTTTTCGCGGGTCTGGTCGGCATTGCGTGCTGTACATGCTGACGAATTTTGACGTACATGACATGAGTGGTTTTCAAGGAAATCCAATGTTTCATCCGTCCCAGCTCTCCCCTACTGCAGGTCGCCACTGTGCAGCACCCCCGCTGGTTTGAATATTTGAATACATTCCAATATAATTGAATGATAAATAAATAAATGTATTTGCTTCTAGATGTGTAAAGGTAAACATTAAACATTAAATAATATAGGCTAATGTATAATTTGGTTTATTTTATATTAGTGTAATTTTAACGGATATGACAATATACAAAATCATTTTTTTATTAAATAAAATACAAATAAGTAAGAATTAAATAATATAGGCTAATGTATAATTTGGTTTATTTTATATTAGTGTAATTTTAACAGATATGATAATATACAATACACAAAAATGAATTTTTATTAAATAAAATACAAATAAGTAAGAAATAAAATGCAGTAAATAGTCCATCTACATTGTGAGTAAAAGAGAATATTCAAGCAATATAAATGAAAGATGAAGAACATCAACGCTGATCCGAAGAGCGTTTAGGTTTTCCCGTCATCACGTCTTTCTTTGAGCACATTGAGCTGTAAATGAAACGTTCAGTACATCATCAAGTCGTCGTTTCCATTTCATTTGTAGTATCTGTATTCATTTTAACGAATCAGAATTCTAGTTCAGTTTTCCAGTGTATCTTGTATGAACAAACTCACCGGGCGCAGCTTCCTTCCGCATCACTTCATGTTCGGGCAGTTGAGACCAGCGCAGCGTCACGTTAGATATCCCTCTTCCCATCAGAGCAGATTCCAGCTGAAACGAGCACATTTCGTAAAATCGCTCAGCTCTCGCTTTTGCATTCATGTGTTGCATTTACTTAATTAAAAAATTCTCTCTCTCTCTCTCTCACCTGCGTCAGGAGCTGGACTCTTACTGCGGCTTGAGACAGACTCCAGCTGGACTTCAGTTTGAGCTTCACAAACGTTTGCTTTAAACAAGGACCTGAAACACACACATGATGTTACTCTCTATCGTTTCGATCAGTGGTTCTGATGGGTCACAGACAGCAGGGGAAAAGAAATATAAATGCAAATAATCATATAATCATGCATTTTTAGGATCGCAAAATACCTAATTGCATCTTTTGTTTTTGGCATCAAAGGCCGTGTGTCTATAATATCTACAGTATTCTGGTGCATATTCATCTGTCACTTAAGATTAAACAAATGCAACATAGATAGATCATCAAAAATCATCAACAAAACTTCACAAAGTAAAACATCTTGGGTTACGACTGTAATCCTTGTGTAATAGCGTCTGAAGCATGTGTGAAACTAGACCAAACCTGATTGGTGGTACAAAGGCACACTGGACCACAATCTTTTTCTGAAGGACATCCTGGGATTTGTAATGACCACAGAGAGTCAGGAACTCGGTTTAACGTCTCATCCAAAGGACGGTGCTCTTTGACAGTGTAGTGTCACCATCACTATACTGGGGCGTAGGACCACTGACCAGGCTCAACCCTACTTAGCTTCAGTGGGCAACCAGTCTTGGGCTACAGGGTGATATGGCTGCTGGCGATATTGTCTGTTCGTACAGGTCTGGGAGAAAGTACCTCAGTGCTAAAAATACAGCCATCATCTCCAGGCAATTTATGTACAATGAGACATAGTGCTCTCTCCAAAGACCCTGTGTAAAGCGGCCCTCTATGACCACTCCCCAGCCCCCGAGGGATGCATATCTTGTCACTATTTTCCTGTGACAGGGCACCCCTAATACTGTGCCTTGAGACTGGACCAATGGTTTCTTCCATATGACAAGGGTATGAAGGCATCTGCGCGTAACCTTGATCATGCGAAACGGGTTTCCCCTCGGGGAGAACCCACTGGTCCTGAGCTACCACTGCAGGGACTCATGTACAGAAGGCAAAAAGGGTATTACATTAGAGCCCCAACAATCTCTGGAACTGTTTTACAGTGATGGCCTGGCCTAGCTTGATCCTGGTAACTGACGCCAGGATATAGTCGATAGAAGTGGGAGACAACTGTGCCCGCATCGTATTCGAGTCCCATTCCCCCCCAGAAATGTAGTTCGCTGCAGGGGAGACGGTATGCTTTTCTCGCCATTGAGCCTCAACCTCAGACACCTTATATAAAGTTTCACACATGCTTCAGACTCTATCACACAAAGACATTCACCATGGTGTTGTCTACAACCTTGAAAGGGAACAAAACACATGTTCACTTACAATAAGGATTAATTGTGGTTTAGTGTCGACTACAAATGAGTTTGATTGACTGCTGAAAGCATGTATAATATATATTTTAAAAATCAATAATAAACAGACATATTTCAACAAAGTTGATTTGGTCAGACCTTCTCCATAGACCTCCACCTCACACAGAGTGAGAAGCCTTAAATTTCCAGGACTGATCAGATTCACATATCGACCCTCCATACCGTTACAAGCGTAGGTGGACGAAACACCAGCTGGAATACTAGAAATCACAGCACATCTACAGAGAGACAGAGAAAACTTCAGTCAGACTTTATTCTTTCTGTACTTGTGTTTTCAGCTTTGAGGAATCAGGAATTTCTATTAGATATTAACTCTCTGGGGTCTGAGGTGTTTTCTGTGCCCTGGAGGTGTTCACAATTTCCTTAGCAAATATGGCACTATAATTGTTAAGTTCTTTCCATCTATCAATTTTATACATTCACATTTAAAAGATTCCATGATGTTAACTTATACCCTACTTGGTCAGTCTGCACATATAACGATCAACATGCTTGTATGCTTTGCGGCCCCTTTAAATAAAGTTTAAAAAAAAGACCAAGCATTCGATCTACGACAGAGCATCCACAAATCTTTCTACGGCGTCGTTGGCAGAGTGGTGAGAGCAAATGTTGCACAGTTAGCATGTGAATCGCTTGAGAAACTCTCTCTCGTTAGTTTCATGCGGATTACTTAAAGAGAGAGTTTTTTTTTTCGTTTTTAATTAGATCATTTAAAAGTAGACACTTAAATGTTTATAACGATATGCGCTCATGTCTATGTGACAAGTATTCACTGAGTTTTGTTTAAGTTTAGCGGCGTGCTCCAGAAAAAAAAGTTAATAAAAACATCCTTGTGTAGCGGGGAGATGGAAAGGCAGAAAGCACACTCTGTTTATTTTCTTTATTTTACAAAAGCACAATGTTTTGTTGTGATTGTAAGTGGATACATACAAAAGTAGACATTTTAACGGTTTCTTTTTTCATATTTCTTTTTTCTGTATGGCCATAAATGGTGGAATATTTTAAGTCTATTTTGCTACTATGTGAAGAAAATCCAGCAAAACCACGCCAGCGTGTTTGTCGACCCCTAAGGGTTACGCCACTGCCAAGCTAATACATTTACGGTCTAAAAACATTCTGGGAACAGTGATTTGCAATATTTCTGAAATGTTAAAATGTCCCATTTTCTTGTCTTGATTTTTTTGGGGGGCTCTACTAGAACAGGTTTTCATACTTGAATGTTGATTATTTTCCTCATATTCTCCATTGTTGCGGCTCCTCTCTTCCCAGTCTGTCAGTAACGCTCTGTTTACTTCCTGTCTCTATGAAGCCCCTCCTTCTGAAAGCACAATGTGCTCTGATTGGTCGGCTGAAGCAGTGTGTTGTGATTGGTCGAGTGATTCGAGCGTGTTTGGGAAATGTCCCGCCCTTTTCATAACCGCCAGTTTCAACATACTAACTCAACTAACTCAACCATAGTATGATGCGTATGATTTATTTGAATGAGGATTATTGTGATGTGTTCATTCCCAGATTGTAAATAAGATTCAGGGAGTTTAGAAACTGATATAGAGAATAACACCCGCTGGAACATTCCAAACATTTTCATGAGCAAACAGCAATATTAAACACTAATATAAGATGAACATGTAAAAACGCATAATAGGTCCTCGTTAAAAGATACTTATAATGTTAGTACAACATTCTCCTAACTCTTTTGCTGGGTGAAAGATGGTCTCACATGGGATTGTTGTTGCCGTTGTTCTCCAAAGAGTTTCCGATGCGAATCTCTGCTCCATTTATTCGTTCTGCACAGCATTCTTTTATGTTAGTGACGACCACTCTACTAACTCTGTGAGTATCACTCAGATCCAGCCTCCACCACGGGTTAGTCTGGTTAGTAGTTGACGAGCACGCGTACCACGACTTCACCGGACCTGGATTACCGTCAACGGCCTTTTCAGCAAACCACATGCCGTATGTCGATGACTGCGTGACATTTCTTCTTAGTGCCAAATTTCCTGGAGAATGTGACAAAAAGATGCTGAAAACCTACTGCATGTTATATTACAGATTTATGCAGTAATAATAAGAATACCTAAAACTATCACACACAGCATATTCTGAATCTGAGATAAAAGAGTTTTTGCTGTACATTTTGACTAGATCACCATGATCCTTCCAGAGGCCTCTTACATTTTAAATTAGTAAAAAAAAAACTTAAAATAAATAAAAAAAAAAGCATTTATTGATTATTTGGATTTTATGACATAAATTGACGCCTACTTCTACATCATTGCCTCTTTAGCCCCGCCCACGAATTGCGCTTGTATTCACGATTTGCACTCTGTTTGTTCACTTTATTTTAAATGTCTCTGAAAAGTATATGTCGAACTGTGTCTTGTTAAAAAACTAATTTGCAGTAAAATGAAATTTGCAGTGCCGACTACATTGAATGTCGTAAAACTCAAGAGTGAGTAACAGTGTTTTTACTATGTGTCACTATTGCTTTGTCTGATACATATCGTTTGACATGTACTGAGTATTTATACTGTAGCGCTGCAGTCAAACTGAATAGTTGTGATTTGCTGTTATTTTCTTTGCTTCGGCATTTATGTTTTTACATTTTATCAAAGGATGAACTATGAATAGTTTACAAGAACGACAGTGTGAGAGACAGTGGTACATTCATTCATAATTATATTTACATGAAACGCTTATCCTTTGTCAATTATAACTGTGTATTTAATATGCAAAACTTTTACCCAATCATAGCAGTGGGCGTTTACTTCCAAGTCTTGACCCCTTTAACTACATCAACTAAATGTTGTAAATCACGTTTGGTTTGAGGGACTGAGTTGCATCTAGATATTCAAGAGTACGGCAGTATCATTTACTCGTTACAGTGTTTGAAACTATCCATCACTGTCGTACACCTGTTCTGTCACACACTTTCAGCTTTGTTCTTCCAGTTTGTTTATGTGTTAATGGAAACTGCAGCAGAATTATTTGAATTAAATGCTTTTAGGTCATCCCCAAAGGACACGAAATACCCAAATTAATATGGATGCTTTACATGTCTCATCTTGACTATCTGTTAAGACGCAGTCAAATTTTAGTCAAAGTACATTGTTTTAAACACGCCATTGACTGTAAATAGGAACACATATGGCTGATGTCATAAATCTATAGTACTTTTGTTAAATAATATAAGAAAATGAGTGTTCGTGGTTGGATTGTGTTTAGATTAAAATAAGTTGATGTGAATTAGACATGAACTCACAAAACTAACCTTCTGTTTCGCCCACCTTCATTTGAACTGAGAAAATCCCTTTTCAAAGAAATGAGAAACACAGAAGAAAAAATAAATTAATCTTTTTTTAAATTTTTTTTAATTCAGTTTCAATTAATTAAAGCACAAACATTTTAACACAGATGACGGTAGCCATTGAATTTCAAAGTATATGTTTATTTTGGTAACACTTTACAATACGGGTGCACTAATATGCATTAATTCATGCTTAACTGATGCACATGTGTTAATGTATGACTCATGAAGAACTAAACCATTAATTAATGATTTCTGCATCAGCAACTAATAAAGATTCTATATGGTTAATATATTAAGTAATATATTAATTTCATTAATTAATGGTTTAGTTCTTCATGAGTTATACATTAACACATGATTATATGTGCATTAGTTAAGCATGAATTAATGCATATTAGTGCACCCGTATTGTAAAGTGTTACGTTTTTTTCCTACTATGGAAGTCAATGGTTACTGTCAACTGTCTGATTACCAACATTCTTCAAAATATCTTCTTTTGGTTTAAAAAACTCATTTGGTTTTGGAACAACTTGATGGTAAGTAATGACAAAATTTCATTTTTGGGTGAACTATCCCTTTAAAACTACCGGGGAAAACTATTTGCTATTATGAAAAAAAAAAAAAAAAAACGTACACAGTCCTAGTAAATTGATCTTGTTTTGTGTTTTAGGGATCAGAATGTTTTACTGGAAAACCAACAACAACAAAAAACTAAATATTTTAATACACCACAAAAAAGACCACATTAGATTGCCTTTTGGGGTCTTATGAAAAGTGTTTCTGCATCTAAAAGAAAAAGCTGTAATCACTAAGATATTAGACACATGGAAGTTGTTTTACTCACCCAGTAAAAGCGACAGACTCCTGTAGAAAACCCTTGTGTTCATTTCAAGCGTTTCCTGATTCTTTCTGCTTTCGGCTGAATGAATGATTACTGTGAGACAGAGAGATGAGAGACACATCAGATCAACTTTACATATCAGTGTGTCTTCTGTCCGTCTGTGTCATTTCAATCACATGATATTGTTTCTCCTCCTCCATTTTCACATTTTAAGTTTAAAATGACTTACAGTGCCTCATCTATTTCTTTAAATAAAAAAATCAACTAAAAAAGAATAAATGATAAATAAAATGTAATAGTTATCGTTGTTGTGTTTTGTATGCTGAATGTTGAAATCTGTGTGTGACTCAAGCATGATCAATTGCATTATATTGTCACAATTATAGAGGGATTATATTGACCCAATTCAAAGTTTCACAAGGTGTTTATCATTACCCAACATGAAAAATAATTTAGGTCACATTCTAAAAGCAACATATTTATTACTTCCCTTGCTTTGGAACCAAACAAATGTGATTTCTTGTTACATCGCTGCATAAAAAGAAATAATTACAATAATATAAATGTGTCCAACCAAAGGGACACTGATCACCATAACTGTGAGATAAAACAAAAACATTTTAGGAAAATTAATATCAATTTATGAAGTCAGCTTACGCGATGTTTTCTCAAAATTTTCAGTTGTATTGACAATTCAACATTCAAGATGACTTTGGGAAATGAGTGAATCCAACTAGAGAAAATTAACTGCAGAAGTGAAGGAAATTAGTGGTAAGTCCATTAAGAACTTTTTTGACAAAGGCACTTAAACCAATCAATAAGTTAAGATATTAGGTTAACTAATAAAGTGTTAGTTTGAACTACGGTTTGATTTTACAGTACAGAAGGACTCTAGATTGTTGTAGATTGTTTTGATCAAATGAATATGAAGAGGAGCTGTAGTCGTGACCTTTTTCTCTGAAACAAACCTTTCTCATTCTCTCTGAAGAAGCTCACTTGAAGGCAGGGGATAAGAGATGCACAAGGGCTTGTTTTCATGGGGAAATGGATCGTCCAGATTTTTATGTATATAGTTTTTCAGCTGGGTTAGTTTCTTTCTAACATGATGAGACATTAAAGTTTTGATCATGTTGATTGTTTAGATTTGCATATCAAATATGATACAGTAGTCTTTATAGGGTTAAGTGAAACCAAAGTGAAGGTTCAAATTTAATTAGAAATGAATTAGCAACAAGCTGAATCTATCTAGAATTGTTTGTAACAAGTTAAATGAATGGCAAAAAGTTGTTGCAACATAATGAACATTAACACATTTTAGATTAAATTTGGGGGAAAGAAGTGTTTGTTTAGTCCCCCCAAAAAAGCAAATGAAGCTCCCAGAAACAACTGTCAGCATTGTTTGAACAATTTATGCCAAATATAATGCTGAAACAAACTTGCAATATAAACAATTAGTCAGTGTTTAACTATTCAACTATTCCACTGAGTTGTTTTGGTTCATCTCTTGTGATTTGACATGCAAACTGTTCCTCTTATATATGTGTGTGATTATTTGCCTAACTAATGATGTGTTTTAGAGTTTATGTTAAGCAGATCGTACATAAAGATCAAGTTTGACTCGAGAGCCGATTTGACTGACCCTGCCATGAGAGAGAGAGAGAGAGAGAGAGAGAGAGAGAGAGAGAGAGAGAGAGAGAGAGAGAGAGAGAGAGAGAGAGAGAGAGAGAGAGAGAGAGAGATGTCTTCATGTTTTTTGTTTGTGTTGCTTTTTAAACTACATTAAATGCTGTATTGTATAAGGAATATGTAGAGGAAACTTTGACAGTTACTGAAAAAAATACAAATTTTGTCTCAAAATCTAATATAAATGGTTAACTGCTCAAAAGTTTTAATTGTCAGGTATAAATTGCACCCATAGAACCTAAATGAAAGCACTCACCAGCACTGGTTCCCTCTCAGCTGAAATGTGAAGATTCCTGAAGTGAGTCTGAGCTGGATTCAAGCTCCGCTGCAAACCATCATCGAGGATACAGAAGAAGGCCAATGTAAGAGGGTTCATTACGCTGTACAGTATGGCACTGAAAACTCTGTATTGAGCTTATTATTCATTTACAGGTCCGTAAAACTCTTTTGGAAAAAGAGGAGTATTTTCTATTTTATTGTGCAAATATCTTCAGTGTCCTGCATGGATCCACTGATCAACATGACTCGATCTCTCTATATTAGAAATATCTGTTTTAGTTAAAGTTTTGGGAAACTGTTTGAAAAAATATATCTCAAGAATACAGATTGTTGAATGAACATCAATCAATTCTGCACAATTCTGACTATCATCTGGAAAAATGTAATTATTGTTGATAATAATATTCAAATCTTACTCTAGCTAGTCCCGAACTTGAGAAAACGTCCGAACACAATTCCCCGGGGACCTGACGGGAGCCCCCCGAAATCTGAGACCCCCAGATGCAGCACAGCCTTCATCCTCAGTGTGGTGCCACACTCCACCCGTCCCACTAACCCACTATTTGTCCGATTTCCCACTATAGTGGCCAAACGTCCCATTGACCCCCGCTGACCTCTTCCGAGTCACGCCCCTGTCCTATGAAACCACTATTTGTCCGATTGCCCACTATAGTGGCCAAACGTCCCATTGACCCCCGCTGACCTCTTCCGAGTCACGCCCCTGTCCCATGAACCCACTATTTGTCCGATTGCCCACTATAGTGGCCAAACGTCCCATCGACCCCCGCTGACCTCTTCCAAGCCACGCCCCTGTCCCATTAACCCACTATTTGTCTGATTGCCCTCTATAGTCGCCAAACGTCCCATCGACCCCCGCTGACCTCTTCCGAGCCACGCCCCTGTCCCATGAACCCACTATTTATCCGATTACCCACTGTAGTAGCCAAACATCCCATTGACTCGCGCTGACCTCTTCTGAGCGACGCCCCTGTCCCATGAACCCACTATTTATCCGATTACCCCCATAGTAGCCAAACATCCCATCAACCCGCGCTGACCTCTTCCGAGCCACGCCCCTGTCTCATGAACCCACTATTTGTCCGATTGCCCCCTATAGTGGCCAAACATTAGCCTGGCATGCCAGACCTACATCAAGATGTTAGGTCTGGGAACTCTCCATTGACATACCTCAATCCGAGGGGCGGGATAAACGGTTGTCTTTCAAAATCCCTCGGCACGCAATAGGACAGCGCTAACCAACCAGAGCAACGAACGGCTGTGGCTGAGTGAGTCCCGTGCGTTTTCCCACTAGCGGAGCTAGTTGATATATTAAACTTTTGCCGTATCCGGTCGTCAAAACTTCGAACACATCTTCCTTTTCTAAGAATGACTTAAGTGGCGTTCTCTTAACTCCAAGTCCTCCAGAGTCGCGGCCAAAGCCGATTCGAAAGACCGCTGCATCTTCATTGTTTTCAAGTAACAGGGAAATCACCTATGGAAATCACGCGGAACGTCATGAACTGTGCCGTCATTGTGTTAAGCCCGCCCGCCGACTCTATACATGATGTGATTGGCCTGACCCGAAATTGGTTTTTCCAACTAAAAAGTCTATTGAGAGTTGCTAGACCACACTGGCAGCGAAATGATTTTCGCGGCCGCTAGGGTGCGTCTAGATTTCTAGGCTAGCCAAACATCCCATCGACCCCCGCTGACCACTCACAAGCCACGTCCCTGTCCCATGAACCCACTATTTGTCCAATTACCCACTAAAGTGGCCAAATGTCCCTTCGAACCATGCTGAACACTGCCAAGCGATGACTATCTTTCCAGCATTCAATACAAACTCGCAACTTCCGGTGGCGCAGCACTGCTAGCGACACGGGCACGGGAGAACAGGTGCATGTGGTTGTCGAAGTTTGTCTAAGTTTGTGAAATTTGTTAAGTCTATGTCAAATGGGTTGAAGTGCTGCTGTGGTCTGCTGAATGAGGAAGAAGTGAACGAGGAAGAGAAGTTACGATGGGAAAGAGAGTCACCGGAGTGTGGCTGCTGATGCTGCTGCTAATTACAGCCACCTTTTGCACCCACGTACAATATGATGTCACCACACTCGCCGAAAGTAACGAACAGACGCTGCGGGTGTACGGCAGGGACTGGCTGTTGTCCTTGAGGAGGAAAGTAACACCAGAACCGGGCTTGTTAGACCATGTTCCGGAGGAGCTCCTACGACAGCGCGGAGGTAACCGGCCGCGGAAACGAGGGAGAAGGGGCGGCATTAAACTACGCCTTCGCCGGAGGGCAACAAGGTCGCCGCTGCCATCTATACTCTTTGGCAATGTTCGCTCCCTAAGGAATAAGATGGAGGAGTTGAGGCTTAATACAAAGGCCTGTAACGAATGTCGCGAATCATGTCTAATGATTTACACAGAGACCTGGCTACAAGAGGATTTTCCAGACTCATTGGTACAGGTACGAGGCTTCTCATGTGTGCGTATGGACAGAAACAACGACTCAGGGAAGAGGGGGGGGGGGGGGGGATTTGTGTTTATATTAATGAATCTTGGTGCAATAATTATACGATAAAACACAGGGTGTGCACTCCTGATCTTGAGCTTATCTGCATTAGTTTGAGACCGTTTTATTTACCGAGAGACTATGGGAAGATCTTTTTATGCTCGGTATATATCCCACCCAGTGGGAACGCATCTAAAGCAGCTTCACGTGTAGCGGACTGTGTACACCAGCAGCTAAATGATAAACCAGATTCCCCTATATTTGTTCTTGGAGACTTCAATCATTGTAAATTGGAGCTGTCTCTTCCTGGCTTCCAGCAATATGTTATAAACAGCACACGTAAGAATAGGACGCTAGATAAATGCTACAGCCACAGACCACAGACTGGGAAGTCTTTTATCAGGATAACGACATTGACAATATTGCAGAAACAATAACGGGGTAGTTTCATTTTTGTGTCGATACTGTTGTGCCGAAAAAGATGATCACTATATATCCTAACAATAAAGACTACATAACACCTGAAATTAAACATCTGATCAAGAGGAAAAAGCAAGCATTCCGGAATAATGATTTGATGGAACTGAGATCAATACAAAAAGACCTGAGGGGGAAACTGAAGAAGGCGCGAGAGGAACACAGTAAACGAGTTAGGGAAGCCTTTTTAACGAATAACCCAAAAAAACTGTGGGACACGGTGAAAGAAATGACTAATATGAACTCTAGTAAGGGGGAATTAAATGTGGAGAATGAGTTGGATAAGGCTAATGAGCTTAACATCTTTTATAAACGTTTTGACATGAATTGTGGAACAAATGTGATCTGTTGCAAAGAGCTGTCTATGCCAATACCATGTGACCCAATACAGGACAGAATAATAATTAACCCTAAAGATGTCAACGCAGTTTTTAAAAAGTTGAATAGTAATAAGGCTAGTGGACCTGATGGTATTTCATCTTTTATTTTGAAAACATTTTTGGATGAGTTAACTCCGGCCTGGTGCCCCTTATTTCAATCTTCTGTGGATGCATGTATTATTCCAATTATCTGGAAGACATCAGTTGTCATTCCGTTGCCCAAAAAATCATGCCCACAGCAAAATGATGACTATAGACTTCTATAGTGATGAAGTCATTAGAACGTATAATGGTTGGTAAATTAAGGAGTGAGGTACAGCATCTTTTGGACCCGTACCAATTTGCCTATAATAATGGCAGGGGTACTGATGATGCTTTAATTACAACTGTACACTCCATCTTAAAGCACTTGGAGAATCCATCAGGTTATGCTTGTTTATTATTTATGGATTTTAGTTCTGCATTTAATTGTATTCTTCCGCAGATAATGTTAAGTAAACTACACCAGATGGAAGTGAATCCCTTCATTATTAAATGGTATGGTTCTTTCCTGACAGAAAGGAAGCAGCAGGTGAGAGTTAACTCCACTCTTTCTGAGATGATTAACATAAGTACAGGTGCCCCTCAAGGCTGTGTAAGTTCGCCCTTACTTTTTATATTATATACAAATGAATGCAGAATTATCAATAGGAATAATTTTATTATTAAATTTTCAGATGATATGGCCATACTTAGTTTACTCTACAACGATTCAGACATTGGTATTTATACACAGGAGATAGAGGAGATGGTGAAGTGGTGCAATAAGCATAACTTGCTCCTTAATGTTAATAAAATCAAAGAAATGATTTTTGACCCTAGGTCTATAGGCGATCAAAGTCCTATTCTAATTGAAGGAGTACCGATTGAACAAGTAACAACATATAAATATTTAGGAATTCAAGTAGACAAACAGTTACAGTGGTCACAGCACGTGGAATATGTTTCCTCAAAAATATGTCAGCGTCTATATTTTTTAAGAAGACTAAGAGTTCATGGCGTTGACAAGGATATTATGTTACTGTTTTATAAGGCAGCAATTGAGTCTATTGTCCGATATGGTATTGTAGCCTTGTTTGGTAACCTGTCAGTTAAACTAAAATCACAGCTTCATACATTGATCAAAAGGGCAGGAAAAATAATTGGACAAGTGCCACCGACTACTCTTAATGAGCTTTTTGAAGTGGCGGTGAGGAAACAAGAGTTTAAAAATTACTAATGATCCGAATCATGTCCTCTACAGTGAGTATGAGATGATGCCCTCAGGTAGAAGGTACAGGTTACCAAACTGTAGACTGAATAAGTTTAAATTTTCATTTGTACCACTCTCTATAAAAATATTGAACAACAACAAATAGGGTGTGTGGGTTAGTTTCTAAGGTGGTAAAGTATGTGTAGGTAATTATGTTATGTGTTATGTATATTGTGTTGCACCTGCTATCTCGAATGCCCAAGATGAATTTCTCAGGAGACAATAAAGGCTAATCAATCAATCAATCAATCAATCAATCAATCAATCAATCAATCAATCAATAAGCTGCCATTGGACACAACCCCAATGCAATCTCCTGAATGGGGCTTCGGACAGTTTCTTTGGTAGACATTTTATTTAAAGTATCTATCATGATAAAAACTATTTTACTGCACTCAGCAGGCCCCCCAGAGTCTGCAGCACCAAGTTTCATTGCAAAATTCCACTGCCCGCGAAGCCACTATTTTGTACAATGTAATAAATGCTATGTGGGATCTCCCACCAGCAGCCATATCACCCTGTAGCCCAAGACTGGTTGCCCACTGAAGCTAAGCAGGGCTGAGGCTGGTTAGTACCTGGATGGGAGACCTTCTGAGAAAACCAGGTTGCTGCTGGAAGAGGTGTTAGTGAGGCCAGCAGGGGGTGCTATCCCTGTGGTCTGTGTGGGTCCTAACACCCCAGTATACTGATGGGGACCATATTCTGTCAAAGAGCACCGTCCTTCGGATGAGACGTTAACCGAGGCCCTGACTCTCTGTGGTCACAAAAAATCCCGGCATCCTGGCCCAATTTGCCCAGTGGCCTCTGTCCATCATGGCCTCCTAATCATCCCCATATACTGATTGGCTTCATCACTGTCTCCTCTCCACCAGTAAGCTGGTGTGTGGTGAGCGTTCTGGCGCAATATGGCTGCCGTCGCATCATCCAAGTGGATGCTGCACATTGGTGGGGGTTGAGGAGATTCTCAACTTTCTATGTAAAGATTCTATGTAAAGTGCTTTGAGTGTCCAGAAAAGTGCTATATAAATGTAATGAATTATTATTATTATTATTATTATTATTATTATTATTATTATCTCCATATCTCGGCTAAGGAGAAGTGTAGAGAGCCATGCACTCCTGTCTAAGTCTCATTTCCCTCTATCAGAATCCAAGGTTTCAAGAAGATCCGAGAAACTTTATTTTTTGACCCAAAATATTTAAAAGAGTGGAGCCTGGGCTGTCTACAGAGATGGTGTTTTTTACAGTGTGTTCAGGGCACAGGCAGCTAGCGGATAGTGAGGAGATGTTTGCAGGGCTCTCAAGTGTCACGCATTGAGTGTGACAGTCACTCATTTCGGTCTTTTGTCACGCTCTCCCGCCACACATTGTATTTCTCACGCTGCAAAACTATTTGATATATAATTAATATGCCGCAGCGCCCAAACCTGTGGCCGCGCCGCGCTTTCACTGTGGAACCGGCAGGAATCAAGCGCGTCTCCTCTGGTGTTGTTCGTCGAGCTATAGCCAATCAGAAAATAGCACTATTGTATGTGCTCAACAACAAATGGCACCCCGTCGGCCGGGTGTCACTCTTCTCTCTCTCTCTCTCTCTCCTCTCTCTCTCTCTCTCTCTCTCTCTCTCTCTCTCTCTCTCTCTCTCTCTCTCTCACCCCCCAACACCCCCCACCCCCCCCCCCCCCCCCCCCCCCCCCCCGTCGGCTGGGTGTAACTCTTCTCTCTTTCTCTCTCTCCTAACCCCCCCTCCCCCCTCGGCTGGATGTCACTCTAAGCTGTCTTCAAAACTTGAGAGCCCTGTGTTTGCTGTACAGTATGTGACAAAAAAAGTTTTGTCCTAAAAAAACGCGTTACATCGCTAGAGCACCTTTAAATTTAAACCATTAAAAGGTTAAGTAGGCTACCTGGTGTGTTGTGGGAATGGACCAGCCTAGGGACAAAGAGATTCAAACAGGAAGTTGTTCTGTTTTATGGGAATTCTAAAGGAAATGAGACTGTACCAACTTTGATGTATTAGAGGGGACATAGGGAAATGTGATGTCTTGATCAATGTGCTTTTTGTTTAATAGAATTATTTTGCATGAACTAAAATGTATCCATGGCTCTAAATGTAGTTAAATGTATTGTGTTCATTCCAGGGTTTGTGTTGTTATTGTTGATTGAAAATGTGTATGGTTTTGTTTCCCCTTTTTTGATTTAATGGTGCTGGCCACCTCCTATAAGTTCAGTGTATGTTTTGTCTAGTGAGAGTGGTTATTTATTGTACCCTGTGAACGATGGTGTTGAATTTTGTCCTCTGTTAGTTTGAGAGGCTCAAGCACAAGTATGTCCTTTTTGAATACTGGATATTTCCTGTGATGTAATCTGATTGGAATACAATTTTTGGACTTTTCCCTCTGTAATGAGTTTTGATTAGTGATGGGCAAATGTAGTGGTGGGCAGATTGAGGCTTCGTAAAACAACAGTTGAAGCAAATGTGCCATATTGTGTCAAGGCTTCGAAACAATCCGACACCCGTCTCAACAGTGACACCTAGTGGTCACTTGCAGGTGTTGATCTGAAACAACTTTGACAACGAGCCATTTAAAATGATTTTTTTTTATTATTATTGTATTTTTCTAATATGTGAAGCTTGTAACCTGTAATCCTCACTGTGCATAATGTTATTTTGGTCATGAAAAATGAATATTAATAAAATAAATCAAGCCACAATGTCTCACTTTTTAAAATATTTTTATTCAAAAATATTAATTTCTCTGCTGTCGAAGGACTTGGCCTACTTTTTTTTTTACAGATACTTTCTCCAGCCTTTGAAAAAATATTTTTTAGCAAGGACATACAAATGAGGAAAGATTACTGCTCTCTCTTTCCAGTAATTTAGGGGATCATGAGTTCTGGGCAAAAACGCATTGTTGAGTTATTTTTTCACTTCCACTGTGGCATCAGCTGTAGCATTAGCCGCGTTTCCACTGCCGGGCCAGGGCCGAGCCGTGCTAGTGCGTGCCAGGGCCAGTCACGTTTCCACTGTCACTTCCGGGGCTTGATCGGCGCTTATTCGGGGCCAACGGCCAGGATTTCTGGCCCGTCGAATACCTTGGGCCAAACCGGGCCAGCTCGGGCTAGAGGCGTGCTTAAGGTAAAAGGCGGAGTTTATCGGTGTTATGGAACGTTATGATCTGAAGCAAGATGCACAATTCACTTTTTTATATCGCGCAAAATATTCACTGCTCGAAATGGCGAATCGCCTGTACTGGTCTGTCGAAGATACCAAAGCTCTTCTGAGCATTTGGGCAGAAGAAAGGGTAACGTTACAACGTCAATTTGACGGCGTGTGAAGGAATGAGGACGTTATAAAATACATCGATGCTGAACAAGCTAAGCATTCAGCGAGCAACGCTTCAAGTTTTGGGAAAAAATAAAAAGGTTGCGGGCGCAGTATTGTACAAGGCGATTCAAACGCACAATGGACAAATCGGAGCTCAGAGAAGTAACTTTCCATGGTTCGACTTGATGGACGGTGCTGTTAGTGGCGACTCGCGAGACAATCGGGACACTATTGCAGCCACGGCCGGTGAGTTAATATACATGCTATCTTCCTAACTTAATAAATAAATAAATTCATAATACATGCTGAAATGGGTTGGGTTGTATGACATTTGATCCAGAAAGGCATGTTAGGGGCGGGGTTTAGGGCAGCGCTGCGGGGCTACTGGCCCGGCAGTGGAAACACAAGCCTGGTGCTTGAGGCCCGAGGCCACTGGCTCGGCTCGGCTCACTGTTAGCTCTGGCCCGGCCCTAGCCTGACTTTGTCATACTCATATTCTAGTCAGAACATTCTGATACTGGTCCATAGGGCTTTGATTATGAGGCGTGTCTTAACCGAACCAGGAAAAACAACAACTCTGCACTCAATTGGATACTTACAACCAATCAGAGGAACGCAGTAAGTGACGTATGTTGAGCAACGCATAGTTGTCAACAGAACCCAACTGCACGATCTCTGGAAAAAGTATGAAAAAAATAATGAGTGTTAACGATCTTTGCCGGTGTTGCAAAAAGAATTTAAGGATTCGCGGAGTAAGGCCCTACTTGCATGCAAACACGAAAAGCATTTTTGAAAGAAATGCGTTTGATGACGTGATGATTACGTATTGGATGGATTATCTGTCCATCATCGTATAAAGCCCGCCCTGGCAATTTGATTGGCCCGACGATTTCTGAACCGGGCATAATTCCTCCTCAATGGATCGAGTCCAGACCGAACTTCCCGACCAAAATATGTTGTGGGCGGAGTTCAGGCTGGGATCCAGGCTAGCCCGGCCCTGGCCCGGCAGTGGAAACGCGGCTATTGTGTATCATCTGGGTTTCACGGATACGATTATCAAAAAGTTCCCATAAACTGTCCTGTGTTTCTACTGGTGTTGTTGATGATGATGATGATGATGATGATGATGGGCCTGATGTTGACATTTGTGGCTCTGGTGTTATGTAATGGCAAGTTACACCAAGATATCTGTCCATATTAATGTAGGACCATATGTCAGCCGTAAGGCTAACAAATTCGGCCTTTTGTAGGTCCTCCATTGTCTTCTCCTTGGTTTTGTTGTACCTTTCACTAAACATTGTTTTAAGCACCTTCTGGTATGGGAGGACATAGCTTGGATCAAGCTTGTTCACAAAGGCCCTGAAACTCTCATCCTCCACGATGGTGAAGGTCTGCAGATCCTTCCCCACCATGGTTAGAAGAGCCTCATCCAATTCCCTCTGTCTGCCTTTTAAAAGAGGAGATAAAACATACTTTCAGACAAATACATTGAACAAATAGTAACCTACTGTAAAAGTAGCCTACTGGTAAATTATTTGGAAAACTTCCTAAACAAAGTTATGTTATGAACGTTTATGCTCAGTGTGCAGAGAAAGATAAAATGGAATGTAGAACTACAACAATTAGAAAAAACAAAATTATGTATTGGCTGTAGATTGGGTACTCGTACGTAGACCTATACAATGTATATTCATAAAATATTATATTATATTGACAACATTTATATTATATTCACAGTGAAGCTGTTTTTAACATGATTGGCAGTTGTGATTGGGACGTTAGGTTGCAGGGCTTATTGTGTGGTCTGTTCCCGACCCTGTAAATCAAACACTGATTCGGTGGACCATGCCACCCGTCGAAACACTTGTGAAACACTCCGAAGCTTCATTTAGCCGTAGTCATGTGACATGGATGTTTCGAAACATCTGCACTTCGGGATCTCGAAAAGCTTCTGAACGTCAGTTTCACATCAGCCATCCCTAGGTATTCGGCCCGAACCCAGAGTACTCCCCCGTAGTCCTGGCTGTGGAAGGAACAAGCCGAGAGTGAGGTGTCGGGGTGGTGGAGGGATACTGAAAAACTGTCAAGGAATGTAGGTTAGTTGACTGAGTTCCTTTATATATGCTTCCTCTCATGCTGATGGGTTAGTCATGATGATTGTTGATGACAAGTTAATTGGATTGATTATTTGAACATGCTCCTCCCGAACTTTGTTTAGTGAAACATCATTTTACGAGTTCACACTTACAAATAAGTCAGATAGAATAAATGGTATGCATATTTGGCGTGCTGTCCAAGGAGATGGCTCCGGGCTCGGTATTTGGCCTGAACCCAGAGTACTTGCCCCAAAAGTTGCAATAAATGCGGGACTGCCGCCAGAAATTATGTTGATGACCCCCAAAAACTTGGGGAGTGCAAAGCTTATGGTGCTTAGGGTGGGAATTTAGTCGCTGGATGGGGAAGGCTTCTTGCATCATCAGAAGGGAGTTGATTGTCGTGGCATCAGATGGGTGGCCTCACAAGGGGATGGCCGTATGGGGTGAGCTTCTGTGGAAACGGAGGAGGATAGCATAACTGCTGCAGTGGAAGCAAGTTGATGGAGAGACTAGCTCCTGCTGGAGGAGATGACACTGCTGCGGCAGTAGACCAAGCTTGTTTTTCAACTTGCTTTCCAACTATCCGATGGCAAATTGGATGGAGAATTGAATACTCATGGGAACGGAAAAGGGAACACTGCTGTGGCAGTGAAGGCGAGTTGGATGGAGAAACGGAATTCCTGCGAGAGTAGATGAAACTGCTGCGGCAGTGGACCAAACTTGCTTTCGATTTGCTTTCCAACTATCCTTTTGGACGGAGAAACGGAGCTCCTGCGGGGGCAGAAGAGAACGCTGCTGCGGCAGTGGAGAAAGTTTGGACGGAGAAACGGGGCTCCTACGGGGGCGGAGTAGATGACACTGCTGCGGCAGTGGACCAAACTTGTTTCCTGAACTCAACTGCCCAAAAAGTAAGTTGGACTAAGAACTGGGCTGCTGCGGGAGCAGAAAAGATAACGCTGCTGCGGCGGAGGATCATGTTTGGATGGAGAAATGGAGCAGATTGTGCTGTAGTGGAAAGACTTGGTTCTGACTTTCTTTCGAATTATCCGATGAGTCAAAAAGGCGTAAAAGACAGGTATATAGGTACAGACATATTTAGACACAGAAATCAACTTCACTCACCACACTCGCAATACACCACTCACACACTCAACACCCACACCGGAAGTGAGAGAGAGAGAGAGAGAGAGAGAGAGAGAGAGAGAGAGAGAGAGAGAGAGAGAGAGAGAGAGAGAGAGAGAGAGAGAGAGGAGGGGATTAAGTTTACCTTTATTATTACAATTGACTTGCAATTAATTAATTAATCAATGTTTCATCAACAAATTTGCCTGGATTAATAAATAAGAAGCAACTAGTAGAAAATAATCAGGACATGGAGGGGCCGGTAACTGGAGCGCGTCTCATAAATGAAACAAAATTCAGACAGACCTGAGAAGTAGCTATATCTATAGAAAGATCGAAATGTATACTTTTAAACAAAACAATTAAAAACTAAAAGAAATTGGCTACTCTCTGCGTATGTAGGCTAATTCATATGAGGTGTGCATTTCTCTATATAGGCGCGTTAATACTGCGAAGATGGTGAGTCTGCATTGTCAAAATGATCTTTGCAGGCACAGACATAGAAAACACTATAGTTTATTAATAAACAATTTAAATGTTTCATGCATAATCATTACTTTTGCCGGTTCTTTGTGGCAAGCTTTATTTCAGGTGTTGCGTCACTTGCGTGAGATCTCTGTGCCCAAGTAGCCACGACTTACTATCTTGAGGCCACGAGTTAATTATCTTGAGGCCACGAGTTACTATCTCGAGACCACAAGTTACTATCTCGAGGCTGCGAGTTACTATCTCGAGGCCACGAGTTACTATGTTGAGGCCACAAGTTACTATCTTGAGGCCACGAGTTACTATCTTGAGGCCACGAGTTACTATCTTGAGGCCACGAGTTACTGTCTTGAGGCCACGAGATAGTTATAATTTTTTTTTTCCACAAAGTGGGACTAGGGGGGCTCCGTACTTACCCTAACCAAACACACCTGAAAAATTTAAAATCAGTGTTCAGAATTATTTGCAAATTACAAATGAAAATCTTTGTCAGACGCAGATAGTAAAATAAGCTCTCATTTCAATATTCAAAATATCTAAAATATCTAGCTTTTAACCAAAACTTTTATGTACGATTTTCAAAGGCAGCTTTACAGAGCCAAAAAAATAAATAAAAAACATTTGATTTATGTTTTTGTTATGTTTGGTTTCTCACTTCCCTGTGAGTGAATAATGAAACTAGAGAACTGGTCTTAGGAAACTAGGGAAAGTTAACTTAGGAAAATAAAATAAAAATCATTATACAGCAAAATCTTATTGTTCAGTTACGATGTTCAAAGCAAAAAATGTAAAAAAAAAAATGTATATGCAAAACAAGTCAGTAAACTGATTATTTTCCAATTTTGTCAAAACAAAACTAGTTTAAAAAATGGTTTTAAAACATAGGAAAATGCAAGTATTCACGCCCGTGCCTCCGCCATGCAGTGCGCAAAACGAAATTCACTTTAAAGAAAGGCTTTTTTTAAATACAAAACTTAAGTGTTTAAAATCATGTCTGAGTCTGACCCATTCCAATTGTTTTCCGATATATTGGTCATCTTATGATCCTATTTTAGGCTACTCATATATGCGGTTCCCTTATAATCAACATAGATTAAATTGAAAAAATAACAATATATTATTTAAACATAAATATGAAACTTATGTTTAATTTTTTTAACCCTTTATGACCTGCCATAGAACAATTCCACCAGAGCATATCTTTGTATTTTTACATGCTGTGCTGTCATTCTTTTGAGCATTTTCATATGACATACATCAAAATAATCCTTACTCTCCCAATTTGAAGGCTATTTTTGTAATAAATCAATAGTAACTAGATAAATATCTCAAAAGTGCAATAAACAAAAAGAAAAACAAATTTAATTAGTTTTTTTCTACATATTTTATTCAATACAAAAAATGGATAAATGTCAACCTCAAACTTGTCAATGTAAACAACGTGCATAAAACAATTTAAAACTATACAGAATTGATTTGAACTGTTTACATAAATTAGTTTTTAAGATACACTCATTTTTACACTCATTCAAAAAAGGGGGAGAAAAATGGCATGTAAAATATCCAATTAGATTTGTGGTCAAACAGATAACATTTTGCTTTTGAATATTGGTTGAGCATTGAATTGTCAAAATATAAAATAAATAGATGAGCAGACGGAGAGTTCATCGTCATCGGACGCAATTAGTATTTCCAAAACCTCCGCGTGGAGTACTTGCGTTTACTTGCGTCCGTCGGTACAAACGCATGGTCAAATGACGCAGCGTGTGACGTCACAACATGTGACACACCCGGGGGTCATAGTGCACAGAACGTGATACGTCAATGAGTCATCGGAAGACGTAACTATCAATCGCAGATCTACAGAACATGTGTGCAAAGACATGCAATGCATTTGTGTGTTGGTTTTTTTTGTAAACGCATATTACGCAGTTTGTACAGACTGATTAGAGGGTGAAAACAACGCAACATGGGCATGTTGGAGGCTTGATCTAAACATGTTACATCTCTGGTTTTGTATGCAAAAAGAATGATTGAGCTAGCCATTTGGTTTCAGTTTCTATAGGCTTTTAAACAGACACACGGTCGGTCTTAGAGGGTTAACTTAGCCTATATTTAAGTGTCACACTGCTCTGCTTTGCTCACATACTCTTGTGTGTGGCCTATATGTGTGCGTGCATGTGGTGGAGGGGTGCGATTTTAGAATAATAATCAAATAATACCCAGTGATTTTCGAATATTATTTTTGCTTGAAAATTTCGTTTTGTATAAATTGTATCTTCATTTTAATCAATGTTTCATCAACAAATTTGCCTGGATTAATAAATAAGAAGCAACTAGTAGACAATAATCAGGACATGGAGGGGCCGGTAACTGGAGCGCGTCTCATTCAGACCTGAGAAGTAGCTATATCTATAGAAAGATCGAAATGCATACTTTTAAACAAAACAATTAAAAACTAAAAGAAATTGGCTACTCTCTGCTTATGTAGGTTAATTCATATGAGGTGTGCATTTCTCTGTATAGGTGCGTTAATACTGCAAAGATGGTGACTCTGCATCATCACAATGATCTTTGCAGGCACTGACATAGAAAACACTATAGTTTATTAATAAACAATTCAAATGTTTCATGCATAATCATTACTTTTGCCGGTTCTTTGTGGCAAGCTTTATTTTAGGTGTTGCGTCACTTGCGTGATATCTCTGCGCCCAAGTAGCCACGACTTACTATCTTGAGGCCACGAGTTAATTATCTTGAGGCCATGAGTTAATTATCTCGAGGCCACGAGTTACTATCTTGAGGCCACGAGTTACTATCTTGAGGCCACGAGTTACTATCTTGAGGCCACGAGTTAATTATCTTGAGGCCACGAGTTACTATCTTGAGGCCACGAGTTACTATCTTGAGGCCACGAGTTAATTATCTTGAGGCCACGAGTTACTATCTTGAGGCCACGAGTTACTATCTTGAGGCCACGAGTTAATTATCTCGAGGCCACGAGTTAATTATCTCGAGGCCACGAGTTAATTATCTCGAGGCCACGAGTTACTATCTCGAGGCCACAAGTTACTATCTCGAGGCCACAAGTTACTATCTTGAGGCCACGAGTTACTATCTTGAGGCCACGAGTTACTATCTTGAGACCACGAGTATCTATCTCGAGGCCACGAGTTACTATGTTGAGGCCACAAGTTACTATCTTGAGGCCACGAGTTACTATCTTGAGGCCACGAGTTACTATGTTGAGGCCACAAGTTACTATCTTGAGGCAACGAGTTACTATCTTGAGGCCACGAGATGGTTATGATTTTTTTTCCCCACAAAGTGGGACTAGGGGGGCTCCGTACTTACCCTAACCAAACACACCTGAAAAATCGAAAATCAGTGAAATTACAGAATTCACAGATAGTAAAATAAGCTCTCATTTCAATATTCAAGATATTTAAAATACCTAGCTTTTAACCAAAAATTTTATGTGGGATTTTCAAAGGCAGCTTTACAGAGCCAAAAAATAAAATAAAAACATTTGATGTATGTTTTTGTTATGTTTGGTTTCTCAATTCCCTGTGAGTGAATAATGAAACTAGAGAACTGGTCTTAGGAAACTATAGGGAAAGTTAACTTAGGAAAATAAAATAAAAAATCATTATACAGCAAAATTTTATTGTTCAGTTACGATGTTCAAAGCAAAAAATGAAAAAAAAAAAAGAAATAAATGAATATGCAAAAAAAATCAGTAAACTGATTATTTTCCAATTTTGTCAAAACAAAACTGGTTTAAAAAATGGTTGAAAAACATAGGAAAATGCAAGTATTCGCGCCCGTGCCTCCGCCATGCAGTGCGTGCTCCACACTCCGCACAAACACTTGGATATGTGTCAAAATCTTGCGTTTATTTGTGATAATCTTAGCCCTGTATTATTATTGTCTAACCTGTATGACTGACATTTGACGAATTACTTTGTTCCTTTTTTGGATAAAAGCACCTTCTAAATATGTAAAACCTAAATGTAGGCTAATAATAATAATATTATTATCATTTGTGTTTATAACTATAAATGATCTCACTGAAGACAGTAATATGTTAATCATAAAATACTTTATGAATGTTTTATTTTTATATAACCTACCCTTGTGTATGTGTTATTTTTCTTTTTTTATATGTGAAGTCTTTTTTTTTTTGCTTATTCTATTATACTGAGCTTTTTCCTCCTAAAAAATGGGCTTTAAAGATACAAGTAGCCTAAATGTCGTTTTTTTTTTAGAAAATTCAAGAAATTATCCATTAAAAAAAATTAAGTTTAAACAATGAAATATATCCCGCACCTAAACAGGAGGGCTGGTTGGCACAGACTGGGAGAGAGGACACAAACCCGTGAGTAGAGTTTACAAACCCGTGGGAACGGATTGCGAAAGCGTGGGAACGGTTTATGAATTTGTGGGTACAGATTGCAAAAATTGAAGGCACTGATTACAAATCTGAGAGCGCGGATTAGGAACTCGTGGGTACGGTTTATTAATGACAGAAGACAGATGCATGTCATTTATACTCACCACAAAGTAGAAACAGGTAACCGAGTCCCTCTATCTTGTTTTTTAAGATGCAGGTCACTGGAATAAAGGACATCTTCTGTGATATTGCAATAATTGAAGTTATAGGCAAGCTTCTGCATGTGAGAATGACATACTGCACCTGTGATGGTCAGATATGAAGAGGTTCTCCGTCTTCCCTCTTTATATTCGTCTTTCTCTTCGCAGCCTGAGTCTCCACCCTTATGAGATCATCTCTGGCCGCTTGCTGAATATATTTCACACGTCATTGGACCTCCAGAATTGCTTTTCTCTGCTCACCTTTACCTCTCACGTCAAAACTGATTTACAAAACAAATCTGCCAAAATTGCACATGAAAATAAGGATCTTTCAGTATCTCAGTCGTCAGAAGAGAACAAAAGAAATAGCCGGTACTTCGGATTCATTTTCATATTGTTTTTCTTTCCAAGCTTGTCTACATCCATCTAAATGAGCAATATATATATATATATATATATATATATATATATATATATATATATATATATATATATATATATATATATATATATATATATATATATATATATATATATATTTGCGTTTTCAGATCATGTTCATGAGTTTCAATATTATTTGTTCAGAACAGGATCAATTCCTATGAGGAATCATCTGACATCATTTGAATCATCGTAACCATGCTGTGTTTTACTATGATGCCTTTTTCATCGACATCTTTTATTATTAAAATGTTTTGAATGTAAAGTATGTGCAGTATAGATGGTACAAATTTTGAGAGATTTTGTCAGACGCAGCGGTTTTGATCTAATTTTATCAAATTTTAAAAAAATCTGGAAAATAGTGATCTATGTATATAACACTTTACAATACGGGTGCACTAATATGCATTAATTCATGTTTAACTAATGCACAGATAATCATGTGGTAATGTATGCCTCGTGAAGAACTAAACCATTAATGAATTATTACTGCAACTAATAAAGAGTCTATATGATTAATAGATTAAGAAAGAATGAAATGCTATTAATTAAATGTGTCATTGTGTATTAATACCTTAATAACATATTTTATTAACTAAGTGTAAATTAATGTGTTAATTACCACAATGGGTCAAAGCAATGTACTTCAAATTCCAGTTGTCTGCTTTAATTAATCATTAGCTCATGATTTGCACAGTTGTCATTATTTTATGACTTTACTTGTTGAGGCTGTGTTACCACGTTGTATTGTGTTGAATGTAATAGACACTGTAATGATAAGTTCCCAAATGAAGATGATGATGAAGATTCAATAACAAGAGTATTTATTCCAATACCAAACCTGATTGAAAATCATTGGAAAATCCTTGGCGACAAAGTTATGGCTAAGAAACCCACTACAGTTAGCGAACTGTGGAAGAGACTGGAAGAAGAGTGGACCAAGATCACTCCAGAGCAGTGTGAGCATCTAGTGATGTCCAGTGGCCGCAGATGTGCTCAGGTCAGTCAAAGCAAGGGCCTCTACACTTCCTACTAAATTTTGACTGCTGGAATCCTCAAATGTTTGTTGTAATGCTTGATTTTGTGCTGCAAGGGTTATTGTTCTCTAATTTTGATCGCTGTGTTTTCCACAAAATAAAGGTTTATGTTGAAGTACCTTGGTTATTTTGTAAAAAATGCTAGTAGAACAATGGTATACCCACAGCGAATATCCCTCAAAATTTCAAGCAATCAAGATTAACAATATTTCTGAAAATAATCAAGTGTTTCTTAATTGTTCCCTAATTTTGATCTCTACTTGTATATATATATATATATATATATTATATATATATATATATATATATATATATATATATATATATATATATATATATATATATATATATATATATATATATATATATCAAGAACTATATCAAAAGTAGTTTATACATTCTGTTGTGGCTTCTTACCCCTCTTTTCATATTTGACATTTTGAGCTATAACAACTAAATTAACAAATGTTTCCATCTATTTCCTTTAAAAACACATTGGCTGATGCCAATGTATCAGACTCTAGATTATCACATATGAACAGATTATATTAAGCATTTCCAGATGATCAACCTTTGTTTACACTGAGCAGTTATTATCCTTTCATGTCCTGTTAATTATGTACCTTTTATTAATAGCCTTTTTATTTATTTTCCAGGTTGCGTCCAGCAGAATGTCTCTTGGCCACTGGTGTAAAATTGATTAATTGAGGTAAAATTGAGGTAAACAAGAACTATAAGAGAATTCAACCAGGCGCTCAGGTGAAGTATATCCGTAATAGGTGCTCTTGGGATAGGGAAAGGGTCCAATGAAATAAGATGCAGGTCCCAGGCACTCAATAAAATGGATAAGGAGGAGAAGGAGAAGGTTAAAAAGCCTTTATTAAATATGGCTTATTTCATAATAAAAAAGTCACAAGCCAACATGTTTCGATAACACAACCTCATCCCAAGAAGTCATATAACTGACGTCTTGGGACGTCTTTTGACCATACGTCAATATCCGCCTTTTTAGGGTACCCTTAAACGTCGGTAAATGACGATCCTGGGACGTCATACAACTGACGCTTTACCTTTAACGTCAGTTAGGTGACGGGGTAGGTTTAGGGGTAGGTTTAGGTCTGGGGTAGAGTTAGGATCCGATAACGTCATCTAACCGACGTTTAAGGGTACCCTAAAAAGGCGGATATTGACGTATGGTCAAAAGACGTCAGTATATGACTTCTTGGGATGAGACTGCGCTGGTTTCGACCCACAAGTGGTCTTCTTCAGGGCAAAGTAACATACGAACTTGTGGGTCGCACTTGTGGGTCGAAACATGTTGGCTTGTGACTTTTTTATTATGAAATAAGCCATATTTAATAAAGGCTTTTTAACCTTCTCCTTCTCCTCCTTATCCATTTTATTGAGTGCCTGGGACCTGCATCTTATTTCATGAGGTAAACAAGAGTTTCATGATTTTTCATGAGGTAAATCTGAATAGAATAGAATTGTATTATAATATGACCAAGCCAGTGGAAATTCTTCTGCAAAATACCAGGAACATGTATAGTGTGATAAAAGTTCTTGTTTGTCCAATGATGAATTGATTTGTGTGAGGTTAGTATCTTCTGCACAGGTATGTTAAACCTGCAGACTTGTAGTTTGTCTTGCGTTCCACTCCATCTGGATCAGCTCGATCATTGATCATTTCCCTGTTGTTTTGTGTGGATTTGAATGATGTAAAACAGAGCTTGAGCTGCACAGGAGTCCAGCCCCTGCTCAAACCTTATTTTCTTTCACATACATTCTTAAAGATAAATGTTCTTCATTGGCATCAATGGTTCCATAAAGGACCTTTAATCCATGGAATCTTTCAACTAAAGGTTTAGTGGGAAAAACATTCTTTATATTAATAAAAATTCACAGTACGATTTATTTTTTTACTATTTCAAACTAGTAATTTATTATTTATTTTTTTCTAAAAAGAAAAAAAAAATTCTTGAAATGTTGAATGTTGAAACATTACAAGAATACAGTCTTCCGTAGACGTTCTCTTTTTTTTTTTTTTTTTTGTAAAGAAATGCACTCATGAAGTCGAACTGCTTCGGACATGGATCTAACCATAACAGCTTTTACTCTTATCTGTGCTTTCAACCAAAGGAAATTGTACAGGTGCTAATCTACCAACATGGCAATTAGCATTTGTTTTAGGACGCCTATAGACGAGCATGACGACTTGCTTGGGTGTATAGATCGATCTTATGTGGTTGTCTAAAGCCTGTAAAGGTCTGCTGACACAAACACATCCGTTTTTAGAAACAGTCACAGTATTTGACATTTTTCAGGGAAAACATTAACCCTCTGGGGTCTGAGGTGTGTTTGGGGCTCTTTCGGTGTTTTGATATGCCCTGACATTTGTGCTTATTTCAGCTACTTAAAACATACCATTTGCCAACATATAAATTTGCTGTATTCAGCACAAACTCTGCTACAATAATATGTGAGCAAAATGGATGTACATGTTTGCATTTTATAGAAAAAAAAAATATGCGTGGTTAGTACATTTTGGGGGAAAAAAAGTCACCGCAATCCGAATTTACATAATAGGATTACATAATCCTAACTCTAGTCCTGTCTAGTCTATTATGTAGGCTACATTACATCTGTAAAATATTACGTCTATGCACTTACTCAATATGATTCTCGATCGCACTGAGAACTGAACGACACCTGCGTGCTCCCTCTGCGAGGTGCTGGAGAAGGGGAACGTGATGCCAAGGTTATTTTCGTAAACGAAAACTGAAACTAAGACTAAAACTATTGGTCAAAAAACATTTTCGTAAACCGAAATAAAATTAAAAATTCATAATAAATGAAAAATTAAAACTAAACGAAACTAACAACAGTTACTGAAAAACTAACTGAAATAGAATAATAGTTAGCAAAAATAAATAATCGTTTTCGTAATTAATAAGCTCTTTACTTTGGCGGAAAATCTGACCTGGCTGTTTAGGGAAATACCTGCGCTTCACCCGTGTGAAGTTGCTGAGGCGATTAACCACGTGTCGTGACGCGCTCAATGAAGGACTGTAACGTAGAACACATCGCTAGTGCTAAGCGGCTGTTTATAAAGGATGCTTTTGTGGCAGTGGAATGGGAAATAACACAAGGTAGTGAGACACAAGTTGAACTTCTTTTAACTTGAGCGTAGCGTTTTTAGAATGTTGTTTGGAACAGCAAACAAGTCAGTCAAGGACAAAAAAACCTTTAATTTACTTCTGTATGTTTGAGATATCATGTTTTCATTAACGTTGACAATTCTAGGTAATACAAGGACACGACACACCAACAAGCTTGCGCATACACACACACCGTCTGGTCCACTATTTTTGTGGGGAATCTCCATAGACGTTATGTTCTTTATAATGTACAAACAAACAGTGTATTCTGTCTCCTTACACTAACCCGACCCCTAGACCTTCCCATCACACACACACACACACACACACACACACACACACACACACACACACACACACACACACACACACACACACACACACAGACAGACACACACAGACACACCTAAACTTACTCATCTCACACACAACTTTCTCCATTTTTACATTTTCAAAAAAAACTCATTCTGTATGATTTATAAGCCTGTGTACCTATAGGTCCCAAAGTCACACGAGTCCCCATGCGTCTGTGTGCATTCAGGTTTAAGTCCCCACCGGGATAGAAAGACATGTACACACTCACACACTGCTAGGGTTGCCACCTGTCCCAGTTTTACCGGGATTGTCCTTCTTTTTAATAACCTGTCCCGGGAAATTTATGCACTCTCCCGGGACACTGAATGTCCCAGTTTTCGAAAGCTACGTAAATATGTATGTTCAAACCATGTTGCACGCCGCGCGCACGGCAAATGAGAGACCTTGCGTGTGTGTGCTAGTGTGCCTCAAGAAGCGCGTGCCCCTAAAAGACTTGCATGCGCATGTAAGAATGTATTTTAAAACTAACAGGTACCTATTATGTTAATATATTCCAGGCAAAAATTGTACGTCTGTTGTATATAAAAGTTATCATCACATTTCTGGCAAAATATGTTCTTGTGCAATTTTACAGGGTAATTTTGATATCTGTGGGTTGAAAATGAAACATGTATCATACTGTGCTTGTATGTAAGCACAGTATGATAAAAAATGAATTTATTGGCTTTTCTTACTAGATTAATTAATGTTAAATCAACCCACAGATGCCAAAATTAAATGTAAAATTGCACAAGAACATATTTTGCCAGAATGTGATGATAACTTTTATATACAACAGACGTACAATTTTTGCCTGGAATATATTAACATAATAGGTACCTGTTAAAATAATTACATTATAAATAATTTGCTTGCATAGCTTGTTACCCCTTTATTACCTTATACCTACACGGAGGTACACTATTGTAACAAGTGCCCTCAACATAGGTTAGAGCAATGGACCAGTTTCTAGGTCAGTGGAGAACAGAATATTGGCAGTAAATGAATCACAGACATCAAGTAAGGTAAGTATTTGTAATTGTAAATTGAACGGTCACATACATAAAATGAAACAGAATTTTAAACAATAATGATAACAAAACAATAAAATGATTACACAAATTATGAATTCTCTGTTGTCTTTGGGTTTTCTTATCTTATTCCTTTAAGATTTAAATCCCTTTTCTTTTCTCTTAAAACAATATAATCAATGTTATCTATTTTATCTCTGTTTACATATATCTTTAGTAAGGCTTTTATTAGATTGTTCTGTATTGTTTTTTTTTTTTGGACAGCTCCCTGTCTTTCTTTTTAATTTTAGAGTTTAGGGTTCTTTTCTATTTTGCTTTTAGTGTTATAATTTCCTATACCGTGTTAGACAAACCAAATAATCTCTTAAACAAAATAAAATGGTATATAACCATAATTTGACCAACTGAAACTTCTTGTCACACTGAAATGATAAAAGGAAATTCAATATTTACATGTGAATATTCAATAACATTCAATAAACAACACACTTGTTGTCACTCTTTGTTTGAATTGCCTCTTGAATATTGTCCAGAAAAAATCCTTTAAGAGATCCAGTGGGTAAATGCACAATTAGTTCAAATCCTACCCATTCGAAGAAGTGCTCCAAACAGAAAAGAGAAAAGTCCTCCTAATTGAAGAAGTTGATGGTCTCTGGCGCAACGAAAACCTTGTGATACAGTAAAAGTGTCTTTTCCCCAGGCTCAGAAATCAGCATTCAATTTTGGTGGCTCGCCATCTCAAATCCATGAGAGAATGTTTCCAATGAAGCAGTAAACCTGACCAAATCCCGAGTTTCAGTTTTTTTTTTTTTTAACACCCGACTCAGATTCAAAGGAGCTTCACAATCGGCTAGAATCCGCACTTAAATCAGCAATCACCATTCTTATTAATCCTTTCTGCATCACTCCCATCTCGTGTTCAGCGCGTCTCTCGCACTTCCGTGTGTCATGCGCTGACGTCATACGCAACTCGTGTACGTGTAATATATCACATGTTCGGTGTTAGATTACAATGCATATTATTTTAATTTATACTTATTTAATTCACAATGTATATGAATAGATCTTTCAACTTTTTTTATTAAAAGTTTAGCTATTAGAATATACAATTATATTATCCAATTATTTATTTTTTAGTACCAAACTTAACATGGGTTACACTATATTTACAGAAACGTACACCATAATTTCAGTTTACTTACGAAGTTATTTGCAGGTTGTATACTATCTGCTTGTTACCCCTTTATTACCCCAAACTTAACATATTGTTCCCCTATACCTACACGGAAGTACGCTACAATTACAGAAACGTACACCGTAATTTCGCTTTACTTACGCAGTTGTTTGCGGGTCGTAAAATAAAGCGTTACCTTGTGACCTTCCAGTGTCACTCTGCTACATGTACAGCTGAAAAAGTAAACTAGGCATGTTTAACAAGGTTTAAAAAAAATTAAACTAAGGTCTAAGGTTTTTCTTGTCTACTTTTAAGTTCTATTTATTTGGTGCTTTGTTCAATCTCAAACCATTATTTTATTTTTATTATTAAGATGTCTGCACAAGAGTTAACTGTAATCTGGGCAAACACAAGAATAGGAACTTTTACATTATGACGATGTAAACATAATTAGGCTACATTTTATCTGTAAAATATTACGTCTATGCACTTACTCAGTATTATTCTCGACCGCACTGAGAACTGAACGACACCTGCATGCTCCTCTGCGAGGTGCTGGAGAATGGAGAGCATGATGCAGACACATTCCTAAAAAACAAAACAAAATAACTTTTAGCATATATTATGCTTACAACAGAGTATCTGTTGATGGCCCATATAGAGCTCGGGCGTAGACGTTATGGAACGGTGCATTGTGGGTAACGGCGGCCATTTTAGCGGTATCGCAAAGGCCGGTTTGGAGTAAGTTAATTGCGTCTGGCCGGTCTCCAGCACTGTCTTGCACTAAGAGTTATGGACCTTTACAAATCTAAAGTAATACCCACTGGACGAAGAAGTGTTGGCTCTCCACAGAACATAAAATATAAATTTTATGTGTTCGCATTTATGAGGAATAAGTAAACATAGTAGCTAGACAATCACGTCGACGGAGGCGCCCGCCTGAACTGCAGCTCGTCTCACTGACAGAGACAAGGCAAAACGCGCTTATTCGTGTTTATTTTTCTTTATTTGACGAAAAGCACAACACTTTGTTTCTATTGTGAGTATCCACAAAAAAAATACACACTTAACAGGATCTAATGATGTACAACACTTATATTTAAGATCAAAATCAACAGAGTAATTTGATTCTCTTTTGCACTGATAAGGAAAAAATCCAGCAAAACGCGAGGACGCGTTTTCCGACCCCTAAGGGTTAAGGGTTGTTTTAAGGACATGTTTGTGCATGCCCATAGCCACTCTGAAGCGCTCAGAGGCGATTCTAAAGTCAAAAAGTCGAGACAGTCAACATTTCTGTGTCCACCACTCTAGTTCATCCTAAACAAACTAGAAAATAGACTCAAAGTGCTAAATACCGGAATTATCCTTTAAGAGCAAGGACATTTTTGAAGGGATTCTGGTGTGTGTTTTTGTATTCTTACTTTAGAGTTACGGAGCAGTGCTCTGGCCATACACATGAGCTGCCGCTCTCCAACTAAGAAATTCTCTCCATTCTCCACTACTGGAGAGTGTAACTTCTCTGGCAGTTAAGCAATCTGCAAGAGAGAGAAAGAGACATGCGGATAACTTACCTGAATGCTTTTATATTCTATGGCTATTATATTCAATTACTGTTATTCCTTTCTTTTTATGTTACCGTGGACCAAAGTGTGAAAGGTATTGAGAAGAATTTAAGCCGATTCATCACTATAGTGCAGCTCACAGTAACTTATTACTTTTACTACACTCTCTTTTATTTTGTTTTCGCTCTCTCAATAAATTATATTGTCGGCCAAATCAGTCGAGTGAAGCCCAGAGGCTGGAGAACCCACACAGTCCTCAGGGTATCAGAACCTCAGATGAAGCTCAACATCACATAGACCCTCCAACAGATTCCAGCCCGGAGCCCAGCCAGGAACAGCCAGCAGCAGTTTCCAGCAATCCACTGTAGGGTATTTGGATGAATCATTGACTGAATAACTAAAAGCCCAATGTCTTTAAAGAGACTGGAGTTTGAAAAAACCCACACAAACACACACACATTCCACCACACACACATGTACCATGAAGCTTCCCCCCAAACCAAGCTAACACTGTTACCGATTTATGACTCAAAAGAATGTGCAGGGACTTGATTCCCGGAGAAGGAAAAATGAAACATTTTTAACTCTAATATTATATATATATATATATCCTATGCATAACCTTGTGATACATGTTCATCTCATGACTTAACTTTATGTTTGGTGTGTGCGTCCTTGGAGACTCTAATGGGTAATGTTTCCTTGATTTACATACTATCACGAAACACCCCCCCCCCCTCCCCTTCCAAGAGAGACCAGGAGTTTACTCAGAACATCTGCTCATGGACACGCACACACATACACAAACCTCTAACGCCATCATATAAAGACTTTATTGAGATATATTTTGATATGCTTATATGTGTGTCTGTTACCCAGATTCCATGGTTATCTGCGACCGTACCGTAGTCCTAAAAAAACTACAAATGCTTGGAAAGTATGCCTTTTAATGTATAACTTTGCAGTATTATCCAACTTATGTTGTTCTTCATATCTTTAGAATCCTCTTGATCTGACCAAACCATATCTGTATGTGTACAAACCATAGGATGTGTGTTACGATGTTTTATCATCTCTGGAGTAAAATTGAACGCATTTTACGTCACCGTCATAAAACATGCAAAGTCGATCTCGACAAGACAAAATATCATAAAACCTAAACTCCCGCTCGAAACTCCCTCTCTCCGATTGGCCAAGCTGACAGGAGAAGGTTCCCCCTCCCTCTCTCGCTCTCTCTTGCTTTTGTCCGTCGTTATTGCTGCACCATGTAACCCGATCTCGTGGTCTCCTTCGGAGACCCGATCCGATCTTTATATCTTTTCTTTGTAAGGCAAAGTTTTGTTTTTCCTAGTCGACTCTGTTTACTTCCACGAAGTGAAACAAACGTAGCCGAGCTACTTTCATTGGTAATGTTACTCAAAGACTTGAAACCGCCGCGCAACACGAGCGCCCAGAAACACCACGTGACGCTTACACACACAAAGGACTCCGCTCACGCACGCGGCCGGGACAGGCCTTCAGGAATGCAGCAACACAGCGAGACCCATAACTTGTGCAAGTATAATCTGTTTAAAGAGCTCCTAAGGAGCATTAAGATGATGTTTCGTGTTATAATCAGAAAAGGTGAATGTCTTAGGAGGAAGTATGCCAATGCTCTCTCTCTCTCACCCTCTCTCTTTCGCTCCCTCTCTTACTCGCTCTCGCGTGTAAATTATCCATTGCCCAAACTTTACGCATTTCTCGTTCATTGTCTTTTTGTTTTGTGTACTTCTATGTGTTTGTAAAAACATATATATCCCGTGTGAACGTAGTAAATATATAAGTAGACATGCCTTTATTAAATCATGATATTCACGTGACTGATTGATTCATTCTCTTTGCTCATTCTCAAGTCTCTTAAGTGCCAAAAAGATCTTATGCTACAAGCTTTACGAATTAATTATTTAAATAATTAATATTTTAAAGAGTACTCGTTATAGGGCAGGAAGCCCAATTCTTCTGGCCAGAGAATTGCGTTTCCTGACATCCTATAAAGTAAGATGATATTGGGGAACCCCCACAATATTATTCTGACAATTGAGCTAAATTAATCTTGCCTGCTTTGTAAGACGTGATCTGTGTAATTACCTGCAATCAACTTGTCGTTAAAATGAAAGGATTCACATGTATACATTCAGGTAAAATGACATTCTCCTTTAGAGGGAGATTTATTAAAGGGTACCTATTATGGCATTAAAAAATGTTCCTAATATTGTTCTGGGAGTCCCCAACAACAGTTTTACAAGCATGCAATGACAAAAAACACTTTTGTTGTCTTTTAATATGCATTTATTTTTACCTGATTTGCTCACCGACTCCCAAATGAATCGTTTAGTGAGTCATTTTTCCAAACCCCGCCTTTGCGTGACGCTAATCTGTGGTGATATGTTAGACACCCAGCCGACGGGGTGTCATTGGTTGTTGCGCTAGATCTTACCCAGATACAACAGTGCTATTTTCTGATTGGCTAACAACACCAGACGAACAACACCCGAGGAGACCAGGGTTGCCAGGTCTGCACAACAAAACCAACCCAATTGCTCATCAAACTAACCCAATCACGGCCAAAAATATTCAAATAGCTATCCCGGGTGTTTCCTCAATAACAATCATGTTCCAGTGGATAAAACAATCGCGTCAACCAGCGTGCACTACACAAACAACCCGCGGAAACAGTGCAGGCATACGGACCTGGCAACACTGGAGGAGACGCGCTTGAATCCTGCCGGTTCCACAGTGAGTGAGTTTTGGGCACTGCGGCATATTAAATATATTACAAATAGTTTTTCAGAGTGAGAAATACAATGTGTGGCCGGAGAGCGTGACAAAAGACCGAAATGAGTGACTGTCACGCTCAATGCGTGATGCGTGACACTCGAGAGCCCTGTGACAACTCCATTAACAACGACAAACACTTCACATATCTCAATACAATTGACATTGAAGACCTAAGTTAGCTGCTAGAAGCTGCGCTGTGCCTGTGCGTACACAACACACAAAATAATTATAGAACATGATACAAACATAAAAGCAACAGCCTACTTACAGATTGTGATTCGGAGAAGGAAGCTGATCCAAATAAACTCGGTACTGAACCTCACTCCTTCAGTATCAGCCGGCTCGCAAATTCATACTTTATAGCATTTAGGTTTGTGAAGCAATCATCTTCAAAATGACGCGAACACAGAACAAGTTCGGGCTATAATACTTCTGTGGTATAGTTATGAACTGTAGCCACTGTCTTCAAATGCTCCTCACTGAGCAAATGAAAAAAGTTTGCTTTTGCGTCGCACTTCAAAACACAGCAGCGTCTCGTCGACATGATGTTTTTCCTGGTGTCTCCTAATGCAATGAGTGGGCGTATCTTATTCAAATAACTTGGACAAGTGACGTACGAAAGTGCATCGTTCGTCTATCGATTCATATCAACGACTCAGAGTCGACTCTTACTTTTGAGAGATAATAACTTTGTATACGGTGAACTTTCATATTTAAAACTTTGCAGGATGTTTTCGTTCACTTAGATCTATGTTACACACTACATGAAAGGTAATTTTCAAAATTCCATGATAGGTACCCTTTAACATGTAAGACTGATCTAATCCAAACATGTATGAATAATTATTAATTACCAATTATTAATTATGATATGCAAATTCCCCATGGATAAGATCCCCAGAATCTTTACACCACAGCCAACGCCAGTCCTCAACCCAGAGCCAAGCTTGCAATACCGAACAGTAGTCTCCAACCCAGAGTCCAGCGAGCTACAGCCAGGAGCAGTCTCCAGCCCAGAGCCCAGCCAGCCACAGCCTCCAGCCCAGCACCTAGCCATCTGCTGCCAACAACAGACAGGAAGATGGAAGGAAGGAAACCTCAGGTCCTATGGCCCAAATCCAGCCAGAAGAGAGAGTGGGAGACGATTGATTTAGATCTGGTCCTCCTACTAGAACAACAGAAGGGTCCGATTGAGAGAAAACTGGAGAACATGGGATCCATCATCTACAGCTGTGGTGCTGAGAGATTTGGGACAAAGGGTAAAACAGAGGCAGCAGAAAGACCCTCTAAATCAGTCGATTTCCAGGAGGCAGCGGGGAATTGATAAGTTGGTGAAAGAAAGACGACAACTGAGAAAGCAGTGGAGGAAGGCCACAGAAATGGAAAAAGTGGGGCTTGACGACATGCAGGCCGAGATAAAGCAGCGACTGACAAAGCTGCGAAGATCAGAGCACCTCAGACGACAACGCAAAAGGAAAGAACGGACAAGGACCGTCTTCTACAGCAACCCCTACAGCTTTGTTAAAGGCCTCTTTGACCGAGAAAAGAGAGGGAGTCTCAAAGTGCCCATAAAAGATCTGGAAGAGCACCTGTGAAAGACCTACTCTGATTATCGGAGGCATGAGCCTGTCACGATTCCGAATGACATACCACCAATTCATGCACCTGAACATCAATGGTTTGGATGGCAAGGTTGGAGCTCTCAGTGTCGATGTCCACCCAGATGCAAGATAGTTCGCAAACGTTTTGTCAATGGACGTCATTGACACATACCCACGTTTTATTATCCCTCAACACTAGCGGAACTAGATGGATACGGGCAGAATATGGGTTCTTCCATGCCCTCTCGGTCTCAGTATGGAGATTGGGAATGAATGGAAGGCTCACCTGAGCTGGTGGTTTAGGGCCGTGGAGAAACCGATCATCCAGTCTACCGCGAGCATCCTCTCCCCAGTGCGTTCATTAAAGGTGAACTCCGGGCAATTTTTAAGTTAATCTTGATCGTTACACCTTTGTGAGTACTGTCTATAGAAAAAAAAAACTAACCGAATCAGTGCTTGCAACACGGAGCAAAGCAAATGCACAGAGCTCCCACTCAGCTAAAACGGCAGTTATTGGGACATAAACAAAAAGAGTATCTTTGTAACTCTTAACAGACACAAAATGCAATTTAAATGTCTGTCCAACATGAACAGGGGCCTTACATGACAACAAGATGCGTTTAGCAACTTAGCCATTGTTTAAATTCACCTAAATAGTGTTTAAGACGGCTAGCTGAAGTCTCGCGCTGAAGTCCCGTGGGAACTCAGTTGTAGCCAGAAAAAGGTAAACAGCAGTGTGCAGGAGCGTAGTGGATCGGCATCTCTCCTCAAGCTGTGTGTGCCCAAATGGAAGGATAAATAAAGTTTACATTACCTCCTCAGTGGTTGCACCCGTCTTCGTCCACGTAATGGCTTTTCCGTATTTTTGAGAATCAATTCAGTGCAAATCCATGACACACATCGCTTCTAATATATATGTCAGAATGACTATGAATGAACGAAGACCTGCTATAATGGCAAATTCGGGGACTTGGCGCCCCCTTGGCGGGCTCTGACAGTCAGAGGCGCCCGCGCCATTGGATGTGCAGTTGCCGCAGTGCAGCCTATGAGCGAGCCAGACACTCAATGTGCTAGCTGTGCAGCCAATATATATACACGACTGTGCATCTGCAAATGCGTTTTACATATAGGCTTCAGTAAATCAAGGAAAAGGAGTTTCTGAAGACATTTGAAGGCTATGATAAGAAAAACTACTAAATTAAAAATATAATTTTTTTGCACTGGAAATATAATTCACACAAAAAATGGCTACAGAAAACTGGTGTGTTTATTTTTCTTCAAATGCAGTCTAAACCGATGAGTTTTGAATGTTATATGTTGTATTTGTTTAAGTTAAAAATAAAATGTATTATAAACTAAACAAATCCATGGTTCAGTCTTGTTGATTAGGCATACTTTGCTATTCTGTAAATATAGGCCTAATAAGTCGCATTAAATATGCTATAATGTATGAATTTCAGGATTTCAAAATTCAGAAAAATTGGCAACCCTAATTCCTTGTCAAAGTGTTCGCTGCAACCATTTGAACCATTTTTTCTTCACTTGTGAGCAAATGCGATCTTCACTCTTCACACACACTACGCTCCTCCCACCTACACACTGCTGTTTACAACTGAGCTCCCACGGGACTTCAGCGCGAGACTGTCACGAATCACACACGGGAATCAGAAAATCCAATTGCAGTATTATTTAATTAAAGGGCAATCCAAACTCGTAGTCATCCAGGCAGGTGTCAAAATCCAAAAAGGCAGTCCAAGACATAAAACACAAACAAGCTTGACTCAAAGGCAGGACACAGAAGTGTGAGGACATAAAACAACGACTCCGTACACATATTAACACAGACAAGGAATATATACACATATCTAACAAGACTAACAAAGAACAGCTGGGAACAATGATTACGGGGAACAGCTGAGTGCAATGAACTGATGAGTGACAGTGACAGACAGAATGCTGGGAAATGAAGTCAAATGTGAAGGACACCGTGAGAACGAGGACATCTAGTGGACATCAGGGGAACACAAACCCAACACTGTGACAGAGACTTCAGCTAGCTGTCTAAAACACTATTTAGGTGAATTTAAACAATGGCTAAGTTGCTAATCGCATCTTGTTGTCATGTAAGGGCCCTGTTCATATTGGACAGACATTTTAATTTCATTTTGTTTCTGTTAAGAGGTACAAAGACATCCGGTTCGATCCGGTTCGTTTTTTTTTTCTATAGACAGTACTCACAAAGGTGTAACGATCAAGATTAACTTAAAAATTGCCCGGAGTTTCTCCTTTAAGTCAAGTCACATTTATTTATGTAGCAGGTAGGGGGTAAAGATGGGAAGGTAGTGTGAAGCCCCGCCCACTGGCACTGATTATGCTCAGGTGGCACAAGTGAGGCGTCCCTTTAAATGTGTCGTAAGACATGGACAGGAGAACATTAATACGGTGTGAATTGAAGAGTAAGCCTCTTGGAGTATCAGTGTGCAGACGGGAGAACGTGAGTCTTTTTGGAAGATTATGCCTGCTTGTCTTTAACGTTAAAACTCCTTCCCATTGAGGAGTGCCTAATACGCTGATGTTTGTTTGCAGCTCGGCCTGGCGTCTGTGCGTGCGTATGGGAACGGTGTGTACCAGTCACTGGTCACGAGTCTGCAGAAGCTTTGATCGCATAATAGCGAGAATTTACTTCTATACGGGGGTGCAGCAATGTTAGGGTGACCATATTTTGTCCTGAAAAAACAGGACACTCGGCCCGGCAAACAGATAGGCCTACTCAAATGATACTCGAAGTTTACTCAAAGAAACCTTATTAATTTCAATACATTTAAAGTAGGTTATGCCTCCTCTGTATGGATAGAAATTTGTTATATTGTTATATGAAAGCAGGACATGTCCTGGGAAAACAGGACAGTTGGTCACCCTAAGCAATGTAAGCGGACTGGCCCTTTTTGATGTAATGAGTAGTGTTTATAGCTCTGATCATTTCCCATTTGATATTGCCTATGAATAAAAGCAAAGCTGGCGAGGGTGTGCACAGCTGTTAGCCACACCGTTAAAACGTCATCAACGTCATCAAAACGGTACAGTGCAGACAGTACTAATTTGTCTAGGCCGGCCTGGAAAAGGTAAGTCCATTTAATTATTTTTTTTTGTGTTAGTTTTTCAATTTAATCTTGTCTTAAATTGGCACGAGGCTACCAACATAGCATTAACTTATGCTTGTGATTGCAGGAGGATTGTCTTCGTCTGTCCAACTAGCCACTGTTTTTCCAGAGTTATTAATTTGTTTTGTTTTTATTTTTGTGACTATGTGTGTGTCTTGGAAAGGTTGCCACCGTCGTTATGAGAGGAGTGCTTTGATATCCGGTTAATAATTTGAATGTTTTGTTTTATCTGCAATATTTGTATTACCATAATCGGCCTATGGGCAGTGTGCAATATTTCCTGTGGGGACAGTGTTTACTCTGCAGTGTCCACTAGTGTGAAGTGTCTTTTGCAGTGTTGGAGTGCGTGTGAGCAGTATTTAATCACTTTATATTTATGTATTATGATACTCACTGTGATTTATTTATTGTAAATTGTCCACTGCTACCCACGGGGAACTTATGCCGGTTTCGATTGCCAATCAATGTACTATTGTGTCTAGTGTTTAATAAAGTTTATAATTGAGTACATCAGTCCCATTTCTGTTCCTTTATTGGACACAATCTGCCTGATAAGTTAAAAAGGGGAGTGCTGTTTGGATAATTTTTATGTATTCAAATTTCCTGCTCACAAGCGCCCCTGGTCACATTTATATATCACTTTTTTACAATACAGATTGTTTCAAAGCAGCTTTACAGAGATAACTGGAAAATAATGCAGGATCTAGGAAATAGGAATAAATATATATATTAGTGCTGTCAAAACAATTAAAATATTTAATCGCATTGATGTCATAGTTAACTCGCGATTAATCACATTTTTCTAATCATAATGTTGTAATCACATTCTAAATGTCTCTTTCTTTTTGTTTCATTATTTTTTTTTTCTAACTTTAATGCTCTTATCAACAAAGTGGATCGGCTTGCTTTGTGCAAATTTTTTTTTATTGAAAACAACATTGACAATACTGTGTTCAATTTCAAACTAAAACATTCTCACTTGAAGCAAATAATCTTTCACACACTGTAACACTGTCCATCAATAAAAGGGTGAAAGAAACACTGACGAGCTCCTTATTTCAGACTGGACGTGCTGCGATCGTGATGATGATAGCTCAGTTCACAATGACAAAACACACAGATCACTTTGGTCTTGTCAGGGAAACTTTCAATTCAGAATCTTATTGGCATCCATTTCGGCGTCTCGCGCTCGTCATCCACTCAAAACTTAACGTTAACCTACTATTTGGCCGGCTCGCAACAAGCGTGTTTTCCGGTCTAGATCCGCTTGCGCTTTGGTCGACGAAACGTCCACGCATGCCGAGCCCTGTTGCATGTGAAAAGCATGTGAAAAAAACTCCAAAGTTTGCTAGACCAAAAAGCGTGTTAATCTCACGATAAAAAAATTAATCTGGGTTAATATGGGTTTGTGTTAATGCCGTTAATAACGCGTTTAACTGACAGCCCTAATATATATATATATATATATATATATATATATATATATATATATAGAGAGAGAGAGAGATAGATAGATAGATAGATAGATAGATAGCCGCTCTATCATTGTCATTTTCATTATCATTGATGTCATTGTCCAGCTCAGTTCAGTTCTTGTATAATAGTGTCAATTGGCATTGATGCAGGCAGATCAATATTATTGTTGAATATCAGATTAAATGTTAAATTTAACATCAACCAGCTCAGCGTACACCGGACAGGGTGGCTGAGAGGATTCAAGATATACCCGATAATAGAAAAGTCCTCACCCACCTGCAGCTCACCCTCACCAGCCACCGAATCGTCTGAGAGGATTACACCCCTCGTAAGATTATCGGCGAGGTCTGTCTGGAAACCCCATGACGCACATCACTGCTCTGCCCCAACACGAGCGGGACCTGACCCTTGAGGAGTCCCTGAAGACGAAAAAGGTGAATGTCATGTTTGCAAGGCGCCCTTATATACTTCCGGGTCACACGTTAATGAAGCCATGGGTTGTCGCCTTTCGAAAAGGAACCACATTCCCCCCCAGCTGTTCGTCATTTGTGTTAATCGCCTGTATTTAAGTTCCTGCTTTTCATCAGTTCAGTGTTCGGTATTAGAATAAATACTCTTGTTATTGAATCTTCATCATCATCTTCATTTGGGAACTTAGCAGTACAGTGTCTATTACATTCAACACAATACTTCACATACTTTACATTCAGTACAAACCATTTAAATAAAATATGTAGATGAAAAAGGCCTCACAAGAAAACACAGCATGGAATTGATCCTGTTCTGAACAAATAATAATGAAACTCATGAAGAGAGGGGAAATCCGCTGAGTGAACATGATCTGAAAACGTAAATGTTCTCTTTAACTCATTAAATCGGTCATTTAGATGGATGTAGACAAGCCTGGAAAGAACAACAATATGAAAATGAATCCAAAGTACCGGCAATTTCTTTTATTCTCCTCTGACGACTGAGATACTCAAAGATCCTTATTTTCATGTGCAGATTTGTTTTGTAAATCAGTTTTGATGTGAGAGGTAAAGGTGAGCAGAGAAAAGCAATTCTGGAGGTCCAATGACGTGTGAAATATATTCAGCAAGCGGCCAGAGATGATCTCATAAGGGTGGAGACTCAGGCTGCGAAGAGAAAGACGAATATTAAGAGGGAAGACGGAGAACCTCTCCATATCTGACCATCACAGGTGCAGTATGTCATTCTCACATGCAGAAGCTTGCCTATAACTTCAATTATTGCAATATAACAGAAGATGTCCTTTATTCCAGTGACCTGCATCTTAAAAAACAAGATGGAGGGACTCGGTTACCTGTTTCTACTTTTTGGTGAGTATTAATGAATGCATCTGTCAGATGATAATGAAATTATAGATACTGTTCAGAAATTATTTATGCTCAAAGAATCAAATGCAACATTAATCAACTTCTTAGAAATCAATGTAAATATTTGTTTTTTACACAGGTGTCTTTTCCAATCAGGGCAGTTCAGAAAACGTGGAAGGTAAAAAGTTCTGGGAACACTTTAGTTAATGCATTAACCAAGCAATGCGTTTGTTACGGTAGTTAATACATACAACAGTTCATTCATGTCAGCTCAGATGCATTAAATCATATTAATATAGAAATTGTGATTTTAATAATAAACTAAATGTTAAATTAATAAATGCTTTAGAAGTAGTCATCATTGTTAACTTATATTTTTAACTAATGGAATCTTATTTTAAAGTGTTTCCAAAGTTCTATTGATACTTCTCACATTACAGTCTTATTTCTTCTGTATCTTTTTGAATAAATCTTTTCTAGAGAATTTGGCATTGAAAGGAACAGCTGTGCAGTCGAGCATATATGGAGCACGCTGGGGAGCCGGAAACGCCATCGACGGCACAAGATATGGTCCAGGTGAAGCCTCGTTCTGCTCCATCACATTAGAACAGCTCAGCTCGTGGTGGAGGCTGGACCTGCTGGGTTATTATTACATTAACAGGGTGACCATCACCAACAGAGCAGACTGCTGTCCGGAGCGCATGACTGGAGTAGAGATCCGCATCGGAAACTCCCTGGAAAACAACGGCAACGACAATCCCAGGTGAAGTTACTCGCTAAGCAAGGATTTTCTCAAGGATTTTGAGCAGGTCGCCTGACGCCTTGTGGTCTCTTTCTTTTCTCTCTCTCTCTCTCTCTCTCTCTCTCTCTCTCTCTCTCTCTCTCTCTCTCTCTCTCTCTCTCTCTCTCTCTCTCCTCTCTCTCTCTCTCTCGTGGTGCATGCTGGGAGGTTGTGGGTGAGAGTAGTGCTGGGCTAGAGTGAAGCTGTGAAAGTTCACCTGTTTTTCAATCTTTTTTTTCCTTTTTTTCCTAACCACTGATTACAAAATTATGTCTAAGTTTCTTGCTAATAGACTTAAAAACTTAACCGTACAAAAAGATCAAACTTATTGTATCCCAGAGAGAACATTAATGGATAATTTGTTTTTAATTCTGTATATTTTAGATATTTGTAAAGGTTTTGAAATTAAAGTTGGTTTAATTTCTTTAGATCAAGAGAAAGCCTTTGATCGGGTTGATCGTTGTTAACTTTTTAATGTATTAAAAGCTTTTGGTATTGGTAAATTTTTTTTAAACTTGGTCAAATTGCTGTATTGGTGCTGCTTGCATTGTTAAGGTGGGATGTGGGCTAAGCCAGCCAATCCAAGTTTCAAGGGGTATCAGACAAGGTCGTCCTTTATCAGGGCAACTATATAGCATTGCTATTGAGCCTCTTCTTTTTAATTTACGTAAAACTTTGAGATAAACCAGGAACAATAAAACCAGACAGAGTTCAAGTTTTACTGTAAGTGCTTATGCTGATGATGTGACAGTGTTTGTTAATCATGAAAAAGACATTAAGGCCCTGGTTAATGCACTCAATGTGTATGAAAAGGCTTCATCGGCGAAAGTGAACTGGGACAAAAGTGAGGCTTTTTGGGCAAGGCAAATTTCTGTTGAAAATCTTCCACAGTTGCCAGGAGGTCTAACATGGCAAAGTATTTAGGTATTTATTTTGGGAGAAATGAGTCTCAAAAGTTAAATTGGGAGCGTTTAGAGGAAAGAGTGTGTACCCGATTGTCTCGCTGGAAATGGTTGCTACCCCAGTTGTCCTACAGGGGAAGAGTTTTGGTCGCTAATAATTTAGTGGCTTCTACTCTTTGGCATAAACTGTGTTCTGCAGGACTAATCCAAAGCATTCTGTAGAGGCCAAAGTATAAGATATAGTAATGTAAATAAGAATTAATGTTAAACGGGTAAATAATTTCATTTAGAAGTTTGTGTAATGGTTAAAAATGTTAACGTTGAAGAAAAAATGTTAATGTTGAAAAAACGTTGAAGAAAAAATGTTAATGTTATAAGGTTAAAAGCATACAATAATTTATGTGCTTGTAGGATTTGGTAAAAAATAGTGTAATGCTTCTTTAAGAACAGGCCAACTCTGACTACATTATGTTGATTTTCATTATGTGACTCGGATATTGAGAGCTGTGGAAGCGAACGGTTTTCTTACCTGCTAACTGTTAACTTATAGCGATTTACATTAAGAATCTCTAATTTCATTAGCCATTATAATAAATGTATTAATCATCTCACATTTTCTTTTGTAAATCCGAAACCAAGGAATAAAAACCGGAGATCGTCATCTTTTATTTCAACAACGTTTCTGAAGTGGATTTATTGAACTGTTGATGAGCTTGCAATGGACACTGCAAATTGGACTGCATGGAATAATGTTAGATAGTTATTAGTGTAAGCCATTGCACTTCTCAATATTTCAAACCTTTATATTAGTAAGAAAACCTGCTTGACATTGGACAACGAGCCTTTGGAGAGGTTTGCGGAAAGTGGAACATGAATGAAGGTTCAACAAGTGATCATGCACTGTGCTCGTGGCTGGTGAGAGCTAAGTGGATTGATAACGGCCTCAACGAGTTTGTTGTTGTTGCTGCGTGACTGTTGCAAGTGGAACCTGTAAAAAAAACGGATCGACTATCAAAGCAATCATGACGGAAACAGGAACAGAAGCCACGGTAAGCCTAACTGGCACAATCATCTAAAAGCTCCCATAGAGGCTGAGAGAAAGATTCAGGAGTGTCGGCATAGATATTCAGAAAAAACAAGATCGGCGGACAAAGTTCAAAGACGTAGTGTTATTTGATAACACACAGGCTGAAATGGCAGCACACCCTGTGTTTGGTTAAATCTCAGGACAAACAAAGTGCCAGACAGAAAGGTCAAGTGGAAAGAAAAACATCACAACGCTAGCCACTGAAGTAAAAGAACAGAAAGTTGAGAAAGATGCTGCTGGTGCCGGAAACAAGAAAGCTCATCAGAAGGGAACAAGCATGGACAAAGCCTTCAAGAAACCTTGTATCTTCTGTCAGGGAGATCATACAATGGAACAGTGCAAGAAACTCCAAAGAAAGCTGCACAAAGAAAAGCTTGAATTTCTTAAGGGCAAAGGACTTTGTTTCAGTTGTTTTATAGGAGGACACATGAGTAATGCATGTGATGAAAAGAAGAGCTGTCAGATATGTTCAGCGACACACCCTATGCTCTTACACAAAGCAGAAATTTAAAGACTTATCAAATGAAGAGGCTTCACTGGAGGAGCAGAAAGAGGAGTTTCCAAAGGAAGAGCGAACCTTTGTCAGTGGATTTGTGGATGAAGGGGAAGCATGCTCTCAGACAGGGGAACAGGTAGTGTCCTCGCCATTGTTCCTGTGAGAGTAAAGGCAAAGAAAGGCAACAAGGTACTGACTTGTTATGCATTCATGGATCCAGGGAGTAACACTTCCTTCTGCACTAACAAGCTGGCGAACGACCTTCACCTGCAAGGAAAAAATGTGAACATCCTACTCACTATGGGAGACCAAAAGACAGTATCAAGCAAAGCTGTATCAGACCTAGAAGTGAGTAGCCTAGAAGGTGACGACTTCATCGAGCTTACAGGTTTTTTCACACAAAAGTTTATCCCCGCAAGTAAAGAGAGTATTCCAACCCAAGAAGATGTGGATAGGTGGCCACATCTACGAAGTGTACGAATACCATCGATAAACGCGGATATCGGTCTTCTGATTGGGACTGATGTGGCAAAGGCTTTGGAGCCAGAAGAGGAAATCCGCAGTGTCAAGGATGGACCGTATGCAGTACACACAGCTTTGGGATGGACAGTAAACGGACCGCTGCGTGAGAACAGCAGAAGCTGGACAAAGAATGGATACCCGCAGATCCAGATGAATCGGATCTCAGTGGCTCGACTCGAGGACTTGTGGACTCAGCAATTCGAGTATGATTTTCCTGAGAATGCTCAAGGAGAGCAGTTAGAAATGTCTAAAGAAGACCAACTGTTTATGGACAGAGTCTCTAAATCGGCAAAGCTGGTCAACGGGCACTACACTGTTGGTCTGCCGTTGAAGAACAAAGATGTGAAAATGCCCAACAACAGAGCAATGATAGAGCAACGAGCGCTCAACATGAAAAAAAATCTTCATATTTTCACAACAAGATCAACAGTGCCTCTAATACACGAACACTGTTCAAGACATTCAACTCTCTCCTCTGTCCACCTCCACCACCACCCACCTCCTCGCTAACTGCTGATGATTTTTCTAACTTCTTCACTAACAAAACTACAACTATCAGCTGTCAGTTCTCAGATTCACACACACAGGAACCCAGACTAACCTCTCCCACAGCCAATAACCTTCTCTCCTCCTTCTCTCCACTAACCGAGGAAGAAGTATCTAAACTTCTCCTCTCCAGTCATCCTACCACCTGCCCTTTAGATCCCATCCCCTCACACCTTCTACAAGCCATCTCTCCCACACTTCTACCAGCTCTCACACACATTATCAACTCATCTCTCCACACTGGCATTTTCCCAACAGCATTTAAGCAGACTCGGGTAACTCCACTGCTTAAAAAACCAAAGTTAAACACATCACTTCTAGAGAATTACAGACCTGTCTCTCTCCTACCATTCATTGCGAAAATACTTGAACGAGTTGCTTTTAACCAAGTATCATTCTTCCTGTCTCTGAACAGCCAGCTGGATTTCAACCAATCTGGCTTCAAGAAAGGGCATTCAACCGAGAAATTACTAGAGCATTACTGTCGGTCACAGAAGCCCTGCGGATCGCAAAAGCTGCTTCAAAATCATCAGTTCTCATTCTCCTGGACCTGTCTGCTGCCTTCGACACTGTGAATCATCAAATCCTCTTGTCCGCCCTCTCATCACTGGGCATCACTGGAACCTCCCTCAACTGGTTTGAGTCCTATCTCACAGGTAGGTCCTTCAGGGTCACATGGAGAGGCGAGGTATCCAAAGCACATCAACTGACCACAGGGGTTCCTCAGGGTTCAGTTCTTGGACCGCTCCTCTTTTCTATTTGCACCACATCACTGGGACCCATCATACAGGCACATGGTTTCTCTTACCATTGCTATGCTGATGACACCCAGCTCTACCTCTCATTTCAACCAGATGATCCCTCAGTAGCGGCACGGATCTCAAGCTGTCTGGCGAACATCTCGGCATGGATGAAGGAACATCAACTGCAGCTCAACCTGGCAAAGACTGAGCTTCTCGTCCTCCCTGCCAATCCGTCTCTACAACATGACTTCACTATCCAGCTAGACTCTTCCTCAATCACCCCATCAAGGTCAGTCAGAAATCTTGGAGTAATCTTTGACGATCAGCTGACCTTCACCGACCACATTACAAAGACAGCTCGATCATGCAGGTTTGCTATGCACAACATCAGGAAGATCAGGCCTTTTCTAACTGAGCATGCAACACAACTTCTCGTCCAGGCCCTGGTCATTTCTAGGCTTGATTACTGCAATGCTCTTCTGGCTGGACTTCCATCATGTGCAACTATACCTCTACAAATGATCCAGAATGCTGCAGCTCGTCTTGGCTTTAACAAGCCCAAAAGGGCCCACGTCACTCCTCTGTTCATCTCTCTGCACTGGCTACCACTCGCTGCTCGCATCAAGTTCTAGGTGTTGACGCTTGCTTACAGATTGACCACAGGTTCAGCTTCCTCCTACTTCCACTCGCTACTACAAGTCTACATCCCTACCAGAAGCCTACGATCAGTCAATGAGCGGCGGCTCGTGGTACCATCACAGCGAGCCACAAAATCACTCTCCAGAACTTTCTCATTCACGGTTCCATGCTGGTGGAATGATCTCCCCACCATCATCCGGAATGCAGAATCCCTGCATTCAAAAAACAACTGAAAACTCATCTCTTCCGTGAGCACTTAACATAACATTAAAAAAAAAAAAACTTTCCCTTTCCTTTAAATCCTCACTTGCCTGGCTTATGCTACTCCGAGCTATGTCTGAACTTTGTATTTTGAGCACTTCTTGCGCTGTTTTTTGCCTCTTCACGATGACTCGCTTGGTTTTGTCCTCAGTTGTAAGTCGCTTTGGATAAAAGCGTCTGCTAAATGACTAAATGTTAATGTATAAAGAAGGGCTACGCTGTAAAGGTCCCAGATGAAGAACTAAAAAGGAGTGACGGAAAGGTGTGGTTTATTCCACATCATGGTGTCTACCACCCTAAGAAGCATAAAATGCGAGTGGTATTCGACTGTGGCACTTCATATCAAGGAACCACACTCAATGAACAATTACTGCAAGGACCTGACATGACAAGCAGTCTGGTTGGTGTCTTGACTAGATTCCGTCAAGAGCGAGTCACAGTCATGGTGGATGTGGAATCGATGTTCCACCAGGTCAAAGTCCCACCAGAAGGTGCTGACCTCCTCAGGTTTTTGTGGTGGCCGGACGGCGACACCTCAAAAGAGCTGCAAGATTACAGAATGGAGGTACACTTGTTTGGAGCCACCTCCTCACCAAGTTGCGCGAGTTATGCGTTGAGAAGGTGTGCCGTGGTCAACAAGAACATGTTTGATGCAGCAGTAGTGGATACAGTCTTAAATTATTTTTATGTAGACGATTGTTTGAGATCAGTTGCCACTGAACAAGAAGCAGTCAGACTATTCCAAGACTTGAAGGCCATCTGTCAAACAGGAGGTTTTAGACTGACAAAATGGATGACGAACAATCAAAATGTGGTGTTAAGCATTCCACTTGAGGACCGGCAACAGAAGTAAAAAATTTCGATCTTGACATCTTGACCAGGATTCGATAGGGCTGGGCGATATGGCCAAAAAATCATATCTCGGTATTTTTTGGTTAAATGGCGATATACGATATATATCTCGGTACTTTCTACGTTTTTCTATTTGGATAAAGAAAATCTGTATTTATTTAAAAAAAAATATTTCACATTCTGCCCAATGATATCCTACAAACAATGTTGATATTGAAGGATATGGAAACAAATATAGTGAATGTAATGTAGGCTATGCAATATATTATGTGCAAAAAGATTTTGTTTTTAAATTGACTAAAGGCTAAACTAAAAATGAAAATAAACACAAAAACAAAAGCACAAACTAATTATATTAGCCTGCATTTGATTACCCCATTATAATGGTCACTTTCATAAAAATATACTTGTAGGTTTAAAATTCCACATATGGCACATTTATTGTCTCCAACAACAAATATTTTAGCAATATGTTTATTTTAGTCAGAATTATTGCGCTACTATTCTATTGTGCTCCGTCTGTTTGGCGCGCATGCGTGCGGCGGCGCTCGTTTACGGAAGCTTGAATTTTAGTGGAGATTCACTTGCAGAAGCTTGTCCTCTCCTGACAGTGAAATGGACATATTTGTTTGACTTTCTAACATTTACAGATGGAGAATATACCTGTGAAATGTAAGTTGAGCACTGAGGAAAGCACCACATCTCAAACGCATTAAACAGCGCAAGTAGGCTATTTCTCTGCCAGTCAGCAACAGTAGCCTATCTGTCAGAGCATCTGACAGGGCAAGCTGCTTTAAACTTGTTAACTATATCTTACCAGTTATTTTGAAGCCCTTTAATATAAGCTTGTGTCATGTTTAGGACAAATTGTACTAGTCAGTATCACTGCAGCAGCTCACACTGCGAGCACCACTATTTTTCAGATGTGCTCATATCAAACTACTGTATATCGATATAAACGGTATTGCCTCATTCCATATCGTTTCAAAAAATATATCGATATATCGTACAAACTCGATATACCGCCCAGCCCTAGGATTCACTCACCATCAAGAGAACTTTAGGAGTCCAGTGGTGTATCCGGTCAGTTCAATTTCCATATAGAGCAGAAGCCTCTCACCAGGAGAGGTATCCTGTCTACGATGAGTTCAGTTTATGACCCACTGGGAATGTTGTCGCCAGTTATACTGCCTGCTAGAAAAATCTTGCAAGAATTGTGTAGACTAAGAACAGGCTGGGATGACACTGTGCCTACACGAATGTTGTGAGTTAATATTTACTAGGCAAAATATAGTCTGAAAATGCATTTGAGCTCTATGATCAGAAAAGGAATTATAAAACCCTAAACGGTAACACTTTAGAATACGGTTCCTTCGTTAATGAATAACTACACAAGAACCAATGAGTAACTCAATATTAACAATCTAGTAACTACTATTAACTAACAAGAAACTCTGATAAACGAACTAGTAAGTAATAGCGCACAGATGAAAGTGGTAGTTCACTATTAACTAATCAATAACTACTATTTTTTTAATGCTTCCCAGAGAACTACTGAAAAAGTTTATTAAATATCTAGTAACTACTATTAACTAAAAAGAAACTCTGATTAACGAATTAGTAAGTAATAGCGCACAGATGAATGTGGTACTTCACTATTAACTAATCAATAACTACTATTTTTTAACTAACTAGTAATGACTCAAGTGTTACTACATACTTCTATGGGAATTACTAATTATTTGGATCCGTATTCTAAAGTGAAGATCATGGTAACTAACTAGTAATGACTCAAGTGTTACTACATACTTGTTCCATGCTTCATGTTAAAATCAGCAATTTTTTCAGTCATGATGAATCATTTTAAGCTTTTGAGGTTTTTTGGTGAAGTTTTAGATAGTAATTCCGATAGAAGTATGTAGTAACACTCGAGTCATTACTAGTTAGTTCCCATGATCTTCACTTTAGAATACGGATCCAAATAATTAGTAATTACCATAGAAGTATGTAGTAACACTTGAGTCATTACTAGTTAGTTACCATGATAATCATTTGCAGTAGCAGTTAAAATGTTAATGTAGTGCTAGTCATTTGTCCTGCATTGGTTATTGATTAGTTTTGCATGAATTATGAAACTTTTTTCAGTAGTTCTCTGGGAAGCATTAAAAAAATAGTAGTTATTGATTAGTTAATAGTGAACTACCACTTTCATCTGTGCGCTTTTACTTACTAGTTCGTTAATCAGAGTTTCTTGTTAGTTAATAGTAGTTACTAGATTGTTAATATTGAGTTACTCATTGGTTCTTGTGTAGTTATTCATTAACAAAGGAACCGTATTCTAAAGTGTTACCCACTAAACAACTTACTCCGAACTTGTATCCTCGGGGTCAATTCGTTCTTCAAAATGCAACCGTTCGTCTGAGTTTCAAATTCCACTGAGGAAAAGGTTAATTATTCCCCGCTGTCCATAATCCTCTTAAGGAGTAGTGTGCTTCCATCCCTAAAACGCGATGAACTATCAGTGAATCTCTGATGAAGAATCTTGATGAAGAATCTCTGAATGAAGAATGTTGTTATGCAGTGATCGCGGGGCGTGCCGCATGTGCGATGCATATATCACCTATTTACCATGTCAAAAGCGCTGGGGGCGTGTCTGCGTCAGCTGATTACAGATAATGAGGGGAGAACGAAAAAACTGTTCCTCTCCTTGGTTTCAAACGGATTACATAAACTGGAAATATTAATTTCTTTAGTAACTTACTTCATTTAAAAGAAGAGAATTTCAGCTTAATAAAGAGACACCTCTCGTATCTCTGTGACAAGTATTGACAGAGTTACAGTTATTTTTTCGGACGCGTTTCAGAATGGACTTCACTGACAGAGAGAAGGTAAAACGCGCATCATGTTTATTTTTCTTTATTTGACGAAAAGCACAACACTTTGTTTTTATTATGAGTACCCACAAAAAAATAGAAACTAAACAGTTTCTAATGATGTACAACACTTAAATGTAAGATAAAAATCAACAGAGTAATTTGATCCTCTTTTGCACTGATAAGGAAAAAATCGAGCTCATCTCTCCCGCGTGACGGCCGACCTCAGAGGGTTAAACAGCTCCAAAACTGAATGTCTCCTCATTGGGACTCCACACCAACTCCGATCCTCCCCCCTGACTGTCTATTCATTTGCAGGCTATAACATTCCTCTGATATCTTCCATAACAAACTTAGGGGTTCGATTTGATCCCCACTTATCATTTAACACCCACATTCAATTTATCTGTAAGACTGCATTCTTTCATCTCCGGAATATTTCTAAACTGCGTCCCTCCCTCTCTCTATCTGATGCAGAGAAGCAAGTCCATGCCCTTGTCTCCTCCAGGCTGGATTACTGCAATTCACTCCTCATCGGGATCTCTGGCAAGAGACTGCAGTAAATTCAGAATTGCGCTGCCAGGATCCTGATGGGGGTGCGCAAATCGGAACATATCATACCCATCCTCCATAAACTTCACTGGCTTCCTGTTAGGGTCAGGATTGATTATAAGATCGGTCTCCTGACCTATCAGTGTCTTTATGGCAATGCACTACTGTACCTCAAAGAACTCTTAAATAGCCATAACCCAACCCGACATCTCCGTTCCTCTGACAGCCATAAACTCCAGGTCCCTAAGTCCAAACTATGCACTATGGGAGATAGGGCCTTCCAGGCGGCCGCGCCACGACTGTGGAACGCCCTCCCTATCCACCTGAGGGTGCCACAGCTCTTAGAGGCTTTTAAAAAAAAAATTAAAGACACATTTATTTTTAATTGCATTTTCTTAATATATTTTAATTTCTTGATCCACTTGACTGCCTTTTATGTTTTTATTGTTTTTACATGTACACCTGTAGCACTTTGAGATGTGTTCTTCACGTGTAAAGTGCAATACAAATAAAAATTATTATTATTATTATTATCTTCAGCGAAGCTCTTCGCATCGCTGGATCCTGAGAGAATAAAGGAAGACTAATATTAATATCGTGGGAGATCTTTTAGTGTTTAATGTTCTATTATTTTAGAATTTAAAATGTTTTCTGGTATTTCTGGTTTTTGGGGTCACCATTGTGCTGAAGAGTAGACCCTGTGGTTATGTTGACGATTGGCTGAAGATGTTTATGAGTAGACTGTAATTATTATGATTGAATAATAATTACTTTGAGCACGATATTAAGTGGTTTAAAGGTTTGCATATTTAGTCTATTGCAGGTTGAATATTTAAGTATTCATATACTTTAGATGTTACATGTATATATGTCCATATATGTAAATACATTATATGTACATATTCACATATATGTACACATATATTTTGCATACATTTTACAATATATATGTACATATATTTCCATATAATTTTACATATATTTAAAATATATTCTACCATATATTAAACATACATGTGACACTATATCTTTACATATATTATCAATACATTTTCCCATAAAAAAATCACAATACATTGTGGTGGTTATTTATAAATATAAAATTGCATATATTTTACGATATATAAACACATATATTATTAATGTATTATTCCATGTATTAATATATTGGAAAAATAATATATTACAACATATTACAATATATTTCAAGTAATATATTGGTAAATATATTTTCCTTTCATAAGGGTTGAACCACAGGGTTGGTGCTGCAATGGACCTACGTCAACACTCCTTGAGTTGAATCCTGCTGATTGCACCTCTAGGGGACAAAAGGTGAGTGTCGTCATATAGAACGAAGTTTGGATTGCAGGGCCTGTCTTCCTCAGTAAACCTGAAAGGGAATGGCCAGACAAGCACGATCACTTAGAAGAGCTCACGGCTGAAGATCCTGAGGTCAAGATAGGCATACTTGTCAATGCTATAACAGCAGAATAAAGCACTGATGCAATGCAACAACTAATTCGATACTATTCTTCATGGATACACCTCAAGAAGGCTCTGGCGTGGCTCACACGACTCAAGGGAACCCTGGTAAATCTGTCAAGGAAGAGAAAGAAGATGAATGGATTCATCAAAAGAGCTTGGTGACTTTTTTCTGGTCAGGACAACATTGGATTCGATCAGCCGCTTTGTAACATCCAGGATAATGACTTTTCGGCTATAAACAGCACAAAGACTCTTGTATAATGATAACTCTGCCTGGATGGACACTGCAACTGCTCTTTTAAGGAGGGCATGTGGAATGGGTTTTGACAAACATTTGTTTTTAATGCAATTGCAAGAGAAAGAAATGGTGGATCCCCCACCCACCTTGATACGATAAAAGTTTTTTATCGCTTCAAGATCATCTAATCTAATAAAATGTGCGAGCACGACTGTTAGTGGCTGGGTGCAATAAGCTGGCACATATCCTGAGAAGTGATTTGCAAGACTTGAGCCAAAGAAGTGGTGTGAAATCGATCCGGTTCTTACAACAGTGCATTTTTGAAAAACCCAGATGTCCTAAATGAATGGGTAGAAGAGTGTGGTAATCTTTTTCCCTCAATCATTGTAAGCGTGGCTGTGGAAGACCGGGTAGAAAAAGAACTGACTGAAGTTTTGATTCTGCTGAAAAGAAATCTCTTTACTTTGATATGTGTTAAAGTCTCCAACATGCAATTTTTTAATGGTGTTTCTTCAACAAGATGGACACAGTTCTTTAGATCTGTTTTTTTCTCCTAAAGGCAGCTGGCGTACACTGTACAAATGTCGGGTCGACAAGCGGACAGGTGACCTCCAGTAGAGGATTGTACATGGGGCAATAGCTACAAACAGATGTGGTACACCTTAAAGGGTACCTATTATGGCATTTAAAATGTTCCTAATATTGTTCTGGGAGTCCCCAACAACAGTTTTACATGCATGTGTGGCGCTCTATACCAGGACAGACTAAAACCGACTACGCCACCCTGGGAGTTTCACCCAGAGAATGATTTTTCTACTCAAGATCTATAAATCCAACAGCTAAAGACACACAGGTACGTGAACAATAGAGCCAAAGACCATGCTCAATTTTGAAGGCACAACATTTATTAGTTTCAATAATTTAACAGTTTAAAACAGTCACCTCTCAGGGCAGAGGACGCAAAACAAGAGAAAAAAAAAAGAAAAGAAAGAAAAGAAACAAAATTGCTGAGGCTTACCGATGGAGGCAAAGGATTCAAAAGGTCGAAAAAGATCCCAGGAAACCCCCCAGTAAACACACAAACACACCCCAATAAACACCAAATGCAAACAGGGAAGTCAACAGCACTCCAAACGGGGATAATGCCACCGATAATACCACCACCGGCTCTCAGCTACTATAACAGAAAAAGACAAAAGAAAATGCACACAAACACACTCTTTCAACAAAGATTTACCAAAAAGAAAATAAAGAAATCAAACAAATCAATACTGGTCTTATCACAAGAAAATAAATGAATAAACGTTTCGCAATTCAGTAATTAAAGAAAATAAAAACTTCACAAAATACAAAATGACTGCCAAAACCAACAATGGTTATAATGCGGCAGTATAAAGAAAACTATATAAAAATATATATACACACAAACCCGGAAAACAAACTTCTTAAATCAACAAAATTATAATATAAAGCCCCAACCCTTTGAGCAATTCACATGTCATAAAAACAAGAACACTTATGGAACAAATGCCACGGACTTTTGGCCAGACAGCCATAACTACCCAGTGGCCGTGATAGCAAGACGAGCGTACAGCGATCTACTCCACTCGCTGATATGCTCTTTATACAAACAAGGCAGTGGCCCGGGCAAAGTTGCACATATGCTAGACAGAGACACAAATAAAACACGGCAATGTATACAAACAGCACCTTAAATGGGCAAAAATGCACGATATAGCCGCGGGCAAAACGGCAAAAACAAAACAGCAGACAAAACAGCAGACAAAACAAAACAGCAGCCAGCGAATCGGTCCTGTGCAGCTAGCGATGATCTCCGGCTAAACTGGCCTCATTCCTGTTAGCCATCATTCAGACATACCCGAGGGAGAAAGCTCGACGAGTGCCCACGGCACTGATAATGCATTGTGTTCAGTGGTTCAATGAATTGAACGACGAGATGAAAGTTCGTCCATCCGACCGGAGATCTGTTAGCGCAGCACAGCACCGCACACGGAGAGCGAGACCAGGAAGCACAACACAACTTCCTGTCACCGATGAGCAAGAGAGGGTGTCAGAGGGATTACACGCTATTTATAGGGCGGAGCTTCACACAGGGAGTGACCAAAGGAACGCGGCTCATTAGACTAACTCATACTGCCACACATGCAATGACAAAAAACACTTTTGTTGTCTTATAATATGCATTTATTTTTACCTGATTTGCTCACCGACTCCCTAATGATTCGTTTAACCACTCATTTTCCAAACCCCGCCTTTGCGTGACGCTAATCTGCGGTGATTGGTCAGACGACCCAGTCAGTTATTGTTTGCGTTAGCCCAAAGCTTAAGCATAAAGCATAAAGCACTGTAGTACTACAATACTCTCTATTCTTTATGACAACTCCAATAACAACGACAAACATTTCACATATTTCAAAAAACACACACACAGCTTGGAGACCTAAGCGCTGCTGAGTGTAACTGGCACACACACACACACACACACACACACAGCTTGGAGACCTAAGCTGCGTAGAGCGTAACTGACACACACACACACACACACACACACACACACACACACACACACACACACACAAACACACACACTTATTGAGCATGCTACAAAACCCATAAAAGCAAAAATTATTAATAATACTCTTACAGGTTGTGCAAAAATTATTAATAATACTCTTACAGGTTGTGATTCGGAGGATGAAGCCGATCCAAATAAACTTGGTACTAAACGTTCCTTCAGTATCAACCGACTCGCAAATCCACACTTGAAAGCATTTATGTTTGTAAAGGAATCGTCATTAAAATGACGCGAACACAGCACAAGGTTCGGGTACAGTTGTAAATATAAACTCTAGCCACTGATTCTTCACATGCTCGTCCCTGGGCAGTGAAAAAAAAGTTCGCTTTTGATTCGCACTTCAGAACAGCTCGTCGACATGTTGTTTTCACTGTTTTCTGGCGCGCGCACTGAGTGGGCGTGTCTTATTCAAATAACTTGTACAAGTGACGTACGAAAGTTAGAGAAAATGCATCGTTCGTCTATAGATTCATATCAGCGACTCAGAGTCGACTCTTACTTTTGAGAGACAATAACTTTGTATACGTTGAACTTTCATATTTAAAACTTTGCAGGATGTTTTTGTTCACTTAGATCTATGTTACACACTACATGAAGGGCAATTTTCAAAATTCCATGATAGGTACCCTTTAATCCTAGTGTTGGGGTGGGTTGTCCCTTATTTTCTGAGTATTTTTTTTTATCTCTTTGTGCAGTAATCATGATTGGGTAATCCTTATGATTTTTTAAGTAATTGTTGTTTGTCCCTGGACGAAGATTTTCCTTTACAATTGTTCATTTTCAGGCCAAAGTATTATTTTCAAAAGAAAAATGTGTCGGTTTTAATTAATTTTTTATCTGTCACTGCAAAATTGGCTATTTGGAAGACAAGGAAAAACAGAATGTTGGGGGCAAAAGTCAATAAGCGTTGTGCCTATGTTTTTAGGCTGCTTCTTGTTGATTGAGGGTGGAGTATGCATATGTAAGGCAGTATATTGCGTTGTCCACAAGATGTCCCCATAACGCTATTGTATTAAAACAGATTCAAGTGCCTTTAGCAGTGTTTGGGCCTCTTGTAGCGTTGATACGTGAGTAGTGCGTCATCTTTTCCTCAGGTCATGTTGTCAACATTATAGGCAAGCCAGTTAATGGTAGTGTGAAAAAGCAATGTAAAATATACGTGTTATTCTCACACTAAAGTTCAGTTTATTGGGATATTTTGTGTTTTAAAAAACTGCTATAGACCTAAATTCAGAGTAATGTAGAGTTAAAATGTTTTGGTTTTCCTTTTAAATGTGATTAATGCATGGTGGCTAATGCAAAGCTATGTATGATAATGTAAGCAGCACAAGCTTGCTGTTGAATTACATGTGCATTGAAATGTACTTTGCTAGTTTAAAACTTAAGTTGAGTTTGTTGTCAACGTTATAGACACTGTGCTGTGGAATAAACGGCCAAGCCACGATCCCGAACCTCTCTGTGACTGAGTCCCTGCTTTCTACACCCACCCACGAACATCCATAAAACAATGCAGAGCAGCAGCGGCGGTGCTAGAGGCCAGTGAGCGCACGGAGAGGGAGAAAGAGGGTCAAACTACAAGCGACTTTGTCGCTGCATGTCTCCAGTGGATGGCGATGAGGTCGCTAGTGGGTGTTCCCACTACTGGTTGCCTAGTAATGTTTATGAATGACATCCAATGACAGCGAATCATTTTCCTTGCTGGGATGAGCGGAGAAGGATCACAGGCGCTCCACTCCTATTGGTTGTTGCTCCCGAAAGTCGCTCTTCATTTGCATAAGGTTAAACAGACACCAGACATGCCCCATTCGGTCGATGTTGCGCGTGTCACCGGAAATCGCCCGCTCCCCATTGAAATGAATGGTATCGTGTCGCTTTTTCACTCTTAGTGTGAACGGGGCTTTAAACATACTACAAGTTGGTGGAATCTCTACCAAAGTTTAGAGAATTACAGGGAATAAATGAAGTAGTATGTACATTGTATGATAATGAATTGGTTTTGAGGTTTTAAAGGGCACCTATTATGCAAAATTCACTTTTACATGGTGTTTGAACATAAATGTGTGTTGGCAGTGTGTGAGCAAAACCACCCTAGAATGATAAAAATCATCAGTGTTTTTTTTACAAACTCAATAAATCATAAGCACTGTCTCAGAACGAGCTGTTCTAGGATTCGGCGCTTTGTGACGTAGAATTGCGCAAGCCCCACCGACGTGGTTTGATAGACACTGTGGTTTTGGCATAGACCCCGCACTCGGTGATCTGTACGTTCTCCATTGTTTCAACGACAGCCGGTAATGTCTCCTAAGAAACATAAGTGTTCTCTTGTGGGATGTAATAATGTACATAGTAGTTTACACTTACTTCCGACATTAGAGCCACTGAAAACGCAGTGGATGGATTTTATTTATGAAGTAAAGGCGCCACTTAAACTTCCAAAATACGTTTATGTTTGCGCAAATCATTTTCTGACTGTTTTGTGAACGAGGGTCGATTCAAAGCAGGTCTTGCCTCAAAGTTAATCCTCAAGTATGAATTGTTGCCTACTGTTCGCGATCCAAGTCTCCTCCAGAAGAAGTAAGTGTATTTTATGATTTTTGAGCAAACAGTCATTTCAGTCAATGTCAGCCAATTCAACAACAAATGCATCTAAAGTTGTTTTCGTTGTCATGTCTCTGTGTATATAATTTAAACCTTGTTTGTATAGTGTGTAACCCACGTTTATAAATATATCTTTAAAGATATTGTATTAAAAACTGTGTATGTTCTGTAGCCATCTTCTCACATTTGCCACATAAGCACCTGTACGACAAGTAATGTAAACAGGTCCCTCGCATAAATGTAATTTCATTTTTACGTAGCAAACGTTATCACAGTATTTGTGTTTGTAGTTTCAAAAAATTGCACCAACGTTATCACAGTTTGTGTGTGCCTGTGTGTTTGTGCACATTCATAATGGCAAAGGGGACGCGATTACAACTCTATAAGTACATAAATGTATTAAATAACCATTCCGAGACGTCCTGGTCCATTCTCATTTGTGTTTATTCTGCTGGAGTCTCTTAATCATCTGGGTCTGATTCAAACATGTACGGCTGAATGCCGTACAAAAAGCGGATCTCTCTCCCACTCTCAGCTTCTGCTTCTACCGACCGCCATAGGTATCAAGTTACGCCCTCATCCAAAGGCAGGGCGGGGATATGCAGCTCTTTTACATTTAAGGTGATACACACCAAAACGTCTCGGTTACTGATGTAACCCTCGTTCCCCGAAGGAGGGAACGGGAGACGTGACGTCGACGTGACGACGTTAGGGGATCACTTCAGGTGGCCCTATCAACTTCGAGTGTCTACAGAACAAGAACGTTGGCGTGCGTGAAACGCGTCACGCGCCCCGCCCCGCAGCACGGGTATAAACAGGAAGCGGGCGCACGCACTCATTGTTTTTCGCTGAGGAGCCGAGATAGTGACGGCCGTACAGCGATGGTCAGCAACTGTGGCGGCGGGACGTCATGTCTCCCGTCCCCTCCTTCGGGGAACGAGGGTTACATCAGTAACCGAGACGTTCCCCTTCAGTCGCTCACGTTCGACGTGACGTCGACGTGACGACATTAGGGGATCCCATGGAAAACGCCATCGGTTGCTGCCACATCCAGCGCCCTACGCAAGACTCTCAGACCTCCAACTGCTGGGGCGGAAGATCTGCGTAGAGGGAGTTCAACTGCTGTTCCATATACCCACACCATGAATTCTTGGATAACACTGGGAAAGCGTGCCTTTCCCGGGAGAGGGACGCTGCGGAAGCCACATCCTGCCCGAAGGGAGGTAACATGTGGAGAATACACATATGGACTGGCCAGGAGGGCAGTGCAACATATGGAATGTCACTGGGGTGGCTCCAGTCTGAGAAGGGGGAGGCTACACCGGCAGTGACGGCAGAGCAGGCTCTGCCAAGGGAAAGACACGGGCTCACCGCAGGGAGCTGGTCGTGGAAGAATACTCATATGGGATCACCGCAGGGATCACCACATATGGAACCCAGCCTAGCACAAGTTACACAAGCATACGAGCACTAGGCCTGGCCTCGGACGCTCCGTAACGTCCGACTGTCGAAGGGGTGCAGAGGAACTCTACAGGGTTCGCCTGAACTCGACTGGAGCAAAAAGCGCACGTATCCGCTCCATGTGAAGGGGAGTGGCGCAGCAAGCCGACACTAAGCGGGAACTTCGGTGTTACCGGCTGGTTGAAGCGAGCACACAGGAAGAAACCGGCTCAACACGTAGGCTATAAAACCTAGCGAACGTGTTAGGTGTCGCCCAGCCCGCAGCTCTACAGATATCTGTCAGCGAGGCGCCGTGTGCCAGCGCCCAAGAAGAAGCGACACTCCTAGTGGAGAGGGCTCTCAACCCAGGCGGGCAAGGCACGCCTTGGGCTTCGTAAGCCAAGGCGATGGCATCCACTATCCAGTGGGCCATCCTCTGCTTGGAGACAGCCTTTCCCTTCTGCTGGCCTCCGTAACAGACGAAGAGCTGATCTGAGGTCCTGAGGCTTTGCGTTCTGTCCACATACAGGCGCAGAGCGCGGACGGGACAGAGAAAAGCCAGGGCTGGGTCTGCCTCCTCCGAAGGCAGCGCTTGCAGGTTCACCACCTGGTCCCGGAAGGGAGTGGTAGGAACCTTGGGCACGTATCCGGGCCGGGGTCTCAGGATCACGTGAGAGTTAGCCGGGCCGAACTCTAGGCACGATTCGCCGACCGAAAATGCATGCAGGTCCCCTACCCTCTTGATAGAGGCCAATGCAACCAGGAGTACTGTTTTACAGGACAGAATTTTTAACTCAGCTGACTGCAAAGGCTCAAAGGGTGGTCTCTGCAGTGCCGAAAGGACCAGAGACAAATCCCAAGAGGGTATAGAAAGTGGGCGAGGAGGATTTAGTCTCCTTGCTCCCCTCAGGAATCTGACGATCAGGTCGTGCTTTCCCAACGACTTACCTTCAACTGCATCGTGATGTGCGGCAATGGCGGCAACATTCACTTTAAGGGTGGAGGCAGACAGCCTTCACTCCAAACCATCTTGCAGGAAGGAAAGCACGGCTCGGATCGAGCAAGTTCGGGGGTTCTCCTCGTGAGAAGAACACCAGTCAACGAATAGGTTCCACTTCAGAGCATAGAGGCGCCTCGTAGAAGGGGCTCTAGCGGAAGTGATGGTGTCAACTACCGCTGGGGGTAGGTCACCTAGAACCTCCGCGTCCCGTCCAGGGACCAGACATGGAGTTTCCAGAGGTCTGGACACGGGTGCCACAGGGTGCCCCGTCTCTGAGAGAGCAGGTCCTCTCTCAGAGGAATGGGCCAGGGAGGGGCTGTCGCGAGGAGCACTAGTTCGGGGAACCAGGTCCGGTTGGGCCAATATGGTGCAACTAACAAGACCTGCTCCTCGTCCTCCCTGACTTTGCACAAGGTCTGTGCAAGAAGGCTCACTGGGGGAAAACGCATACTTGCGTAGGCCCGGGGGCCAGCTGTGTGCCAGAGCATCCGTGCCGAGGGTCCCCTCGGTCAGGGAATAGAACAACTGACAGTGAGACGTGTCCGGGGCGGCAAACAGATCTACCTGTGCGGTCCCGAAGCGCCTGAAATCAGCTGGACCACCTGGGGATGGAGTCGCCACTCTCCCGGTAGCACCTGCTGCCGTGAGAACTCGTCGGCTGCACGGTTGAGCCGGCCAGGAATATAATGGCACGAAGCGACCTCAGATGCTTCTGACTCCAAAGGAGGAGATGGCGGGTGAGTTGTGACATGCGGCGGGAGCGTAAACCACCCTGACGGTTGATGTACGCAACGGTCGCAGTGCTGTTCGTACGGACCAGCACATGCTTGCCTTGTAGCGGCGTTTTGAAGCGGCTCAATGCAAGATGTACTGCTAACAACTCGAGGCAGTTGATGTGGCAATGCAGTTGAGGCCCCGTCCACAGACCTGAAGCTGCATGCCCGTTGTACGTGGCCCCCCAGCTGGTGGCAGAGGCATCCGTGGAGACCACAGAATGCCTGGACACTTGTTCTAGGGGAACATCTGCCCGCAGGAACAAAGGGTCCGACACAAGCTGAGAGTTTGGCGACAGTGCGGAATCACTTGGACTCGGCACGAGCCGCTCTGCCACGCCCATCTCGGGACTCGATCGTGGAGCCAGTGTTGGAGCGGCCTCATATGAAGTTTGCTCTTTTCCCAGTTGACTCGAAGCCCTATGGCTGAGGTGACTGAGCACCATGTCCCTGTGTTCGCACAACTGCTCTCTCGACTGGGCGAGAATGAGCCAGTCGCGACAGGGCCAGCCCGAAGGGTAAGACTTTGTACTGATATGCCCGTCCCTCGAACGCAAAGCAAAGAAACGGTCTGTTTGTCAAGGGAGAATCGAGACATGAAAGTACGCGTCCTTCAGGTCGATCGCTGCAAACCAATCTTGGGGACGGATGCATTTGTAAATGCGTTTCTGCGTAAGCACCTTGAACGGCAGTCTGTTGAAGGGACCGGTTCAAGACACGCAGGTCCAAGATTGGCCGTAACCCACCGCCTTTCTTGGGTACAATGAAGTACGGGCTGTAGAGGCCGGTCTTCATATCGGCTGGAGGGACCGGCTCGATCGCGTCCTTCGCCAGTAGGACTTCGATCTCTGCCCTGAGCACAGGGGCACTGTCCGCCGAATACAGGGGGACGCCGGGCGAACTGAATCGCATAGCCGAGTCTGATAGTACGGATGAGCCAGCGAGACGGGCTGGGAAGCGCTAGCCAGGCTCCCAGACACCGTGCAAGCGGAACCAATGGCACCACAGACGTACCCGGGGTGGGGCAGCCCGGCGGAATGCAGGGACCCGACTCGGACGGCATAGCGGCCCGGAGTGGGGTCTGAGTGTGTGGTGCAACACGTACCTGCTTCCGTCGAATGGAAGAGTGAGTGTGTGGAAGCGTCAGTGTGTCCAGATCACAGCCACTGCTGCTCGCTGGCGATAAAGAGGGGCTCGAGGGTGACAAGGCATAGCGTCGTCGACCGCCAAGCGCGCCCTCTTGGGACCCAGAGGTTTCAGAATTGCCCTTTAGTTGAAAATGAGGGTAACACTGGCCCGTGGGTCAATGGCGGAACAGAAAAAGGAAACAAGATTCTCCACCCGACCCTCCACCGGGGGAAGGAGCGGTGCCTTCACCACATCCTGAAGAGCAACTTGATCCACTCTGGGTCACCCGTCTCAGGGTCGTTAGTACCTGCGCTTGCCTCCTGGTTTGGCAGCGGGCTGGACGGGCATGGTCAACTTCCTGCGGCCTGCCCCACGCCGAGGCCTGGATGGTGGCTGCTGCTGCTAAGGCTTAGCGGGAGCGGAGGACGCCGCAGGAGGTCGACCTCAGCGATGAGCGGACGGAGGAGCTGCGGCCGGCGGACGGGTGGGAGCAGCAGCGGCGTCCCATGAGCGCCTGGGCCTGATGGACCTGTAGAAGCACTATGGCATGGAGGGCGGAAGCAGCCTGTCCACAGGCTCTGCAGCCTTGGACGGGAGGCGTGGATTGCCCCGCCAGGAGAAAGCGGACGCCGGACACAATTGCATCGAGACGGCACGCTCCACCGGGGGAACATCCACATACCCCTTAGCCGCCCCGCCGTCGAGGGTGGTGAGGAGGGAGGAGCCACTAGAAGAGCTTCTGGCACTATACGGCGCCTTTCACGTCCTAGTAAGCTCCTAATGCACTTCCGGAAAGAATGGCACTGGGGCGGAGTGCTGAGAACCAGCACGGCCTGCCCCGAGATACCAATCGTCCAACCGAGAAGGCTCGGGACGTGGCGGAGGGTTCCACACAAGCCCGACCTTCTCGGCGGCCAGGGAAAGCATAGCCGCCCATTCTGGATCTGACTCGGGCAATGCCACACTCCCAGAGAGGGGTAACGCAGCCGAATCCTCATCTCCAGAGGACTGAAGCTCCCCCTCCGATGCTGCGATTGACATCTGATCGTCAGGTGGGGCCCCAAAGGACACGGCTGGCCGACCACGAGATGGGCCAGCGCGTTCGTTTGGGGGCTCCAACGGCGGCAGCGCTTGAGAGGCGTGAGGAGCCCACGGAGATTGCCTCGGCGGGGAAGCCCTCACGGTAATCCTCAGATCACCCTGACCATGCGCAAAAGTAGGTCTATTCTGAGGTCCAGAATAAACACTAGATATGGGCATAGGCGAGGGGACTGCACCTCCCTTGAGGTAAGCGAGTCTTGATCTAAGCGCTGCCATAGTCATATTCCCGCAATGAGAACATGAACTATTCATAAAAGCTGCTTCAGCGTGCTGAATGCCCAAACACGAGAGGCAACAATTGTGGCCGTCTGCTGGCGCCAGGGAACGACCGCACCCAGAAACGCACAAGCGGAATGTCATCCTGAAAAGGATGCAGCGTCACGCTTGTGTTGCTCTTTTAGTTGAAAACAAAAAATATAAAGAGAAAAAATAACTCTCTCAGTGCTGAAGCACCCAGGGATCGCCGCGGTGTAATCGGGGTACACACTCACGAGAGGAACGCCCACCGAGACCGACACATACAGACACACACACACACAAGCAATGCTGTGAAAACAGCAGTTGTGAGCTGTAATGCTCGCGGCCACCGCTGATCGCGCCGTCACACCAGCACTGGAACAGAGTATTCTCTTTGAAGTCTTCAACGATCGATGCAGCAGTCTGCAGAAACTCAGAGTCAAAACGAAAGCTCGGCTCCGAAGCGAAAGACAATGAGTGCGTGCGCCCGCTTCCTGTTTATACCCGCGCTGCGGGGCGGGGCGCGTGACGCGTTTCACGCACACCAACGTTCATTGGCTTGTTCTGTAGACACTCGAAGTTGATAGGGCTCCCTGAAGTGATCCCCTAACGTCGTCACGTCGAACGTGAGCGACTGAAGGGGAACAGCTCTTTTTAAAACAGGCCCCAAAAATGACATTTTCAAATGGTTATAATAAATTAACTGTGGGGTATTTTGTGCTGAAACTTCACAAATACATTCTGGGGACACCCGAGACCAATATTACATCTTGTAAAAACGGGGCATAATAGGTGGCCTTTAAAAAAAAGGAAAGGAAAATTAATTTATTTTTATGTATTTTGTTTTGTCGATTTGTCGATGTCAATTGTAATAATAAAGGTGAACTTAATTCTCTCTCTCTCTCTCTCTCTCTCTCTCTCTCTCTCTCTCTCTCTCTCTCTCTCTCTCTCTCTCTCTCTCTCTCCCTCTCTCTCTCTCTCTCTCCAGATGTGCTGTCGTTTCTTCGGCTGTTCCAGCAGGTGGCACTGTCAGTTTCTCGTGCGGTGGAATGGGCGGCCGTTATGTCAACATGTTCCTTCCTAAAATCAAGACTTTTCTCACGCTGTGTGAGGTGGAGGTTTATGGAACAGGTCAATTCTGACTTAATTCTACACTTTTAACCCTTAAATGCATGAATGTTTCGGCAATCCTTATTACATATTCGGGTCACTAGCAACTCGGATGTATATCTAACACGCATGGATCTCTAACTGCCGCAATAGTATACAACTCTTCTGATATTTTAATAACAATTACTTTGGTTCATGGGGGGGGGGGGGGGGGGGGGGGCTACATTTGAGCAGATGTTTTTCCCATCATCACCATACTAATATGGAACTGACTTTGTTTTTAATTCTTGCTTGAACTAACTTAATTCAGGTAGAAATTACAATTGTTTTTTTTCTGCAGTATACTTCACCACTGAATCTTTTTGTTTTTAAACCAGTGTTGTTATTTTGCGTTTTTCAGTTTACAGGAAAAAAACATTTCTGAGGATGGAATTAGCCTCCAGTGTTGATACAGCTGCAGTGAACAACTCATTTCTCTATCAGGTAAGAAATCAAGCAGATTGAAGAATTAGAGAGAAAATCAAATATAGGGTCAGTTTAAGAAACTTCTTGTTGTTGTTGTCGTTGTTGTTGATGTTGAATTCCAATCAACATGCACCAATGCTATATTTTCTTAATGTCATAATCATTTGTTAACAAACAAGTATGCATTACTTCAATGAGCTCATTGCATTAAATTATTACATTAAACTAATATTTTTTTAGCTAACTATGACTATTTTAGCATACTATTTGTATGTACATTTATGAAATACATTACTTTCAGTTTCCTCTGATAACAGATCATTCTAAATTGTAATATGGACTCATGCACTTTCTGTAAAGCTGCTTTGAAATGATGTGTATTGTGAAAAGCGCTATACAAATAAATGTGAAATGAATGGAATTGAATGTACAACAATGAACAAAACTAAAAATCAAATTTCCTATTCAGTCTTTGTCAAGTCCAATAGACATTTTCTGTTTTCGTCTGGTGCTGATGTCAGTCTGGTTCCTGAAGTGCTACACAAAACCTGGTTTATGTGTGTTTCAGCTGCAGACCGCTCTCGGGTTGAGTTTGGTTTCTGACGTTAAACTGTCCTGGACGAGACTCCCGTACCAGGAAGTGACGCACAAGGCAAAAAAACCAACAAGGTAAACCTGTAACACTTTTACTTTAGTATAGAGCAGCTTTATTTCTGAAAGTATGTGTAGACATATGTTTTCCTACATAGACAACAACAAAAACTATAAACTTGCTAAATATATGCAAAGCTTGAGCAAATATATTTTTCAAATTTAAAATCTTTTTAAGCATTTAAATGCCAAAATATATGTACTTTGATGGGCAAGACAATACATTTCCTATCTTAAAATACATTCGATGTCAATGCATAATATGTTGGATGATGTAAATATTTTTTACATAGAAAACATTTTTTAAAAATGCTTTTATATATATATATATATATATATATATATATGTATCATGCACATGATCATTAGGTTTAGTTCATATTAATGATTATAAACAATAATGTTATAAAAAATATTAAATATATATAAGCATTTATGCAAATTATCTACCTGAACACTAAATAATTTCATGATCACAGAGATACTACTGTATATATAATTTAATCAATATTTATGTTTTATTTACAGGTTTTGTACTGATAAATATTAATGGATACACAGACTGAATCTTTCAAGCAGATACTTTTTATTCTTCAATTGATTTATGTAATTGTTCCTGCTTTGAATTCATAATCCTGACATGGTTCATATGATTAGATTAATCATTCCATATAAATATGCATAAGTAATTAGCTAAACTTATCTGTGTACATGTATGGGCATTATACTTTCACTTTATCAATGAACACCTGGTCATTTTATCAATATAGTGGTACATCTGAAGGATAATTCAAATTATTTTATTCAATTATAATTGCTGACAGTTTACATATATTTTTATTTAACTTGGATCATGTATCCTGTTCAAGAATGATTTTACTACACTGTACTGTATATTTATCCAGTAGCTACAACTAAAATATTACCATGATTGTCACATTTCTTTAACCCTGAACTCCTGATATATGAGTATAACTGCACTGCAAAATCTAATTATTTATAGACTTACTTAAAAAAACATGCAAACCGATTGCCTTAAGCAAACCAAGTGAAGTGAAATAGGAATAGTATGTTGTACTGACAAATGCTTAGTTAGTATAGTTCACTTACACTTTATTTCTAACTAAATAATAAATAAAATGTAATTGCTACCATTGTTGTGTTTTGTATGCTGAATGTTGAAGTCTGTGTGACTCAAACATGATCATTTGCATGATATTGTCACAAATATAGAGGGATTGTCGACCCAATTCAAAGTTTCATACAGTGTTTAAGACATAGGAGTTGGCAATACAATTATAAAAATTATTCCTCGACATGAAAATTAGACTAGTTAGTGATTTAGTTGTAAATTAGGTCACCTTTTAACCCTTAGGGGTCTGAGCTGTTTTGAGGCTCTTTCGGTGTTTTGATATGCCCTGACATTTGTGCTTATTTCAGCTACTTAAAACATACCATTTGCCAACATATAAATTTGCTGTATTCAGCACAAACTCTGCTACAATAATATGTGAGCAAAATTGATGTACATGTTTGCATTTTATAGAAAAAAAAATATGCGTGGTTAGTACGTTTTGGGAAAAAAAATGTCACCGCAATAAGGCCATTTAACACATACTGAATAGTTGTCCACAATACTTTTGAGTTACTATTCTTGTAGGCTAGAATTTTTACTTCAAAATGAAGTGAAAATCATTCTGACCACTCTTTCAGAAAGATCAATATAACGATTTGAATTTCTTACATCAGTTTTTGGGTCATTACTGCTGTATGTGTGGGAGTGTTAATGCCCATGAATATTAATGTGATTTACACCTGGGAAGACTAAAGACACTCCCCCAATGACTAATGGCCCATCAAGGTGCTGTGAGGCAGCCTGAACGAAGAATGATTCACTGATGAATAAAAAGTTAAAAAGAACAGCATTTATTCAAAATAGAAATCTTTCCTAAGAACATAAAGACTTCAAGTCATTCATATCACTTAAGACTTCCTTTAAAAAAAACAAAAACATAAAAAGACCAAACTTGTTTTTTTATATAAAAAAATGCATTCAAAGAATTCTATAAAAAAAACTATCACTATCACTAATCAAAACAATTAAGCAGCACAACTGTTTCCAACATTTATTAAAAAAAAAAAAATCATATCAGAATGATTTCTGAAGGATGATGGTTAGCAGAGCACACACAATCAAAAAAACTGTTATCATTATCAATCACTAATTACCATGGATTAAAAAAAAGACATTTGTAATTTCACACAAGAATAGGAACTTTTACTTTTACATTATGACAATGTAAACACAATTAGGCTACATTTCATCTGTCAAATATTACGTCTATGAAGTGAGGCAGCCTGAACTAAGAATGAGAGGAGATTCAAAGGTTTTTCAATCTGTTTTATTGTAATTCCTCTATGTGGAGAAACTAAATGTTCTAAATTTGCTCTACGCAAATCAAATGGGAGTAAAATAAATAAATAATCAGTCGGCTATAAACAAAACGATAAAATTGTGAGTGATAAATAAACAAAAGTAAAGGCAGGTATGTCACAGTAAATGCTTATGCCCCGTTGATGCGGGCTCTAAGCAAATCAAATGTGAGCAAAATAAACTAAAGTAAGTCCCACATGCACCAAACTTCATTGCAAACAAGTCTTTTAGGTGCTTTGGGCTTGTGTAAAAATTGTCCATGTACACATGGTACCCAGAGCCTAAAACTTTACCGTCCAAAAGAGATGTTACAGCATCATATGACAGTCCATGGCCTGTGGGAAAGTTGTTCTTTCCTGTGTACACAGAAAAGTCCACAGTGTATCCATTTGAAGAGTCTGCAAGAACAAACAACTTGAAACCCCATCTGGTTGGCTTAGCTTTCATGTACTGTGTCATGCCTGTGTGTGCTTTACATGCCACCATTCTTTCATCCACAGCTAAGTTTCTTCTAGGATGATAGATGGCTTTACAAGCATGACGAATGGTATCCATGAGAGGTTTGATCCTGAAAAGACGGTCATGGTCAGGTGTGCCCCTCTTTCTGTCATTCTCCTTATCTGCATCTGATACCCTTTTCCACCAAAGCAGAGCTGGTGCTGGTTCGGAGCCAGAGCCTAGTTTCAATTCGGTTCTTTGTTTTTCCACACACAAAGCACCAGCTCCGAACCAGGAAAAGTGGTTCTTAAGTAGCACCAAATCATTGCTGGTCTAGAACGGAGCCAAGTAAGAACCGCTTGCGTCAGGGGCTGGGGGCGGGGTTACCGTGACCAACAAGAAACTTGTGACCGCCATTTTTAAATAGCAGCTAGTCGAGCTAATGCAGCTTGATTATTATATCCGTCTATTTAAGTTACGGCGAGCTGCACAAACGCGTTGGATTCCGATGTATTTTTGCAAACCCATGAGCATCCATAGTAACGCAACGTCCGTTATTGTTGATGGCTTGTTCGAGATGCATCGGAGCGGCGCGGACCGATCGGAGCTGCGGGAGTGTTTGGAGATCATACGACTCCTTGTGCTTTTGGATCGCTTTCGCAGTGCTTTGATGTCATGCGGCGATCGATCTGCGTGAAGCCGATGCATCTCGAACAAGCCTAGCGTGTTTGTGTTTGGCGCTACCGCACTAGCGTTGCTGGGCAACATGAGACGTATGCAGTGACGTAAGATCTGGCTCTGTTGTGGCTCTCTAGCCGGTGGAAAGGCAAACCGGTTCTTAGTAAGCTTGTTAGTCGAACCAACTCCGAACCAGCTCTGGCTCTGGCTCTGAACCAGCACCCGGTTCTTGTTGGTGGAAAAGGGGTATGGGTGACTCATGTGCACATTCCATGAAATGGTGCGGTATCTGTCCCTGGACATGATTGTGGCAGGAAAAGGCAAAGAGAAAAGACTGTCTTGCCGCCTGACAGAGCTCATCTTCACCATGGCCATGTAAAACACCAGCCCAATGTAGCGGTACATCTCACTGATGCTGACATCTGTCCATTTATATTTGCGGCCCTTTGCAATTGCACCAGCAGCCTGAGCATTGGTGTTGTGGCACAGAGTTGACACTGCATTCTCAGAAAAAAACCTTTTGAAGAGACTCTGAGGAGTGTGTGTGTGTCAGCAGAACTCAGTTGTGGTCCAGGTTCTTGTGCAGGCAGGAATCTCAGAGTCTGTGGAACCATATCAATGTCAGTCTCTGTTCTCCATGACATTGTGGACTGCTCGTTGCTTGCCTGAATCTTTGTCCTGGCCCTCTTTGTGTAGTGGGATCACCCCTTTAACATTAGTCTGTGTGGCCCCTTTAAAAATAGCGCACGGATTGCATAAAGTGGGTGGGTACGTCAGGTAATCACGTAGCTATATAGACACAGGTGAGAGTTAAGTTCCTCATGACATTGTACTGATGTGACCAGTTCGTGTTGGTCTTGTATCTCCTTCACTCCTCAGGAAAGCTAGGTTTTGTTCAATTGGATGCTCATAGACGGGAGGGAATTATAAACTTAGAATATGGGTTTTCGTGGGGATTTAACTTAAGTCACATGTTTGATTAATGTGTGTTTGGTATAATTTTAGATTAGTCGGTGTGTCCAGGCATTGTTAGTGAGTATGTGAGTGTCATACACGTGAAAGGTAATTTTATTTTTCCCTTACCCTGTTTGTGTAATTAAAAATGTGAGGAGTGGAGAAGAAAGCAAACGAAAATGTTTATTTGTTTTGCAGAAGTGGCCAGCTGCTGCTTTGCTGCGGCTTAAATTGCGTTTCCAGTTTGGGACGTGGGATTTTTGCCTTGAACGCTCGCGACTGCATTGGACGCTCGCAATTGTATACATTGAGCGTCTTTTCTATTGCCTGTACAAAGTTCACGCCAACGCGCTAAACCCGTGGCCTTTGATTCTGGCGCCACCTGGTGTTCGTTTAATTTGCTAGTGTAACTTCATTGATTTGTGTCTATTCGTTGTTTGTGTATTTTGTGTAAGTGTGTAATGTTGAATTGAAATTGTTTTTGTTTTGGTTTGTTTTATTTTATTATTACTATTATTAGGGTTTGTTTATTAATCAATATACTCCGTTTGTTTATTTTGTGTTTTGGGTTGGTTGTATCATTTATTTGTCTTGCTTTACATTGACACTGCTCAATTACCAATTGTGATTTATCTGCTTTTTCTTTGGTTTATTTGGTTGGTGTTGAGTGGGTTTAAATAATTAGTGTATTATTTGGTTGGTTTGAAGTGTTTTTGATTTCTATTTATTTTTGCTTTATTATTTGAGCAGTGAAATGTTTTATTCAATGACTTGATGCCAAAGAAAGAAACCAACTTTTCTAGTTCTTTTTTTTTCTTTTTCTGTGACTTATTTTTTTGTTAGTATATTGTTGTAGTCTGTGTGTGGTTGGCCGGCCCATGTGAATCGACTAAACGAAGCCCATTGGGCTTATTCATTCACACTGATTAAAGTGATTTTATATTATTGATGTTGAGCTCAAGGTGTTTTAGTAACTGATTGATAAATAAAATTGTAGTCTGTGGTTTTGTCTCTGCTCGTCCTTTTCATTTAGTTGAAAGCCTGATTGGGGAGGCTTGAAAAGTTGGGGTCTTGAGTACGGGCCTTACTAGTGTAAGTTGATCGAGTCATTCGGTCACATTTGCAACAGGTGTCTGATGATCACCATCATCTTTGTAGCTGTAAAACAAACAAACAATTGTGAGCATGTTTATTACACCCCCCAAAAAAATTAAATCACTAAATGTAATATTGCCCAAAACATTTTTTTATAAAGCCATACAGACGCACAATTTTTTTATGGAATATGTAAACAGAATTATGCTAATATCTGAAAGAGAGGGAATAAGTGTACTTACTCAGTATCATTTTCAATTGTTCTTAAAACTGAACACCTGCCGCGTGCCCTTCTAGTGCGAGTTGCAGGTGAAGGTGAGAGGGATGCTACCACATTCCTATAAAAATAATAATATTAATGAAGGTTGAAAAAAGTAATATACCATCAAACAACAACAACACATTTTTTGTAAAGCCAGACATGCACATATACATATTGTTTTCATCACTAAGTATATAAACAAAATTGAACTAACATTTGTAAAATAGTGGGTAATTATGTACTTTTTCTGATTTCCGCCTGTGTTGCTGCGTGTCCTCCTAGTGCGAGTTGCAGTTGGAGGTGAGAGTGTGCAACCTACATTCCTTTCAAAAAAAAGTTGAAACCTATTATTATCATATATTTTACTATTCCAGCACATGCATAACTGATAGGCATTAGCATGCTGATAACACAAAGAAAACATATGTAACCTTATCAACCAACCTCCGAAAATAAATAATAAAGTCATACAAGCTCATTTTGTATCACTAAGTATATAAACAAAATTGAACTAACATCTGTAAAATAGTGGGTAAATACTGTACTTACTCTTTCTGATTTCCACCTGTGTTGCTGCGCTCCTTACGAGTTGGAGAAGGTAGTGATGCAACAACATTTCTGTAAAAAAAAAGTTGAAAACTTATTACATAAATATTTCAAAGTATAGTACCATTAGCCTATATGAATAACTGATGTGTCAATAATGGTACACGCGTGCTGTATATGCGTGTCAATGGGCCATTACCGGAGTTAGCACACCTAACACATTTGCGCACATAATCAACCGGGGATATTTACACATTTCAGCACATTTAAAACAGATATTTGCGAGCACACACTTCTCGGATGATAATGATGCAGCATAAACACTATAGTCAAATGAGTCAGCATAAACACTACAGTCAAAAATATAATCTAAACATAGTCCTTAACATTTTTTTTAATATAATTTACCATATAATATAGCATATAGGCTAACTTAGACAATGTAAATGTAATTTAGCATATCATACAGCATATGGCATATAGGCTAATTTAGACAATGTAAATGTAATTTAGCATATAGGCTAACTTAGACAATGTAAATCTAATTTAGCATATAGGCTAACTTAGACAATGTAAATGTAATTTAGCATATCATACAGCATATGGCATATAGGCTAACTACTTAGACAATGTAAATGTAATTTAGCATATCATACAGCATATAGGCAAGATAATTTAAACGTAATTTAACATATCATAGCATATAGGCATAACAATTTAAACATAATTTAACATCATACAGCATATAGGCTAGATAATTAAAACGTGATTTTACATATCATATAGGCAAGACAATTTAAACATAATTTTACATATTATACAGCATATAGCCTATATGCTAGCCAATGTAAACGTAACTAAAACCTGCCTATTAAGATATATTTTACATTTTAATACTCTGAATACTGGATGGCAAGTCAGGAAATAGTCCAACCAGTAATACATGTACATGTTTATATAAAATAGCTTGTCAACTAATGTAAGTTTAAAAGACTTACGTATCTGTATCCACGGCTGGATAAAGTCGCTCTTCAAAATGCAAACGCTCGTCATCCGAGTCCCGCTCTTCTTCTGATGAAACTGTGAACTCGTCGTCACTATCCAGGATGAGCTGAAGAGCTTCCTCGCCGGTGTAGCGTGCCATCTTTCAAACGCGCAGGGAAGTGAATGAAGGTAATGTTTAAACTTGCTGCTTTTAAGGCTTTTGCCTGGGGGCGTTTATCTACTTTGCATAGATCACCTCACACATTATCTTATGAATAGCGCGTTCTGCGAGTGGGTGTGAACACATTAAAGATAATTAGGTGAGACAGGAGAAACTCTACTTCTCTTTAGTTTCATACAGATTACATTGCATGAGAATATTTGTTTTAAATGTCGATTGTTTTATTTAAAAGTAGAAATATAAAGCTTTATTTAGATGTGTGTTTCATGTTTGTGTGATAAGTATTAGCCGAGTTTCAGTAGATTTTCCAGACTTGTTTCAGAAAGATTTTTGCGGAGACAGAGTGAGCTGAAAGCACACCCTATTTATTTTATTTATTTTACAAAAACACAAGGTTTTGATGATAATGTGAGTGTACACAAAAAAAGAAGACCCTCTATAGTTTATAATCATGTATTGATTTTATTTATCTGACCAAAAATGACGAAGTATATTATGTCTAAGTTGCTGCTATGTGGAAAAAATCTGCCCAAACGCGTGGACGCGGTTTTCGACCCCTAAGGGTTAAAAGCACACTATTTATTACTGCCCTTTCTTTGAAACCAAGTAACTGTGATTTCTTGTTGCATCACTGCATAAATAGAAAGAGAATTACAATAATAGAAATGAAGTTCCAAGTGTCCAACCAAAGAGACACCGATCATCATAAAGGGGAGTTCAAACAGAAACATTTAGGAAAAATAACATTTATGAAGTCATCTTATGTGATGTTCTCTCAAATTGTTCAGTTATATTGACAATTAAATATTCAAGATGAATTTGGGAAATGAGTGAAGGCAAACAGAGAAAGAGAACAGCAGTCTCTTAAGAACCAATCAATTAAACTTAACTTGTTTTCTTCTGAGTAAAGAAGGAATAGAATATGAATGGTACAGATTACTAGATTTGTACAATTAAGACATTAGTAAAGTTAACTAAAAAGTGTTATTTAGAACAACTGTTGGATTTCACAGTGTGTGTTGACTACTGGAAAACATTCCTGAAGGAATCGTTCTCTTTCTGCAACTATAATCACTAAACTCTTATACATAAAACAGATTATTACACAGTTGAGTGACTGCATGAGCTATTTATAACTCTGTATATGTGTGTGTGTGTGTGTGTGTGTGTGTGTGTGTGTGTGTGTGTGTGTGTGTGTGTGTGTGTGTGTGTGTGTGTGTGTGTGTGCTTATTATTATATATATATATATATATATATATATATATATATATATATTAATAATAATAATAATAATATAAGTATATACTATATGTACAATATTTTCTGTTATCTAGCTCTCTCAAAAAACTTAATTTCTTGGGAAATATGGTAGAAAATAGTTTAATGTTATATATTTTTAAAAATGCTCTACATAAATATGCATTGTATTTATTTTTAGAAATCGTTTTTTTTATAAACAAGCTATTTTTTTCCAATAACATCAAAATACATAATTTTGAGGAGAGAAAAGCTTAATGTTTATATTTATTTAATTGTTAAATTATATTCCTTTTCTTTCCTGGTGTAATCATTCATGTTTGAGAGGGTTCATAAATACAACATGTTTATTCTGGCATCTTGCAGTAACTGTATGAATAACTAAGGTGCATAAATGATGAATATAATGAAGCTGATTCCTCCTGTGAGATCTGCTTCAGCAGGAATCTATAAATGAAAATCATCATCATTAAACACATCACTGAGGGATTTTACAGCGGTTCTCCTGGATTCACTCAAGACTCACCGGTTTCGACTTGTCTTTGGATCACTTCTTCTTCAGGAGTTTGAGACCAGCTCAGAGTCACATTGGTGATTCCTCTCACAGCCAGCGCTGACGTCAACTGTAGTGAACACTCATTAATATCATATTAATGCATCAGAACAGGATAAGAGACTCGCATCACCCTCTCACCTCTTTAAGCACTTGATCCGTTACTGTTGGGTCGCTCAGATCAGCGCTGGAGTTAAACGCTAGCTTCATGAACGATCGTTTCATATAATCTAAAGAAACACAAAAATTCAAATAACTGCTTAACATACTTAAACTTTATTATGATTACTGACTAAAACCTATATTAAAAAAATCAAATTAACCCTCTGGGGTCGGCAAACGCACCGGCGCGTTTTGGATTTTTTTTCACATAGCGGAAAAATAGAATTAAACTACTCCATCATTTCTGGTCATACAGACTTAACCCTTATGTGCTGTTGGGGCTGTTTTCAGCCACTACGGGGTATTTTTGAGTCTTTATTTGGCCATAACTTTCTCTGTGTTTCAGCAAATGGAATGATTTTTGGTGAAAAATCATATTTTGACACATATTTTGGGAAAATGTTTTGAAATTTTTCAAAAACTCAACAGTACACTGTGGGCAAATTCACTACCGTTATGTTTGTTATGTTCGTGGCTGAAAACAGTCACTACTTTAAACTGCTGTAAAAATGTATCAGATAAATATTGTTCTACCAGAAAGACTCGGGAGATAAGATACTGTACAATAATGCATTTTATTAACAGCCCAGCAAGCCATATATTCGATAAAGTTCTTTGGCGTAGGCCCCGTCCGTAACTCGCGATCCGAGGGTACGGATTCTGCATATCCTGCCTGAAGATGAAGGCAGGGGCGCAGCCGACCCCCCCTTGGGGTTTTGGAAGGGACCGACCTGGTGGTGGTGGGGAGGATGGAGCGAAGACCGTCTTGGTGGAGGTGGGGAGGATGGTGGTAAGTGAAAGCGTCAGCATCTGCGAACTCAGACGAGTGTAAGTAAGGATCTTTTATACTTCACGTGTTAGAACGCGATTGGATAGATGAGAAGGTATTAGATGACGTAACAATTGAGTCTTCCTGGCGGAACTTACGCTAAGCTTACATTTTTCAATTTTTTTTCGCATAAATCTATTAATCAACCTCAGTCCTGATCAAAACTACTAAATGTTTAAAAAAAAATCAGGATTTTAACTCTTTGATCGCCAAATTCATAAATGATGTCACTTATTTGGGGGAAAAACACACAAAATTGACTTTATTTTATTTTTTACACACACCACACACACACACACACACACCACACACACACACACACACACACACACCCCACACACACACACACACACACACACACACACACACACACACACACTTTAATATGCTATTATACTCCATATAACTCCATGTAAAAGCCAGAAACTAAGCTTTTTTTTGCACAGGCCTATCTAAAGGGTTAATGGTGCCACCTGGTTATCAACAGTAAAAATGACAAATTTTACCTCTTCCCAACAGGAAAAACCACCAACAATCAAAAATGCATGATTATATGGTGTCATGGTTTTGCGATCAAAAAATGTGGTTATAATGGAAGTCAATGGGGCAAAAACAGCCACGAACCGTGAATGAGGGAGAAAAAGTTGATGCAAATCTGATGCTGCACAAAAACTAACAATGCATCAAAACCAATGTTGTTTCTAATCTTTGACATGTCCGAGACTGTGATAAAAGGTAAAAATAAATCCAGTCCACAATCACATTTTATATTGAAAATAAGTCCCACACTTTTTTTGTTTGTTTTTTCCCCCAAATCAGTGACATCATTTATGAATTTGGCAATTAAAGAATTAAAATCCTGCATTTTTTTTAAACATTTAGTAGTTTTGATCAGGACTGAGGTTGATTAATGGATTTATGCGAAAAAATTTGAAAAAAATATTTATCTGATACATTTTTACAGCAGTTTAAAGTAGTGGCTGTTTTCAGCCACAAACATAATGAAAGGGTAGTGAATTTGAACAATGCACGAGGGTTAAGAAATATGACAAAATAAACTGTTAAATGTCTATTTTTGTTATGTGTCCACTTACAATCGAAACAAAACTTTGTGCTTTTGTAAAATAAAGAAAATAAACAGGGTGTGCTTTCTGCCTCTCCGCCTCCGTGAACTTTTTTTCTTGAGCACGTCAATAAACTGAAACAAAACTCAGCGAATACTATTCACCCCGACATGAGATGTATATCTTTATAATCATTTAAGTGTGTACTTTTAAATGATCTGATTCTAAACGAAAACAAATTTTCTCTGTTTAAGTAATTTGTATAAAACCAACAAGATTTCCAGTTTCTCAAACGCTTGCTCATTATTTTTAATTTGACCACGCCCTCGCCCGCAAAAGAGACTGATATGCAAATCTCCACGAAGGAACGCGAACGCCCTCATTACCTCAAAAACAAAGCACCAAACTTCATCAGTCCTCTGCTTTTCGTCGAGTTTAGAAGACACACAGTGAGCTTACATTGGATTTAGTTAAATCAGAAGTAGAAGAACACGCTCATAGCATTTTACTCATGTGCAATGTTTCTCTCATGGTAATTTGAATGCATTTATGCGTTTGTGATTTAACTATGGTACCACTTTATATCTCTAATCCCCTTCAAATATTCTACTGACTATAAATAACTTCACATGTACATGTCATCTTTTCTAATAGTCATAACCCTAACCTTATAGTCTATCAATACTCTAATGAGAGTCAGTTGACATGAAGTTGTAAAGTTACTAATACACAGGTGGAGCTAGGGAAGGTGGAGGGTTTCTGAAAGCACACTGATACAACAGCAACCAATCAGCTGCATTGTGTAGATGATGATGCAATCGTTGCCAAATGAGTGAAGGACCTATAAGCCAGCCCCATCTAGAGTTTCATGCCATAACTTTTATTAGTACAATGTCTAAAGTGGACCATCGAAATAAAGCGTAACATCTGAAGCGCCTCACATGGGCTCTCCATACATCTGCAGAGAGTTTCCATAAAAAACCTGGATTGGTCTCGTTGTTCCCGGAAAGCTGTCATCTCTGTAAGTGACAAGCACGATGCTTGGTAGATGCGCTGATTGGAGATCCAGCCTCCACCACGGGTCTTTCTCCCAACTGGTTGCGGCACAAGTACTAGAAGATGTAGAGAAGTCCTTCCCACCATCGAGGGCGAGGTCCGCGGTCTTAGCACCGCTTGTCGTTGACTGTGTGGCAGCTCCTAATCGTGCAAGATTCTCTGGAAAAGGCTATTTAATTTGATGTGGAGACAGTCAGGGAACTTTCAATAAAAATAACTTTAAATTCCAGTGGATCTTAAGGTGATTTTTTTTTATTACCCTGAAAGCTTATTTAGATGCTGTTAAATTTGTGTGTGTATTTGAAAACCTCAATTTTGTCCAAAACAAGCTAAACAGTTGCTGCGAAAAGTTGCTCTACCTTTAGCGCAATCTGCCTGTTCCTGAACAGAAAACAGCCCTGCGTGTGCAAAAGATAGACTATTATATAACAGAGCAATAATATAACAAACAATCAGATGTAAAGAGGCAAATGAGCATCCAAATGTCATTAGATTTGTTTTGTAAAGCAGTGAATGAGCAATGAATCATGCACTGATGCACAAAAGTCAAAGTACAATATGCAAAGTAGACCTACAATGAACTGAAATACTTGATGGGTGTAAATAGTGTTTGTTTTTTTATTCTAATAAAAAAATAATTTATACGCACAGATAAATGTATAAAAATTATTGAATGAGATCATTTTAATTAGCCTATAGTTTATAAAACTTTCATATCTTTAGGAACACCATACAAATCTGATGATTTTAGTATGGAAAAGAATCCTATGGAAGTCAACGGGCCCATAAACTGTTTGGTTACCGACATTCTTCAAAATTTTGGGGTAAACTTTCCTTTTAAGGCCCATTCACCCCAAGAAAACATACAGATAACAATATTGTGCTGTTTATTCTAAGCACGCTGTGGTTTTGTCATCTGTAACTTTAAATGCTCGAGCTCATTACAGCATGATGGATTCTGATTGGCTGTCAATGTTTTTATTGTTCATCAGATAGAAAAATTTATTCAGAAAGTGAGTCCAAATATATGGTTTCTATGTGTCGTTATAGTTTTGGTTCAGACTCCGATATTATATATTTCGAGCGATTTTTTTAAAACTATCGTCGTTATCGTTATAATTATCATCCATGGTGTGAACAGGACTTCTTTTACTGTTATTAATGAAAGTCTTACCTTACCCAAGAATAACAGCCAGCACACGATGATCTCCATCATCTCACAGTGAAGTCCTTATAAATATGTACTATATTGCTCCGTAATGTTGGGACAAAAGACAAAAAAGTGAAATATGACAACGATTGATTATGTCATGGATTCTAGAGGAACATTGCTGTAAAATCTCAGTCTCGCAGTTTCCTGGCAGACAGTAATGACCGAGGGTCATCTGGAAGTGTTTTACATGTCAGTTAAGTCAAACATTTCATTGCTTTTCATTTTGAACACATTAAAAATATGTAAACCTTTCTGCAATTCAGGACATGGAACAACAACAACTATGAGAAAACAATCAGAGGATGAAGTTTCTTTATTGTATATGTATGTAAGGCAATTTAATGTTATTTAATTATTAAAACTGGCTTAACAGTTTGTTATTATTAATAAAGGCATGTTTATTTGATGTATTTATATGTTATTATTACAGTTTTTTAATCAGTAACTGTTGTCACTGATATCTGCATTCATATTAGTTTTTATTAAAAATGAAGCGAACTAACCTGTCCTGCCCTGTGAAAGCCGTACGCTCAGGCCCGGTTCTACGGGGGTGCTTGAGGGTGCTAAGCACCCTCAAACAAAAGTTAAAGCACCCTCAGATGAAATTATTAATATGTTGACGAGATTTCGCCGACAATAGAATCACATACGGATTTCACACACATACAAAATAAATCCATTAACACGATTTTTCGAATCAGAATTTATTTAATTATGCTTTCATGTTTAATGCATTTGATTGGTTGTGTCCTTTTGCGGTGATACGCATAGGTGAAGCTGTGCGTGTGTGCAGGAAATTCGTTAGCTTTCTGACTCTGAGACGGGGCTTTAGGTAGCCTAAAAATACGAATTGTCCATTTTTCACCATGGACATTTAAGATATTGGCTCAAAAAAGCTCAAACCTCCAGTAGGCTACATCCCAAGATGAAATGACACCTCCTGCCGATGACAGCAGCGAACCCCGCCCTACACTGTAAAAAAAGTTAACTCATTATTTTGAGTTATCTTTTTGCATGGGTTTTTTTTTTAGTTTAACTAACTTATTTCGATAAGTTGAGGACAAGAAAACTTAAAATTGTTGTCTGGACAATCTAGTTAAAAAAATAAGTTGAAATAACTAAATTGCTAAAATATTTTTTACAGTGTACAACCTCACTCTCACCGCATGACACCCCTGCAAACACCGGTAACAAACCCAAGCTAGTGCCGCGGCCGATGGCGCCGCCGCCGCCGAGTGACCTTAATCTTTAAATCAGCTGTTTCGTTCAAAAGGACTGATTCATTGTCGTCAGAAACGAAATGTTTAAAATGTAAGTTACTTATATTAACTTCTTTATTCAACTGCAGAATAAAATCAATTTCAATACTTCACACATTTGCAATGTTGATATTTGGGAAAAACAGCACTCTTTGTGTAACATTTATTAACTATATCATATGATAAATGTAAAGGATAAAAATTCGTACAGGACCCCCCCCCATATTTTGAATTTTGACCATTCTAACTGCATTTAAAACCATGCAGTAAATCACTCTAAATGCACGCGCCATCTAAAACATCACAGTGTAGGCTATGCGTGTCATATTTAGGGGCCTAGCACCGAAGGTGCGGTGGCACCTATTGTATCTGTTCCGGTTCTTATTATTCTTCCGTTTCTTCTTCTTCTTCTTCCGACTGGGTGTCTATGGCAGCCCATAGAACCGTTTGCGGGAAAGTTATGAAATTTGGTACACTGATAGAGGACAGTCTGAAAAGTCAACAGAGCAAATTTGGAGTCTCCAACTCAATCCCTCTAGCGCCACCAACTGTCCAAAGTTTCACTTTTATTATGCTAATAACTTTTGAACCGTAAGGCCTATCATCAAAATTCCTTTTTCCCCTTGTTTCTGAGCTAATGCCGATTCGATTGCACCCTATGACGTCATTTTCCGTCACGATATTTTGTCCGCCATTTGTAATTATCTGAAAAAGCTACTTTTTCGAACTCCTCCTAGGCCGTTGTTCTGATTCTCACCAAAATTGAACCAGATCATCTTCAGACCATGCTGACAAAAAGTTATGGATTTCATAAAAACGCTGCAAGTCGTTCTCGAATACCACGCAAATTAATTTTACGTAGAGCTTGCGAAAACACACATAAGGCTGTATCTCCGCGACGCTTTTTCAGATTCAGACCAAACTTGGTCCATGTCATCACAAGCATGACCTGAGGCTACATGCTGCGTTTCGGCGCAGCGCCACCTACTGGTCCAGAGATACGAAAAAGTGCTATTTTCCCCCATAACTACTGTACTCTTTGTCCAAAAATCATAAAAGTGGTCTCGTTAGATTCAGGGCGTCATGCCGAGTTGTCTGGTATCCAATTTTCCTAGATCGGCCATTTTGTTTGTCGGCCATTTTGAATTATGTGCTAAAATGCTGTATTTTCTGAACGCATGAACGAATTGTTACGAAACTCGGTATGGGTCATCAGTACGATGCCCTGAAAGAGCCTGAGAATTTTCGAAACAGCGCCACCTAGTGGTGAATTTTTTTTTTCAAATGCTTATAACTTTGGGTGTGGTTGACTTATTTTCACGAGAGTCATCTTTTTGAGTTCCTGAATCGTTGCCGAGTCCAACGATGCCAAACATGCTGGGTTTCGTTTTACGGTTTGTGTAGCGTTGTGATTTAGCGCTTAAAAAACATTTGCCGATATCTTCGAAACCGCTTGTCCGATCGAGACGAAACCACCGCCAGAAGTTTGGAAACATAGGTCGATAGGCTATATGCTAATGCCCAAATGCGAAAATATTGATAGTAAGGGGTAGTAAAATCCAATCAAAGTCACGTGTCAGTCATTTTTTATGTGTTTATACACATAAATGTATATAACTCCAAAACTAAATGAGATATTTTCACCAAATTTTACACACACTTGTATGGGCTCACTATGAGGTCACATAAAAAAAATGGTGGGATTGAGCCTATTGGTGGCGCTATAATAGAACGTAACATGCTATTCTTAACGAATGCATTGGTGTAACATTACAAAACTCAGCATGTGCCATCAGCACCATGCCCTGAAGGTACTCAACACATTTCGAGACAGCGCCACCTTTTGGTCAAAAGTTATAACATAATTTCTAAAAACTTTTGAATAAATCTGCATATTTTAATGCCACTGGTCTTAAGGTTTGTCATTGTCACTCGATTTAGTAACTACGCCACCTATTGGTCGAAAGTGATAATTCATTAAATCATATTTTTAGTTAATTAGTGTGATTTTAAAGCCATTTTGCCTAAATTCATCTGACAATGTCTTAAATTGCTCCTTACTGCAGTTGGTCTGACACATGTTGGCATGTCTTGTCGTCTTCTTTGCGCTTGGCCCCGGTTATTGCTGCTTGCAGCTATATTTTTGTTTGTTTTTTGCAAAGTGAGGGACATAGGCTACTCGATCATGCCAGCAGCCAGCTAGATCGCATATCGTTTAACATAACAGCAATAGGTGTCGCTCAGCCCTATTTTGAGGTACTATTTTCATACTGATGACGATTGGGAGCCATTTCCTATGTTTTTGTAAGCACCCTCACTATTTTCAGAAGCACCCTCAGTGATTTGGTTCTAGAACCGGGCCTGCGTACGCTGATGATGGAGTGGTTTTACAGTCAGTTTGAAGTCGATGATTCCTGAAGGAGACTGATGTACTTTCTCTCCGTGTGACGTCACAAGACAAGGAAATTTGGGCTGGGAATCGGATTGAGAGTTTCTGTTCTGAGAGATTCCAAATGCATAATAATTCTAGATCCTAAATAAAATAAAACACAGGAATATTGTACATATATATTCTTGTTCATAGTTATGATTTACAAATAGGCCTATATATTGGCAACGCAGTCTCATGAAAGTGCGTATCAATACCACGAATGTTATTTCTCGTGGCATTTATACGCCAAAATCAGTTTTGGCGTGCATATGCTACGCACTGAAAATCCCTTGGGTAGGATTAGGGGGAGGGGGGGATGGGGGTGCGTGCGTATTACACGCCATAAAGTGCGCATCATATGCACGCGAAAACTGCGTATCATATATACGCCAAAACTGATTTTGGCGTATAAATGCCACGAGAAATAACATTCGTAGTATTCATACGCACTTTCATGAGATCAGGCTGATTTTGGAATAGAACTAAATGTTACAAATATATAAATGCATTTTTGAGTTTTGCATGTGAAATCATTTAGGAAACTTTGCTAAACATATTTGTTCTATTTGCATGTGCATAAATGAGTGATGTGACTTGTTTATACTTTAAGGCGAGTCTCTGTGAAGTGAGCAGCTGAATTAGCCAGAACAGAAGCAGAATTAAAACACCACACTGTAAAATATAATTTTTTAGACTTTCTGAAAAAAGCATGCAAACTGATGCATAAAGTGAAATAGGAATAGGCAAGGCAAGTTTATTTATATAGCACATTTCATACACAATGGTAATTCAAAGTGCTTTACATAGAAGAAATTAAAATAATCAAAAGAAAATCGAATAATTAAAACAGTTTAGAATTTAAAAAAAATACAGTACAAACAGTCGGACGAACAGTGGCACAGTGCTCATTCAGTAAATGCATAGCTAAACAGAAGTGAGTCTGGATTTGAATTTGACTGTACAGTAGGAGCACATCTGATCTCTTCTGGAAGCTGGTTCCAATATAATGGATAAAAGCAGACCCACCATGCTTAGAGTGAACCCTTGGTATTTCACGGGTTAATTGAGCATATCTGCAATGTATTGAGGTCCTGGCCATTGAATGATTTATATACCACTAATAATACTTTCAAATCAATCCTAAATGTAACTGGGAGCCAGTGTAAAGACCTGAGTACTGGTGTGATATGTTCATATTTTCTGGTTCTGCTCAGGATCCTGGCAGCAGCGTTCTGTATGAGCTGCAACTGTCTTATGGTCTTTTTGGGAAGGCCAGTGAGGAGTCCATTACAATAATCCACCCTGCTGGTGATGAAAGCATGCACAAGTTTCTCTAAGTCTTGACTGGAAACAAAGCATCTAATTCTTGCAATATTTTTCAGATGATAGTATGTTGATTTAGTAATTGCTTTGACATGACTACTGAAACTAATGTCTGACTCTAGAGACACACCAAGATTCCTGACTTGATTTTTAGTTGTTAGACCCCCGGAGTGAAGGTATGCATTCACCTTGAGAACTTTATCTTTGTTTCCAAACGTAATGACTTCAGTTTTGTCTTTGTTTAACTGAAGAAAGTTTTGGCACATGTCAATAAGTATGTTGTGATCAACAGTGTCAAATGCAGCACTGAGGTCGAGTAGTACCAGCACTGATAATTTGCCTGTATCAGTATTTAAGCCAATATCGTTTATTATCTTTATGAGCGCTGTCTCTGTGCTGTGATGCGATCGGAAACCAGATTGAATTCCATGAAGTATCCATTCAAGCTTAAGAATTTGTTCAGCTGATTGAAGACAACTTTTTCAATGATCTTGCCTATGAAAGGAAGATTTGAGATCGGTCTATAATTGCTTAAGATGGTCTTATCTAGATTGCTCTTTTTCAGGAGGGGCTTGACAACTGCAGTTTTCAGGGAGTTTGGAAAACTCCCAGAGAGAAGTGAGGCATTTACCACTTCTAGAAGATCTGCTTCTAAGCTGTTTAACACACTTTAGAAAAATGATGTGGGAAGTGCGTCAAGGGCGCAGGTTGATGTTTTAAGGTGCTGTACGGTTTCTTCCTAAATTGGGCAATCAATGTCTTTGAAATCAGACATAGTAACTACTTTCTCAGGTTGTGGTCTGATCTGTCTGACCCCAGCACAACTTGAGGTCTGTGTGTGACTCAAGCATTGGTCAATTACGTGACATTGTCACAAATATAGAGGGATTATATCGACCCAATTACAAGTTTCACAAGGTGTTAATCACAATTCAAAATGAAAAATATTCTAGTTAATGATTTTGTTAGAAGCTATATCGCCTTTTAGAAAGTGTAGTGAACTTTTTCTTCTAAAGTGTTTGAAAACTCAGAAGCGAAAACCAGGAGACGTTGGGATATCTTTCAAGCAGGTTCCTTTATTGACAAGTCGCTGTTGCATTGCTGTAGCCTTTCCATCCAAGTCTGACTAAGGTAAAATACAGACTGCAGTTTATACCTTTAAAGGGGGAGGAGTTACATAGAGGTGGAGACACTCTGAAACAAAGCATGTAAATGAGGTATACAGGTTTAGGAACCTGCCCTTAGACTGAGAATGTTACCAATCCTAATCCAATGAGCATAACTATTCAAACGCTGAGACAAGAGAACAGGACAGGCAGGACTTCTCGTACTGAGACAGGAACTCAAAGACAAAAGGTGATAGTCTCAGTAATCTGATTAATTTAACTTACAATACAGAGATCAGGACAGTCAGGAATATGCCGCAGGGAACCCCGACCGTTTGCAGAGATTTCCTGATCTCATCAGCATAACAGTGTCATTTATAGATGGTAATCCAATCAGCCTGATTGTATCACTCATACCTTCACATTATCATAGAGACAAAGACACAGCTGTTATCTTGAGCTCAATGGCCTGGAAGTGCATACAGACAAAAGTTCATGTCAGACACCTGAATTGCTTGACTTAATCTTCTTTGAATCTCATAATTTATGCCTCAAAATGGAAAACAGTGTGCAGAACTTTCTCAATATAAAATACTATTATATTGGAACCTAAATTAAACATTTTAATAAATGTGTAATCCTACAAAAGCAACCTATTTATTAATTCCCTTCCTTTGAAATAAAAAAACTGTGATTTCTTGTTGCATCGCTGCATCAAAAGAAAGAGAATTACAGTAATATAAATTAAGTTTTAAGTGCCCAACCAAAGGGACACTGATCAGCATAACGGTGAGTCCCATCAAACAAGGAACATTCTCAGAAGTTTGGCTAACGTTCTGCCAAAGTTCTCTTAAAGTTGTCAAGTCATCCTCATTTATATAGCGCTTTTAACAATGTAGATTGTTTCAAAGCAGCTTTACAGAGACAAACATATAATTTAAGGTAACAGAGAATGGTTTGGTATAATAGCGGTTCTTGAATAATGTTGTTTCCAGCTAAAGTTAGTTTTGATTGATTCACTTCCGTCGAAATGATCATTTGTTATTAAATTAGGGGCCGCTAAGACGACGCCGTTCTTTCTAAACAGACTTTAAGTTGTGAACAAACATTCTTCTAACGTTACTAGAATGTTGTTCAAAGTAATCTGATCTTTAGTAAAGTTCTCAAAACATTCGCACAAAAACATTTATTCATTGTGCATGGAACTTTTTTATTCTGAAACACTTAGTTGTATGAATGTTAGTGAATTCATGCAATTTTAGAACACTTAGTTTCCAAACAGTATTTTCTGAACATTCCAAAACAAGTAGTAACGTTATAAAAAGTTTCTATTTGTTTCAGAACATTCAAAGATGTACATTCAAAAGTAATGTTCCCATAATGTTTCCAAATGATAAAAGGGAATGTACCCCATATGTTCGCATAACCAATACACATTTTAAAACATTCAGAAATAAATTGTCCATGGTAATCTTAGCAAAATGTTCTCAGAACACCTGTTGGTCAGCTGGGTTACGACTCGTGATGCTTCAGTCACCGGTTCTGTAGGTTTGATGTCTGATCGATAGGAGACTTTTTGCATTTATGTGTTGAATGAGCAGAACTGTTAAATATTGGCAGGGGTTTTACATAAACAAACATTGATAAATATCGGCTAGTTCCTCATTATTAGTGTGTAAGAGTGACTGAGACATTGGTTTGGTGCTGGGAAATTTAAAAAAACACAGATGTGACAGGAGGACAAGGGAAAAGACTTTTGTTTTATTCTGCTCTTCAAGACAATATTAAAAGTGACACTGCATCACACATCTAAGGATATTATACTAAACACACTATTAACACTAGATATTATATTGTGCTGAATTTGTATGATTGACCTGTAGATGATAACAGCTGTCACGTGTTTCAGCAAAAAAAAACATGCATCTTACACATCAACAATAAAGACAAGCACAGCGACACAATCTCATGGCAATATTACACATACAACAGATATTTACACAGTTGAGTGACTGCATGAGCTATTTATAAAGATAAGGACAAATGCCTGATCCAAGTGTGATCCAAAGACAAGAGTTTTGCCAAACTACCAGACAAATATATAATGAAAAACACACCCTATTAAACCCTCTTATGCATAATGTCTACTATTGGCAGGTCTTTGAAATCTTTTTACATTTCAGTTTGTGATGTTACATCTTTACTCATAATTCTATATCACTGATCTCTCTTTTTTTACTATTTTATTTATAACATCAGGAAATCAAAATGGCTAATGAAAGTGGTGATGCATCAAGTACCACTGCAATATTTATCATATATATTTATTATTATATTTACAATAATTTCTGTTATCTAGCTCTCTCAAAATACTTACATTCTTGACAAATATGGGAGAAAAATCGTTTAATTTTAGTGTTAAATAAATATTCAGTGTATTTATTTATATGAATTATTTTTTATTAACAAGCTATTTTTTCCAATAACATGAAAATACATAATTTGGGGGAGAGAAAACCTTAATCTTTATAATTACGGTATTATATATTAATTATTAAAATGATTATATAAAAAATCTAAATGTTTTTTGGGGGGTAAATATAAGAGAATATGTTTCTATAAGATCAAAATACATTATTTTAGTGAGAGAAAAGCTTGCTTTCCTTTTCTTTCCTGGTGTAATCATTCATGTTTGAGAGGGTTCATAAATACAACATGTTTATTCTGGCATCTTGCAGTAACTGTATGAATAACTAAGGTGCATAAATGATGAATATAATGAAGCTGATTCCTCCTGTGAGATCTGCTTCAGCAGGAATCTATAAATGAAAATCATCATCATTAAACACATCACTGAGGGATTTTACAGCGGTTCTCCTGGATTCACTCAAGACTCACCGGTTTCGACTTGTCTTTGGATCACTTCTTCTTCAGGAGTTTGAGACCAGCTCAGAGTCACATTGGTGATTCCTCTCACAGCCAGCGCTGACGTCAACTGTAGTGAACACTCATTAATATCATATTAATGCATCAGAACAGGATAAGAGACTCGCATCACCCTCTCACCTCTTTAAGCACTTGATCCGTTACTGTTGGGTCGCTCAGATCAGCGCTGGAGTTAAACGCTAGCTTCATGAACGATCGTTTCATATAATCTAAAGAAACACAAACATTCAAATAACTGCATCCAAACTAATGAAAACTAAAATAAAAATGGGCTAACTGGAAAAAAAAAAAAACTACATTTTCATATCCCCCAAATTAAATGGTCATATATATATATATATATATATATATATATATATAATATATATATATATATATATATATATATATATATATATATATATATATATTACATAGTAACCACAATCTGTGTACAACTGTCAAGCATCATATACATGATGAATGATGAATGAATACATGTCTTGCTGAATGTTGACATATTCTTTGCAGAATCTGCAAAATGTTAATTCTTTAAACAAAATAAGAGGGATCATAAATGCATGTGCTGCCCTGAATAAGATATTTTACATAAAAGATTTCTACATATAGTCCACAAGACAAAAAGAAATAGCTGAATTTATGAAAATGTGTAAACTTCAGAACAGGATGAAGATGTTAACATTTTTCTTATTTTGTTTAAATATCATATTTTTTGATTTAGTACTGCCCTTCAGAAGCTACAGAAGATACTTACATGTCTCCTGGAAGACAAATTAAGTACAATTTACCTTGATCTTCAAACTCATTAATGCATCGTGTTTTTCTTCCGGAGCATCAGTGAATGTTTGAACCTTTTGTAATACTCAGTTGTCATCAGTGTGAAAATATGGATCTCAAAGTCATATGGTCACTGCTGGAAAGGGTTCAAATATGCAAAATATGATGGAAAACCAAAGAATGTGTGGGACCTGGAGAATTTTTCTGAAGAACGTTGGGTAGTTTAACTGCTCAGGACTCAAGAACAAGGGACTCGAAAGATCATCCAGGTAAAGACATACAGTGTTAAGAATCATGTTTATATATTCAACCTTTTTTTGGCTTGTGGACTATATGTAAACATCTTTTATGTAAAACATCTTATTCAGGACAGCATCAAAAATAACATGCATTTTGTTTGATCCCTCTAACTTTGTTGAAATAACATGGGGTATGTAAACTTTTGAGCATGACTATAAAAAAGTTCCGATGATTCTCGAACACCAACAGCTGTATGATTGATGATCACCTGACTCGTATACTTCCACCTCGCACACCGGGAGGTAGTTCCACCATCCCTGAAGGAGGACGTTTACGTACCGTCCATCATCCAGATCAGCACAGGAGTAGGTGACGCTGCTGGTTGATGGATCAACTGAGATCACGGCACATCTGCAGGATCACACATGCAAATTCAACTAATCTTAAATGATTTACATTAACGAAAACTAACTATAATGTATAAAATTGCATGTAGGCCCTTACTTTAGGAAATCAAAGAGTTTAATTAAGTAAGGGTTAATGCCCGACGAGGTGTCCGTTGTAAGGTTTTAATGGACGACGGCGAGGTGTAAACCGGCCGACGCGCAGCGGAGGACGGTTGCCTCCGCCGAAGTCCATTAAAACCTGACAACGGACACCTCGAAGGGCATTAACCCGCTTATACCATGGTCACTTGCCAAATAAAACATTTTTTAAAACATTAGTTTATATTTTAATTAGTCTAAATCTAGTTTTTTCAAATAATAACTTGCCTGACGATTTATTTAGCAACTTGAGATATTTATAGTCCGCTCAGCTTGTAGAACCCTTCAGGTTCAAAAATGCATTTTTTTTTTTTCATGAAACACAAAGGTAGGCATAGTTATTTTTTTATTACACATAAAACACTTTGTGTTACACTAGTCTACACTAACCACAGCCTCCGAAGCACCGCTGTAACGTCCCATACAGAAATGTAATATATGTAAATATATGTAAATTACATATATAATGTCAGTGCCCATGTATGTCTGCTGCCTATATGAGAATATATGCAAAATTCATATATGTTAAACACATAGACATATATGAAACATATATTTCAAAATATAGCAAAAATGGCCGTTTTCATGTAAGTGCCATATATATTTTCCCGCATATGCACATAAATGTTAAATATATGTAAGACGCATATATGTATTCATGCATATATGTACTTATTTCCATAGTATATGTAAGTGCCATATATTTTCCCGTATATGCACATAAATGTTAAATATATGTAAGACCATATATGTATTCATGCATATATGTACTTATTTCCATAGTACATGCAAGTGCCATATATTTTCCCGTATATGCACATAAATGTTAAATATATGTAAGACACATATATGTATTCATGCATATATGTACTTATTTCCATAGTAACATATACTTTCACTTATTAGGGATACAAATATGAAGTTACTTTTATATCATATACACTCTCAAGAAAAAAAGGTACAATTTTGTACCAAAAGTACAAACCCTTGTCACTTGGGTGGTACCTTTTACTGGTACAAAATTGTACCTTAATATAGAAGAACAAATTTGGTCCATTCCAGTTTGTACCTTAAAAGCACATGATTTGTACCATGGGCAACCAAAATGTACTGTCAAATTTGTTCCTTCGAAAACTAAGGCTATTTTCCTATTGAATAACGCACATTTAACAACTGAATCCAAAAGGCATCAATTTAATCAGTTCTGTAAATACATATGAACGTTTGAATACTTTCGTTCCAACTTACAGTAAAGTATTTCTTTGTGTAAATCAAAGACTTTACAATACAATAAAGACTTCGTAAAATTAACAGAATATCACTTGAAAAAGATTTAAAAGAATTAAAAATGCAATTACAATAAAATGTTACAGTACATCAAATATATTTTCTCATCTACAACAAAGCTAGACTTTTGTTTTGTTTTTCACTTTTCACACAATACCTCTGCATTTATTTAACTAAACACCATCCTCCACCCCAACTGCTCAGCAATTTCAGAACCCTCCATAAATACACAAGATTCTCCTCTCACTGAAGACACGTCCAGTCAAGACGGTCCCAAAATCTGCACAGTGGATTGTGATGTAGCCGGTTCTTCCTGAACAAAATGAAGAATCAGTATTAGAAAAGACAGAAGTAAACCAATTATATTTAAACTCCCAATGAACGAGCTAAAATTTGACCTCTAGACTTAAAGGGATAGTTCCCCTAGAACTGAAAATTCTGTCATTTACTCGCCCTCAAGTTGTTCTAAACTTGTTTGAGTTCTTTGAAAACTAAACAGTTTATGGGCCCCATTGACTTTCATAGAATTTGTTGCTATTTTCTATTTTATTCATACTATGGAAGTCAATGGGGCACATCAACTGTTTCATTGTTTGGGTGAACTACAAATCCTGCAACATCTTGTTTGGCATCCATGTAATGTGCTTCTATAACAGGTTTCAGCTTAGCCAACCTCAACACATTGGACAATTTTGCTTAAAGGGTTAGTTCACCCAAAAATTTAAATTATTTAGTTAATTACTCACACTTATGTCATTTCACACCTATAAGACCTTTGTTCATCTTCAGAACACAAATGAAGATATTTTTAATGAAATTCTGAGCTTTCTGTCCCTTCATTGGGAGCAATGCAACTAACACATTCAAGGCCCCAGAACGATAGGAAAGACATCATTGAAGTAATCCATGTGACTGCAGTGCTTTAAACCATTTTATGAAGCGATGCAGGTGGCAGGGGCTTTGTTTGTTTTATTGCAAAAAAACACACCACAATTTACCACTTTATTTACAAAATTACTAACCAGTAGGAATCCAATCCATTAGGGAGAGCACTACGACACATGCGTATTGTGTTGACTGACTCAGGACCGGGTGTTGTTCCGTGAATGTGCTTTAGATAATATAATTTTGTAAATATAGAGGTAAATTATGTTTTTTTGTTTCGTTGTTTTATCGCAAAACAAAGCACTTGCATCGCTTCATAAAATTGAGGTTAAACCACGAGTCACATGGATTACTTTACTGGTGTCTTTACCACCTTTCTGGGGCTTGAATGTATTAGTTGCGTAGCCTACAAGTGGAGGAACAGAAAGCTCTTGGAGTTTATAAAAAATATCTTTATTTGTGTTCTGAAGATAAACGATGGTCTTACGGGTTTGGATCGACATGAAGGTGCATAATTATTGACAGAATAATATTTTTAGCTGAACTATACCTTTAAGGAATCCTGGAAACACATTTAATCAACCACAGCATGCATTCGACCCATTTCTGGAAGAACTGAAATGCAGATAAGTAAACAACAGTTTCACCAACAAAAAAAAAACTTTCTGCATTTTTACATTTTCCACGAAGAAAGCAGTTTTAAATGATTCACTTAAAGATTCATTTAAAATACCCAGAACAGTAAAATGTTAGCTGCAGCCCTATTTTACAGTTTTTCTCTCCATACTTTGCACTTCTATAATATAAGCTTGTTCCCACATTTGAGAAATTGTGTTTACACAAAAATATTGCTTTAACTTTAGAATAATTTCAGAATGGCCATTGTGAACAGGATTTATCATGCACTCTTGAATGTGCAAAGTAGAGCTAGGGCTACTGTATGGTGAAAGACAAGATGTTCACTAAAAAAAATAAGACAAACAAGTCACATGGACAATATTTTTAGTAAATAGGTAGGCTCACCCAAAAATGGAAATTCTGTCATTAATTATTCACCCTCATGTAGTTTCAAACCTGTAAGACTTTAGTTTATCTTTGGAACACAAATGAAGATATTTTAATGAAATGGGAAAGTTTTCTTGACCGTCCTTCCATTGACAGCTAAGCAACTACTGCTCTGACTCAGAAAAATTTGGACTAAACAGTTCGATTCAAATTATTTTACGATCTCTTTAGTATGGTAGCATACAGAAATGTAATATGGAAAATAGCAATGTAATATATAAAATGGCAATTTATTTCTTATTTAAATTGGCATTTTCCATACCATATGTGCAATGTTTGGGTGACAATTCAAAGTCAATACTATAAATTAAATTAGCCATTTCTTACACTTGTTTAACATATAATTTAAACATATACATTTTAAATTTGTACAAGTTGCACAATTAAAATTAAAATGTATTACAAAAATGATTAGAGATAATTCACCCAAAAATGAAAACTCTTTAATTAATTATTCACCCTCATGTCGTTCCAAACCTGTAAGACTTTCGTTCATCTTCAGAACACAAATGAAGATATTTTTAATGAAATCGAGAGCTTTCTGTCCCTCCACTGACAGTCTAAGCAACTAAAACTTTGATGCTTCAAAAAGTTCATAAAGAGATAGTAAGACCAATCCATTTGAATCGAGCTGTTTAGTTCAATTTTTTTGAAGAGACATGATTGCTTTATATGATGAACAGATTTAATTTAGTCTTTTCTTCACATTTAAACATTGATTAGTGAACATAAACAGAAGCTCAAGCGAACATGCTTGACACGCGAGAACAAACCTCTTTCTCAAACGTGCTGCGCAACACACGAGAGTGAACCTCATTTGTTCTCGCATGTCAAGCGAACATGCTTGAGCTTCCGTTTACCGTTTCTGATACCTGTAAATTGATTAATACTTATATGTGAATAAAAGCCTAATTCAACCTGTTCATCATAAAGTGATCATGTCTTCACAGAATTTTGACTAAACCATACATATGGATTAGTTTTACGATCACTTTATGAACTTTTTAAAGTGTCAAAGTGGTAGTTGCTTAGCTGTCTATGGGGGGTCAAAAAAGCTCACAGATTTCATTATTAAGATCTTCATTTGTGTTCCAAAGATGAACGAAAGTCTTGCGGGTTTGAAACGACACGAGGCTGAGTAATTAATGAAAGAATTTAAATTTTTGGGTGAACAATTTTTGCCCTTTAACATGTTCAAGCTAAAATTGTAGCAAAATTATAATTTTAAATGCTATTTTTCTTAACCACATTCACACTCACAGTTAAGACACTTACGGCAGCATTTTTATTAAATACCCGCAATTAACGTATCAAAATTCAATGTGGATTTAAAAAAAGATTCCGAGCCAATCACATTTCCGCCAATCCCTGTCAATCATTGCATAAAGTGCCTTAACTTTGCGTGTAAATGCAACTAGGAAAAATAACTTCAATTATCATTTTGCTATAATATTTGCTTGAACATGTTAAACATCTAATTTCTTTCTCTTAATTTTATGTTAAAGCTAGTGTAGTAATGCTAATTATTATATTATTGATTTAGAATAACTGTTTTGCTCCAGATGTTGCACATATCATATATAATATGTACATATAAAAACAGAAATACATTGCCATTTTACACATTGCATTGCCATTTTGCATGTTACATTTCATATTGACATGTGGTATGTATGCTACCATACTTTATGAATGGCAGAGTTTTATGTGAATATACTTTCAATTAAGTGACAGAAATCTTTCAGTTTTCATTTGAAGTGCAGTTTTACTGTGCTTTATCAAGATTGACATCACTGTCATTATGGCAAACATTTTGTCTTAGGAATAAAAATTCAACCTCATCAGAAAAAAAGAATGTCACAATATTAAGATTATTAATCTTAACAAATAACCCATTGTACTGATACTTGCCTCACAGCTGAGGATGAAGTCAGACTCTCAGATGTGTGATGATCAGTGATACCAGGCAGTTTTTTCCACCATCTTCATGATCTAAAAATCAAAGACACATTTGCTTTGTTTCAACACAGTTCTATGATAAAATTAATGACATTGACTTAGGGCAGAATCAGGTAATCGCATTCATTTAAACACAAAGTGATAAACTATTGTAACTTATCTGTGCACTGTTCGGTGGCGTTCAATCACGTTGTTCAACAACGGCATTATTGTGGACTAATGTAACGTTAAAGTACACCAACATGGCACCTCTGTTTGAGCATTCATTTACAACAATTACGTATTAAATGTTTAACTTACGACACAGAAACTCAATTGATTTTAAATATATTTGCAGACGGCTAATATCACCGACTGGATTCGTACAAAGCTATTTACACTCGCTATTGTCATGTTGAGTAGCTGTAACATTAACGTTTTATAAAAAACATTTAATTGGTTAAACATAAACATAAAACCCACCTTTGCGTGTCCTCTTTATCTTGTATTTCGAGTCCAGCCTCTAAAGTTCTTCTGACGATAAAGAGGGCAGCCATGGTTATGTAGTGGTGCTCCGCGCTCGTGTTCGTAATCGGCTTCCCGCTCTCCGGTCTATTTGAAAATACAATAACGGCTGCAGCGCCAATCAGTTTCATGTTGTTGTGCCTAATAGCAAAGTTAACATCATAGACTGTAAAAAAAAAAAAAAAGGTTAACATTTATAGTGGATAATGGAGAACAAACGCCATAATTGTACACGCAATGACTTATACTAGTCAATAATTATATTAAAAAGTTAAAAAAGTGTAACGTTAACTTTATACATATCAAATGGCTAAAAATCATTTGGTGCAAAGCTAATTTAACTCGCTAAATAAGTGACTGAAACCTTTGTATTTTCGACTTGTGAACTAAATATAAACATAAATGGTCAGAACTCACCTTTAAATGTCGTATTCTACAAGTTTGATATTTAAAATAAACTTGACCGCGCTGCAGTCGTGTAACGTTAGTCTGCTTCCCGTTGTCAGTTCGGAAATTCGGTGGCTGAAGCGATTTCAGCCAATCAGCGTCTTGTTGCTATGCCAAATACTCAACACATCAACCAATCATGAATGAAACAGTAATTTGGCCATCACTATCACTGTACATTGATGTGAGAAGAAAAGTACCTTCATTTCCTAAAGGTACCAAACAGTATCGTCAGAGGTTTTTCCTGTAGCCTACCATTAAAGGTACTACTATTATTGAAAAGGTACACAACTGTTCTTTGAGGAACATTATTTGTACTGTGTACATTTTTTTTCTGAGAGTGTATTTGAATACCTTAAATGCCTATATAGTTGGAGATGCTGTGGCCCAAATATAGTATTTTTAATACAATAATGCAGCTTTTCTTTGTCATTTTTGACAAATACATCCACAAAGTACCATAACCATATGCCACAGCTTTAAAAATGCATCAGTGTCACATCCATGTATTTTTACATTTATTAAATATGTGTAAAACAAACATGTATGTCACATATTTATACTTAATGTTGTCCATATATGTGAGAAACCAATACTATACTGTAATATATGCAGATATAAGGTATCATATATGGATGAACTCAAATATTTTCTTCACATGTTTGGACACATAAATGTTCATATATGTTGCATATTGTGTTCTCAGATAAGTCAAATATATGGATGAACTCAAATATTTTCTTCACATGTTTGGACACATAAATGTTCATATATGTTGCAGGCATATATTGTGTTCTCAGATAAGTCAAATATATGGATGAACTCAAATATTTTCTTCACATGTTTGGACACATAAATGTTCATATATGTTGCAGGCATATATTGTGTTCTCAGATAAGTCAAATATATGGATGAACTCAAATATTTTCTTCACATGTTTGGACACATAAATGTTCATATATGTTGCAGGCATATATTGTGTTCTCAGATAAGTCAAATATATGGATGAACTCAAATATTTTCTTCACATGTTTGGACACATAAATGTTCATATATGTTGCAGGCATATATTGTGTTCTCAGATAAGTCAAATATATGGATGAACTCAAATATTTTCTTCACATGTTTGGACACATAAATGTTCATATATGTTGCAGGCATATATTGTGTTCTCAGATAAGTCAAATATATGTATAGATATATGTCATACTATTTAAAATATAAGTACATATATGGCCATATATTACATTTTTGTATGGGGTTAGGTCGACTCTCCGATGCTGGACTGGAGAGCCGTCAAATAAAGTCGGTGACAGGCCATCGATGCGAGAGCAGTCTGCGGGCTTACAGGGCTCCGTCAGTCCGTGAGAGACTGAAGAAAATAACGAACGAAGTCGCTCATTGTAGTAGGCTATGTAATATCTAACTAACGTTGACTGCCTGTTGCTATGGTTACTCACACAGCTGTTGTAGGCAGCGCATTTATTTATTAATTTCGAATGGTAAACAGGCAGTTTCACCAGAACTACTTTACTAGGTGTCCTCTATCACTTTTTAACGGACACCCTGCAGCCAATCAGAATCGAGTATTCACCCAGACCATGGTATAAATGAGAGGTAAACCTCTTCACTGTCAGTCAAGTGACATTTCCAACTTATTTTGCCTTTTATGAGTTTAATAAAGAACTCTATCTCGTCTTCTGTCCAAACATACGGTGGAATCTACGTCATGTGACAGTAAACATGAAAAAAAACTGTTTTAATTGCAGTTTTGCAAAACATTCCTTTTTCGTATTGCCTGAAAAACTTCCTCATGTGAGCGTACATTTTTTTTGTGCAAAATTGACGTGTTTCCATTGGGCATATTTTCAAATCGCAATTTCAATTTGTGCAATTTGCAGGGTAATGGAAACGCAGCTACTAATATATTTATGGAAGCGATAGAAATAAAGCAAATCACCTTTTGAAAGTAACTTGGCACTTCAAATAATTGTATCGATTACATCGTTACAGTAGGTGGCAAAAAGCTACTGTTAAAAAAAAAATATTTCCATTGAATTCAATTTAAAGACTACATCACTCGCGACTGACCTGGGATTGTCGTTTCCGTTGTCCCGCAGAGAGTTTCCGAAGTGAATTTCAACACCTTTCCATCTATCAAGACAGCAGTCTTCTCTGTAAGTGACGACCACAATGTTCACTCGATAAGAAGCCTGGAGATCCAGCCTCCACCACGGGTCTTGCCCCAAACTGGTTACGGCACAAGAACTAGAAAGTCTAGAGAAATCCTTCACACCGTCAATAGCGAGGTCCGCTGACTTATAATTGGATGTCATTGCATAGTCTGTCGTTAACTGAGCAACAGTTCCTCTTGGTGCCAGATTCTCTGGAAAAAGCAAAATAATTTGATGTGGAGAGAGGAAATTTCATGAAAAATTATCTTAAGATGCAAATGAGGTGTAAGTGCACCTATAACTATAATTTGGGTACAATTTTGTAGACACGGCTAAATCTGACAAAACTCATTTATAAAAATCGATATACAAATGAATTAAACAATATTGTTGTTGTTGTTATAAAAGTACAGAACTTTTATTTAGGTACTATTGCATGTCTGTGCATTTTAAATCTGTGCAAGTAAAGGTTTCTCTACCTTGAGCGCCACCTGCATGCTCCTGAACACAAAACAGCCCTGTGTGAAAAAATACTTTCTTAAATGACAGATCAATATGAAAAACAGTCAGATGTAAAGAGGCAAATGAGCAATTTTAGATTTGTTTTGTAAAGCAGCAATGAATCATACAAGTCAAACAGAAATACATGATGAATGTAAACTTGACTTTCTTAATAAGCATAAAAAAATTAAAAAAAAATTAATAAGCACAGATAAATGTCTTTATTAAAATGATTGAATGAGTTTTTTAACTGTGGTTATAGAACTTTTATATGTTCAGTATCACCATACAAATCTGATGATTTCTGAGGCCTTGTCCACACGGACAGGGTATTTTTATAACCGTGACTTTTTTTACGCGGTTTGGCCGTTCGTCCACACGGAAACGCAGTTTTTTCAACATTTTTGAAAACCCCTGGCAGGATGAGGATATACAGAATTGCCGGTTGCAGTGCTGTCGTGTAGACAGTAAAACCGGAGTTTTTGCCTTGCGACGTCAGAGTGTGCGCTGTTATCCGCTGTGTTTGAGGTCAGATTGTGCGCCGTTATCCGCTGTGTTTGACGTCAGAGTGTGCGCTGTTATCCGCTGTGTTTGACGTCAGAGTGTGCGCCGCTATCCGCTGTGTTTGACGTCAGAGTGTGCGCTGTTTTCCGCTGTGTTTGAGGTCAGATTGTGCGCCGCTATCCGCTGTGTTTGACGTCAGAGTGTGCGCCGCTATCCGCTGTGTTTGACGTCAGAGTGTGCGCCGCTATCCGCTGTGTTTGACATCACGAGTGTGCGCCGCTATCCGCTGTGTTTGACATCACGAGTGTGCGCCGCTATCCGCTGTGTTTGACGTCACGAGTGTGCGCCGCTATCCACTGTGTTTGACGTCAGATTGTGCGCTGTTATCCGCTGTGTTTGACGTCAGATTGTGCGCTGTTATCCGCTGTGTTTGACGTCAGATTGTGCGCTGTTATCCGCTGTGTTTGAGGTCAGATTGTGCGCTGTTATCCGCTGTGTTTGACGTCAGAGTGTGCGCTGTTATCCGCTGTGTTTGAGGTCAGATTGTGCGCCGTTATCCGCTGTGTTTGACGTCAGATTGTGCGCTGTTATCCGCTGTGTTTGACGTCAGAGTGTGCGCTGTTATCCGCTGTGTTTGAGGTCAGATTGTGCGCCGCTATCCACTGTGTTTGACGTCACGAGTGTGTGCCGCTATCCGCTGTGTTTGACGTCAGAGTGTGCGCTGTTATCCGCTGTGTTTGAGGTCAGATTGTGCGCCGCTATCCGCTGTGTTTGACGTCAGAGTGTGTGCCGTTATCCGCTGTGTTTGACGTCACGAGTGTGCGCCGCTATCCACTGTGTTTGACGTCAGAGTGTGCGCCGTTATCCGCTGTGTTTGACGTCAGAGTGTGTGCCGTTATCCGCTGTGTTTGACGTCAGAGTGTGCGCCGCTATCCGCTGTGTTTGACGTCACGAGTGTGCGCTGTTATCCGCTGTGTTTGAGGTCAGATTGTGCGCTGTTATCGCTGTGTTTGACGTCAGAGTGTGCGCTGTTATCCGCTGTGTTTGAGGTCAGATTGTGCGCCGCTATCCACTGTGTTTGACGTCACGAGTGTGCGCCGCTATCTGCTGTGTTTGACGTCACGAGTGTGCGCCACTATCCGCTGTGTTTGACGTCAGAGTGTGCGCCATTATCCGCTGTGTTTGACGTCAGAGTGTGCGCCGCTATCCGCTGTGTTTGACGTCAGAGTGTGCGCCGCTATCCGCTGTGTTTGACGTCAGAGTGTGCGCCGCTATCCGCTGTGTTTGACGTCAGAGTGTGCGCCGTTATCCGCTGTGTTTGACGTCACGAGTGTGCGCCGTTATCCACTGTGTTTGACGTCAGATTGTGCGCCGTTATCCGCTGTGTTTGACGTCAGAGTGTGCGCCGTTATCCGCTGTGTTTGACGTCAGAGTGTGTGCCGTTATCCGCTGTGTTTGACGTCAGAGTGTGCGCCGCTATCCGCTGTGTTTGACGTCAGAGTGTGCGCCGTTATCCGCTGTGTTTGACGTCACGAGTGTGCGCCGTTATCCGCTGTGTTTGACGTCAGATTGTGCGCCGTTATCCGCTGTGTTTGACGTCAGAGTGTGCGCCGTTATCCGCTGTGTTTGACGTCACGAGTGTGCGCCGCTATCCGCTGTGTTTGACGTCACGAGTGTGCGCCGTTATCCACTGTGTTTGACGTCAGATTGTGCGCCGTTATCCACTGTGTTTGACGTCAGAGTGTGCGCCGTTATCCGCTGTGTTTGACGTCACGAGTGTGCGCCGTTATCCACTGTGTTTGACGTCAGAGTGTGCGCTGTTATCCGCTGTGTTTGAGGTCAGATTGTGCGCCGCTATCCACTGTGTTTGACGTCACGAGTGTGCGCTGTTATCCGCTGTGTTTGACGTCAGAGTGTGCGCCGTTATCCGCTGTGTTTGACGTCAGAGTGTGCGCTGTTATTCGCTGTGTTTGACGTCAGAGTGTGCGCCGTTATCCGCTGTGTTTGACGTCAGAGTGTGCCGTTATCTCGCTGTGTTTGACGTCAGAGTGTGAGCCGTTATCCGCTGTGTTTGACGTCAGAGTGTGGCCGTTATCCGCTGTGTTTGACGTCAGAGTGTGTGCGCTGTTATCCGCTGTGTTTGACGTCAGAGTGTGCGCTGTTATCTGCTGTGTTTGACGTCAGAGTGTGCGCCGTTATCCGCTGTGTTTGACGTCAGAGTGTGCGCCGTTATCCACTGTGTTTGACGTCAGAGTGTGCGCTGTTATCGCTGTGTTTGACGTCAGAGTGTGGCCGTTATCCGCTGTGTTTGACGTCAGATTGTGCGCCGTTATCCGCTGTGTTTGACGTCAGAGTGTGACGCGTTATCCGCTGTGTTTGACGTCAGAGTGTGCGCTGTTATCCGCTGTGTTTGAGGTCAGATTGTGCGCCGCTATCCACTGTGTTTGACGTCACGAGTGTGTGCCGCTATCCGCTGTGTTTGACGTCAGAGTGTGCGCTGTTATCCGCTGTGTTTGAGGTCAGATTGTGCGCCGCTATCCGCTGTGTTTGACGTCAGAGTGTGTGCCGTTATCCGCTGTGTTTGACGTCACGAGTGTGCGCCGCTATCCGCTGTGTTTGACGTCAGAGTGTGCGCCGCTATCCGCTGTGTTTGACGTCACGAGTTGTGCGCTGTTATCCGCTGTGTTTGAGGTCAGATTGTGCGCTGTTATCCGCTGTGTTTGACGTCAGAGTGTGCGCTGTTATCCGCTGTGTTTGAGGTCAGATTGTGCGCCGCTATCCACTGTGTTTGACGTCACGAGTGTGCGCCGCTTATCCGCTGTGTTTGACGTCACGAGTGTGCGCCACTATCCGCTGTGTTTGACGTCAGAGTGTGCGCCATTATCCGCTGTGTTTGACGTCAGAGTGTGCGCCGCTATCCGCTGTGTTTGACGTCAGAGTGTGCGCCGCTATCCGCTGTGTTTGACGTCAGAGTGTGCGCCGTTATCCGCTGTGTTTGACGTCACGAGTGTGCGCCGTTATCCACTGTGTTTGACGTCAGATTGTGCGCCGCTATCCGCTGTGTTTGACGTCAGAGTGTGCGCCGCTATCCGCTGTGTTTGACGTCAGAGTGTGCGCCGCTATCCGCTGTGTTTGACGTCAGATTGTGCGCCGTTATCCGCTGTGTTTGACGTCAGATGTGTGGCCGTTATCCGCTGTGTTTGACGTCACGAGTGTGCGCCGCTATCCGCTGTGTTTGACGTCACGAGTGTGCGCCGTTATCCACTGTGTTTGACGTCAGATTGTGCGCCGTTATCCACTGTTTTGACGTCAGAGTGTGCGCCGTTATCCGCTGTGTTTGACGTCACGAGTGTGCGCCGTTATCCACTGTGTTTGACGTCAGAGTGTGCGCTGTTATCCGCTGTGTTTGAGGTCAGATTGTGCGCCGCTATCCACTGTGTTTGACGTCACGAGTGTGCGCCGCTATCCGCTGTGTTTGACGTCACGAGTGTGCGCCGCTATCCGCTGTGTTTGACGTCAGAGTGTGCGCCGCTATCCGCTGTGTTTGACGTCAGAGTGTGCGCCGCTATCCGCTGTGTTTGACGTCAGAGTGTGCGCCGTTATCCGCTGTGTTTGACGTCAGATTGTGCGCCGCTATCCGCTGTGTTTGACGTCAGAGTGTGCGCCGTTATCCGCTGTGTTTGACATAAGAGTGTGCGCCGTTATCCGCTGTGTTTGACGTCAGAGTGTGTGCCGTTATCCGCAGTGGTGGAAAGTAACTAACTACAAATACTTTCGTTACAGTACTTGAGTAGATTTTTTGATTTTTTCTACTTTCTTGAGTATAATTAAATTGTGGTACTTTTACTCTTACTTGAGTAAAATAAAAATAAAGTATTCAACTTCTCTACATTTATTTTTCATAAAAAGTACAAAGTACTTTGACAAAGGTGCTGACGGAGCAACAGGGCAAGCTGACATTTGACAGACACTTTTCATACTACTGCGGTGGAGCCTCTGCGCTTCAGCCAATAACAGACAGAACTGAAGCAGTTCAGCCAATAACAGACAGGTCTGACTCGGGTGCAAAACCAATCAAAACTTTCAGTTCGGCTGGGGAGAGGGGCGTTCAAACTGCGCTTTGACATTCAATCACTGGCGCTCGTGTTTTGAATCAGTAGCGCTAACGTTTCAATATTTCAGTGAATGTAAGTGAGTATTCAGCTTTATTTAATTATGGCAACTACTGAAATGGGTCATACCATTGATAATGCCAGAGCACTGAGCAGTTGAAGTAAATAAAAGAGCTCGGCTCATAACATGGACGCAGTTATTGCATGGACGGAGCAAGATCAATGTAAGTGTCTATAATACATGCACACAGTTCAATTAATAGTAAAGCTCGCCCTCTTTAACAATACAGTTAAACTAAATATACGAAGCAAACTTTGTACAAAGCTGAAAAAACAGTGAAATAAGATCGCATGATTTATCTGTCAATCAGATGCATGTAAAAGTTCGTTCCTAGTTCGTTCCTATAGCAACAGTGGGCTCCCAGCACATTTTCGGTAGGCTACAACGAAAAAAAGATAATTTAATTTAACATGTTAACCATAGCCCACTTAATTTTTTTTACTGGTAATTTTTTATTCATACTGTTTTATTGTTTTTCATAACTTTTTTTATCGGACCTCTCACTTAACCTTCTTTGCTTTCAATTATGAAATGATTCAAATCAAAACATTCAAATGATCTTACTTGGACTTACTTTTCAAAATTAGTAATAAAAATGTTGCTCTTGACAACAGAGAAAGCTAGTAGTCTATATGTGGAGCACTTTATCATGGATGGATGCACTTTTTTGGGCTTCAAATTTTCTCCAGTCATTCACTGCCATTATAAAGCTTGGAAGAGCCAGGCCATTTTTTAATATAAAAACTGTATAATATATATAACTGTGATTGTATTCGACTGAAAGCAGAAAGTCATATCTTCTAGGATGACTTGAGGGAGAGTAAATCATGGGCTAATTTTCATTTTTGGGTGAACTATCCCTTTAAAGACATACATCATTCTTTTGAAAATACCTGATAGTTTGATGAACACAGATATATTATAGCTATAATGTGTTTGTCTTCATGTTTCATCAGTCAAAACATCTCGATTTGCATGTTATTATATCAATATAAGGCATTTCCTGAAATTTGTAAGTTTAATACTTCTATGCATCAGTACTGGGCCTTCAGTATGAATGAAACGGATGACATGAGAATGTTTAGCGCTCCATTTCGCTATCATCTTCCCATTTTGGGTAAAAATAGAAAAATACTAAAGTACTTTGTAACGTAATTACTTGAGTAGTTTTTAAGCAAACTACTTATTTACTCTTACTTGAGTCATATTATATTTCAGTACTTCTACTTGTACTCAAGTAAATTATTACTTAAGTAGCAATACTTTTACTTAAGTACAATTTGTCAGTACTCTTTCCACCACTGGTTATCCGCTGTGTTTGACGTCAGAGTGTGCGCCGTTATCCGCTGTGTTTGACGTCAGATTGTGCGCCGCTATCCGCTGTGTTTGACGTCAGAGTGTGCGCCGTTATCCGCTGTGTTTGACGTCAGTGTGCGCCGCTATCCGCTGTGTTTGAGGTCAGATTGTGCGCCGCTATCCGCTGTGTTTGACGTCAGAGTGTGCGCCGCTATCCGCTGTTCGACGTCACAGTGTGCGCCGCTATCCACTGTGTTTGAAGGCAGAGTGTGTGCCGCTATCCGCTGTGTTTGACGTCAGAGTGTGCGCCGCTATCCGCTGTTTTTGTTGTCAGAGTGTGCGCCGCTATCCGCTGTGTTTGACGTCAGATTGTGCGCCGCTATCCGCTGTGTTTGACGTCAGAGTGTGCGCCGCTATCCGCTGTGTCTGACGTCAGATTGTGCGCCGTTATCCGCTGTGTTTGACGTCAGAGTGTGCGCCGCTATCCGCTGTGTTTGACGTCAGATTGTGCGCCGCTATCCGCTGTGTTTGACGTCAGAGTGTGCGCCGTTATCCGCTGTGTTTGACGTCAGATTGTGCGCCGCTATCCGCTGTGTTTGACGTCAGAGTGTGCGCCGTTATCCGCTGTGTTTGACATAAGAGTGTGCGCCGTTATCCGCTGTGTTTGACGTCAGAGTGTGCGCCGTTATCCGCTGTGTTTGACGTCAGAGTGTGCGCCGTTATCCGCTGTGTTTGACGTCAGATTGTGCGCCGCTATCCGCTGTGTTTGACGTCAGAGTGTGCGCCGCTATCCGCTGTGTTTGACGTCAGAGTGTGCGCCGCTATCCACTGTGTCTGACGTCAGAGTGTGCGCCGCTATCCGCTGTGTTTGACGTCACAGTGTGCGCCGCTATCCACTGTGTTTCACGTCAGAGTGTGTGCCGCTATCCGCTGTGTTTGACGTCAGATTGTGCGCCGCTTTCCGCTGTGTTTCACGTCAGAGTGTGTGCCGCTATCCGCTGTGTTTGACGTCAGATTGTGCGCTGCTATCCGCTGTGTTTCACGTCAGAGTGTGCGCCGTTATCCGCTGTGTTTGACGTCAGATTGTGCGCCGCTATCCGCTGTGTTTGACGTCAGAGTGTGCGACGTTATCCGCTGTGTTTGACGTCAGAGTGTGCGCCGTTATCCGCTGTGTTTGACGTCAGAGTGTGCGCCGTTATCCGCTGTGTTTGACGTCAGAGTGTGCGCCGCTATCCGCTGTGTTTGACGTCAGAGTGTGCGCCGCTATCCGCTGTGTTTGACGTCAGAGTGTGCGCCGCTATCCGCTGTGTTTGACGTCAGTGTGCGCCGCTATCCGCTGTGTTTGACGATAGAGTGTGCGCCGCTATCCGCTGTCTTTCACGTCAGAGTGTGTGCCGCTATCCGCTGTGTTTGACGTCAGATTGTGCGCCGTTATCCGCTGTGTTTGAAGTCAGAGTGTGAGCCGTTATCCGCTGTGTTTGACGTCAGAGTGTGTGCCGCTATCCGCTGTGTTTGACGTCAGAGTGTGCGCCGTCATCCGCTGTGTTTGACGTCAGAGTGTGCGCCGTTATCCGCTGTGTTTGACGTCAGAGTGTGCGCCGCTATCCACTGTGTCTGACGTCAGAGTGTGAGCCGTTATCCGCTGTGTTTGACGTCAGAGTGTGCGCCGCTATCCGCTGTGTCTGACGTCAGAGTGTGAGCCGTTATCCGCTGTGTTTGACGTCAGAGTGTGTGCCGCTATCCGCTGTGTTTGACGTCAGAGTGTGTGCCGCTATTCACTGTGTTTGACGTCAGAGTGTGCGCCGCTATCCACTGTGTTTGACGGCAGAGTGTGCGCCGTTATCCGCTGTGTTTGACGTCAGATTGTGCGCCGCTATCCGCTGTGTTTGAGGTCAGATTGTGCGCCGCTATCCACTGTGTTTGACGTCACGAGTGTGCGCCGCTATCCGCTGTGTTTGACGTCACGAGTGTGCGCCGCTATCCGCTGTGTTTGACGTCAGAGTGTGCGCCGCTATCCGCTGTGTTTGACGTCAGAGTGTGCGCCGCTATCCGCTGTGTTTGACGTCAGAGTGTGCGCCGTTATCCGCTGTGTTTGACGTCAGATTGTGCGCCGCTATCCGCTGTGTTTGACGTCAGAGTGTGCGCCGCTATCCGCTGTGTTTGACGTCAGAGTGTGCGCCGTTATCCGCTGTGTTTGACATAAGAGTGTGCGCCGTTATCCGCTGTGTTTGACGTCAGAGTGTGTGCCGTTATCCGCAGTGGTGGAAAGTAACTAACTACAAATACTTTCGTTACAGTACTTGAGTAGATTTTTTGATTTTTTCTACTTTCTTGAGTATAATTAAATTGTGGTACTTTTACTCTTACTTGAGTAAAATAAAAATAAAGTATTCAACTTCTCTACATTTATTTTTCATAAAAAGTACAAAGTACTTTGACAAAGGTGCTGACGGAGCAACAGGGCAAGCTGACATTTGACAGACACTTTTCATACTACTGCGGTGGAGCCTCTGCGCTTCAGCCAATAACAGACAGAACTGAAGCAGTTCAGCCAATAACAGACAGGTCTGACTCGGGTGCAAAAACCAATCAAAACTTTCAGTTCGGCTGGGGAGAGGGGCGTTCAAACTGCGCTTTGACATTCAATCACTGGCGCTCGTGTTTTGAATCAGTAGCGCTAACGTTTCAATATTTCAGTGAATGTAAGTGAGTATTCAGCTTTATTTAATTATGGCAACTACTGAAATGGGTCATACCATTGATAATGCCAGAGCACTGAGCAGTTGAAGTAAATAAAAGAGCTCGGCTCATAACATGGACGCAGTTATTGCATGGACGGAGCAAGATCAATGTAAGTGTCTATAATACATGCACACAGTTCAATTAATAGTAAAGCTCGCCCTCTTTAACAATACAGTTAAACTAAATATACGAAGCAAACTTTGTACAAAGCTGAAAAAACAGTGAAATAAGATCGCATGATTTATCTGTCAATCAGATGCATGTAAAAGTTCGTTCCTAGTTCGTTCCTATAGCAACAGTGGGCTCCCAGCACATTTTCGGTAGGCTACAACGAAAAAAAGATAATTTAATTTAACATGTTAACCATAGCCCACTTAATTTTTTTTACTGGTAATTTTTTATTCATACTGTTTTATTGTTTTTCATAACTTTTTTTATCGGACCTCTCACTTAACCTTCTTTGCTTTCAATTATGAAATGATTCAAATCAAAACATTCAAATGATCTTACTTGGACTTACTTTTCAAAATTAGTAATAAAAATGTTGCTCTTGACAACAGAGAAAGCTAGTAGTCTATATGTGGAGCACTTTATCATGGATGGATGCACTTTTTTGGGCTTCAAATTTTCTCCAGTCATTCACTGCCATTATAAAGCTTGGAAGAGCCAGGCCATTTTTTAATATAAAAACTGTATAATATATATAACTGTGATTGTATTCGACTGAAAGCAGAAAGTCATATCTTCTAGGATGACTTGAGGGAGAGTAAATCATGGGCTAATTTTCATTTTTGGGTGAACTATCCCTTTAAAGACATACATCATTCTTTTGAAAATACCTGATAGTTTGATGAACACAGATATATTATAGCTATAATGTGTTTGTCTTCATGTTTCATCAGTCAAAACATCTCGATTTGCATGTTATTATATCAATATAAGGCATTTCCTGAAATTTGTAAGTTTAATACTTCTATGCATCAGTACTGGGCCTTCAGTATGAATGAAACGGATGACATGAGAATGTTTAGCGCTCCATTTCGCTATCATCTTCCCATTTTGGGTAAAAATAGAAAAATACTAAAGTACTTTGTAACGTAATTACTTGAGTAGTTTTTAAGCAAACTACTTATTTACTCTTACTTGAGTCATATTATATTTCAGTACTTCTACTTGTACTCAAGTAAATTATTACTTAAGTAGCAATACTTTTACTTAAGTACAATTTGTCAGTACTCTTTCCACCACTGGTTATCCGCTGTGTTTGACGTCAGAGTGTGCGCCGTTATCCGCTGTGTTTGACGTCAGATTGTGCGCCGCTATCCGCTGTGTTTGACGTCAGAGTGTGCGCCGCTATCCGCTGTTCGACGTCACAGTGTGCGCCGCTATCCGCTGTGTTTGACGTCAGAGTGTGCGCCGCTATCCGCTGTTCGACGTCACAGTGTGCGCCGCTATCCACTGTGTTTGACGTCAGAGTGTGCGCCGTTATCCGCTGTGTTTGACGTCAGAGTGTGCGCCGTTATCCGCTGTGTTTGACGTCAGATTGTGCGCCGCTATCCGCTGTGTTTGACGTCAGAGTGTGCGCCGCTATCCGCTGTGTTTGACGTCAGAGTGTGAGCCGTTATCCGCTGTTCGACGTCACAGTGTGCGCCGCTATCCACTGTGTTTGAAGGCAGAGTGTGTGCCGCTATCCGCTGTGTTTGACGTCAGAGTGTGCGCCGCTATCCGCTGTTTTTGTTGTCAGAGTGTGCGCCGCTATCCGCTGTGTTTGACGTCAGATTGTGCGCCGCTATCCGCTGTGTTTGACGTCAGAGTGTGCGCCGCTATCCGCTGTTCGACGTCACAGTGTGCGCCGCTATCCACTGTGTTTGAAGGCAGAGTGTGTGCCGCTATCCGCTGTGTTTGACGTCAGAGTGTGCGCCGTTATCCACTGTGTTTGAAGGCAGAGTGTGCGCCGCTATCCGCTGTGTTTGACGTCAGAGTGTGCGCCGCTATCCGCTGTTTTTGTTGTCAGAGTGTGCGCCGCTATCCGCTGTGTTTGACGTCAGATTGTGCGCCGCTATCCGCTGTGTTTGACGTCAGAGTGTGCGCCGTTATCCGCTGTGTTTGACGTCAGATTGTGCGCCGCTATCCGCTGTGTTTGACGTCAGAGTGTGCGACGTTATCCGCTGTGTTTGACGTCAGAGTGTGCGCCGTTATCCGCTGTGTTTGACGTCAGAGTGTGCGCCGTTATCCGCTGTGTTTGACGTCAGAGTGTGCGCCGTTATCCGCTGTGTTTGACGTCAGAGTGTGCGCCGTTATCCGCTGTGTTTGACGTCAGAGTGTGCGCCGCTATCCGCTGTGTTTGACGTCAGAGTGTGCGCCGCTATCCGCTGTGTTTGACGTCAGAGTGTGCGCCGCTATCCGCTGTGTTTGACGTCAGTGTGCGCCGCTATCCGCTGTGTTTGACGTCACGAGTGTGCGCCGCTATCCGCTGTGTTTGACGTCACGAGTGTGCGCCGCTATCCGCTGTCTTTCACGTCAGAGTGTGTGCCGTTATCCGCTGTGTTGAAGTCAGAGTGTGAGCCGTTATCCGCTGTGTTTGACGTCAGAGTGTGTGCCGCTATCCGCTGTGTTTGACGTCAGAGTGTGCGCCGTCATCCGCTGTGTTTGACGTCAGAGTGTGCGCTGTTATCCGCTGTGTTTGACGTCAGAGTGTGCGCCGTTATCCGCTGTGTTTGACGTCAGAGTGTGCGCCGCTATCCACTGTGTCTGACGTCAGAGTGTGAGCCGTTATCCGCTGTGTTTGACGTCAGAGTGTGCGCCGCTATCCGCTGTGTCTGACGTCAGAGTGTGAGCCGTTATCCGCTGTGTTTGACGTCAGAGTGTGTGCCGCTATCCGCTGTGTTTGACGTCAGAGTGTGTGCCGCTATTCACTGTGTTTGACGTCAGAGTGTGCGCCGCTATCCACTGTGTTTGACGGCAGAGTGTGCACCGTTATCCGCTGTGTTTGACGTCAGAGTGTGCGCCGTTATCCGCTGTGTTTGACGTCAGATTGTGCGCCGCTATCCGCTGTGTTTGACGTCAGAGTGTGGCCGCTATCCGCTGTGTTTGACGTCAGAGTGTGCGCCGCTATCCGCTGTGTTTGACGTCAGAGTGTGCGCCGCTATCCGCTGTGTTTGACGTCAGATTGTGCGCCGCTATCCGCTGTGTTTGACGTCAGAGTGTGCGCCGTTATCCACTGTGTTTGACGTCAGAGTGTGCGCCGCTATCCGCTGTGTTTGACGTCAGAGTGTGCGCCGCTATCCGCTGTGTTTGACGTCACGAGTGTGCGCCGTTATCCACTGTGTTTGACGTCAGAGTGTGCGCCGCTATCCGCTGTGTTTGACGTCAGAGTGTGTGCGCCGCTATCCACTGTGTTTGACGTCAGAGTGTGTGCCGTTATCCACTGTGTTTGACGTCAGAGTGTGCGCCGCTATCCGCTGTGTTTGACGTCAGAGTGTGTGCCGCTATCCGCTGTGTTTGACGTCAGATTGTGCACCGCTATCCGCTGTGTTTGACGTCAGAGTGTGCGCCGCTATCCACTGTGTTTGACGTCAGAGTGTGCGGCGTCATCCGCTGCGCCACTCTTCGCTGTGTTTGACGTCAGATTGTGCGCCGCTGACTGCTCTTGACAGCGCTTGATAGCATGTTTTTGCGTTTTCATGTAGACAGAGATTTTTTTTAAATGCAGAGTGTGCGCCGCTATCCGCTGTGTTTGACGTCAGAGTGTGCGCAGCTATCCGCTGTGTTTGAGGTCAGAGTGTGAGCCGATATCCGCTGTGTTTGACGTCAGAGTGTGTGCCGCTATCCGCTGTGTTTGACGTCAGATTGTGCACCGCTCTCCGCTGTGTTTGACGTCAGATTGTGCGCCGCTGACTGCTCTTGACAGCGCTTGATAGCGTGTTTTTGCTTTTTCATGTAGACAGAGATTTTTTTTAAATGCAGGAGGAAAAACTCCGGTTAAAAAAATACCCGTGTCCATGTGGACTAGGCCTGCGTTGCATTGTTTTGACTCTTAAAGGGGTCCTATCATACTTTTTCACTTTTTCAACTTTAGTTAATCTGTAATGTTGCTGCTTGATCTTTCAAAAAAGATCTGCAATGTTACAAAGCTCAAGGTCCACTCCAAAGGGAGATATTTTATTTAACAGTCCACTTTCCAAGACATACAACAAATGACTCGTTTGGGCTACAACAGGTTTTTCTTTCTGGATCTTATGAAGGTTACTAATGTAAATAATCCCGGGAACAAGGCCTGGTTGAGCTGCATTAGTGTAGATAGTGTTGTCGCTGAAAAGAGTGTTTTTCACCCCGTGTCCAAAAACTCATTTATTTGACCTTCCTAAGGTTAATGTAAATTACAATTTATTTTAAACACTGTTCCTGAACATTATAACCCCAACATTTATCTGTTTGCAGCACATTTTACGGAGAACAGCTTCCATAACCCAGAGGTGGAAAGTAACTAATTACAAACACTTTCGGTACAGCACTTCAGTACATTTTGTCATTTTTTTCTACTTTCTTGAGTACAATTAAATTGTCACCGGGTGACTAAGCCGGAACCAGGGTTCGGCGCGTTGGCCCCCGGGGGAGCACCGGTTTGCCGTCATGGCCGTTCTCGTGAGAGAACGCGTAGAGACTGTGTACAGCTGAACGAAATTAAAGTTGATTACGGTGGCAAACGAGAGAGTGTATGTTTGAAGAGGATATAAAAGGAGCAGCTGAAGGTGAGCAAATGAGAAGCTATGAGCTGTTACTGACCCTCTGATGTTCAGAGCTGGAGGAACCATTGAGCCGGTGAGCGAATGAGAAGCTAAGAGCTGTTGCTGATCCTCTGCTGTTCAGTCTCTGTTGCCAGGAATGAAGAATCACTGAGCCGGTGAGCGAACGAGAAGCTATGAGCTGTTACTGACCCTCTGATGTTCAGAGCTGGAGGAACCATTGAGCCGGTAAGCGAATGAGAAGCTAAGAGCTGTTGCTGATCCTCTGCTGTTCAGTCTCTGTTGCCAGGAATGAAGAATCACTGAGCCGGTGAGCAAACGAGAAGCTATAAGCTGTTACTGACCCTCTGATGTTCAGAGCTGGAGGAACCATTGAGCCGGTGAGCGAATGAGAAGCTAAGAGCTGTTGCTGATCCTCTGCTGTTCAGTCTCTGTTGCCAGGAATGAAGAATCACTGAGCCGGTGAGGGAACGAGAAGCTATGAGCTGTTACTGACCCTCTGATGTTCAGAGCTGGAGGAACCATTGAGCCGGTGAGCGAATGAGAAGCTAAGAGCTGTTGCTGATCCTCTGCTGTTCAGTCTCTGTTGCCAGGAATGAAGAATCACTGAGCCGGTGAGCGAACGAGAAGCTATGAGCTGTTACTGACCCTCTGATGTTCAGAGCTGGAGGAACCATTGAGCCGGTGAGCGAATGAGAAGCTAAGAGCTGTTGCTGATCCTCTGCTGTTCAGTCTCTGTTGCCAGGAATGAAGAATCACTGAGCCGGTGAGCGAACGAGAAGCTATAAGCTGTTACTGACCCTCTGATGTTCAGAGCTGGAGGAACCATTGAGCCGGTGAGCGAATGAGAAGCTAAGAGCTGTTGCTGATCCTCTGCTGTTCAGTCTCTGTTGCCAGGAATGAAGAATCACTGAGCCGGTGAGCGAACGAGAAGCTATAAGCTGTTACTGACCCTCTGATGTTCAGAGCTGGAGGAACCATTGAGCCGGTGAGCGAATGAGAAGCTAAGAGCTGTTGCTGATCCTCTGCTGTTCAGTCTCTGTTGCCAGGAATGAAGAATCACTGAGCCGGTGAGCGAACGAGAAGCTATAAGCTGTTACTGACCCTCTGATGTTCAGAGCTGGAGGAACCATTGAGCCGGTGAGCGAATGAGAAGCTAAGAGCTGTTGCTGATCCTCTGCTGTTCAGCCACTGTCGCCAGGAAAGAAGAACTACAGAACCAACTTTTAAAATGACTTTTAATAATTCCAATAAAGAAACATTGTTATTTATTTTAACACTCCTGTCTGCCTCACGTGTTTCCACGGCCTGCTCCTCGGGGTGGTGTTTCGGTTTGGGGGTGGGCGGCCCGCTGGCGCTCACCCCGACCTGTGACAATTGTGGTACTTTTACTTTTACTTGAGTTAAATAAAAAGAAAGTATTCAACTACTTTGCTACATTTCTTTTTCACGCTTCTCAAAATTGCTCTTGGCAACAGGTATAGCTAGTATGTTTGCTTAGCATAGTGTCAAACACAACAATTTATGAGATTAATATGTTTTGCTCCAAAATCCCTATAAATGTCAGTCGTGTTTAAAAAAAACTTCTGTGGTCCCATATTGCTATGTGAATAATGTGTTTTTTGAACAATCAAACATCAAAGCATATTCTAGTACACCCACACAAACACTTCGTAAAAGGGCATAATAGGACCCATTTAAGTTCATTAACTATAACGATAACTATATCAGCGTCCACACCAGCGCATAATATCGTTCTGTTTATTCTAAGCGCATCAGTTCTGTGTCTGCCGCTTTAAATGCTGGAGCTCATTTAAATAGGATGGATTCTGATTGGCTGTCACTGTTTTTATTATTCATCAGTTAGAAAAAATTGTTTTCAATGATATCATTCCTCTGTGCTGTTATCGTTATAGTGGTGGTGCAGCTATTCTTTTATATTGAAAACAATTGTTATTGTAATTATTGTTATAGTTAACTGGTCTTCTTTTACTGTTATTAATGAAAGTCGTACGTTACCCAATAATATCAGCCAGCACACGATGATCCCCTTCATCTCACAGAGAAGTCCTTATAATGCTCTGTAATTTTGGGACTAAAGGCAAAGATGTGAAATATGATCAGTACTGGGTAGATCACTTACAAATTGTAGTCCGTTACTGATTACAAATTACATGACAAAAATTGTAGTTAGTAACATAATGGGGTAATGTATTGTGACTACTTTTGACCTAACTCATTTATCAGATTTAAATAGAATTATTTTGTACCATATTGATATGAAAATACATAGAGAAAGAAAATATATTTCATTCTTTATTATCAACAAAGACATCTATTCCAAAACTGGAAGACTTTCCCAACTATGAGCGGTAGGCTTTATTATATTTTTAAAGAAATTTGTCTGATTGATATGTAATAAACAAAAAATAACTGTAATCTGATCATGTGCATTTAAAAATGTAATATATTGGTATAAATACCAATTACAAGTACTTAGTTTTTGGAATCTGATCATATAATCCAGGTTATATAATCAGTTACTACCCAGGATTGATTATGACAAAGATTAATTAATGGAGTCTAGAGGAACATTGCTGTAAAATCTCAGTCTCGCAGTTTCCTGACAGACAGTAATGACCGAGGGCCATCTGGAAGTGTTTTACATGTCAGTTAAGTTAAATATTTCATTGCTTTTCATTTTGAACACATTATAAACATGTAAAATCAACTGTGAGACTCAAACCATCTGACAGATATTTTGGGACAAAGTTTCTTAATTGCATTTTTATTTTAGTAAAATATATGTTATTTAAAAAAAAAATAACAGTTGTATTGATAAATGCTTGTTTATTTTATGGTATTAATCGGTAACTGTTGTCACTAATATATGCCGTCATATTTGTTTTTATTAAAAATGAAGCGAACTAACCTGTCCTGTCAAGTGAAATCCGTACGCTGATGATGGAGTGGTTTTACAGTCAGTTTGAAGTCGATGATTCCCGAAGGAGACTGATGTACTTTCTCTCCGTGTGACGTCACAAGGGCTGGGGATCAGACTGAGTTTCTGTTCTGAGAGACTCGATTACAGATCAAACAAGGATTGGTTTCTGACCACACAGATCAAATAAAATAAAATACTGCAATTATAATTATATGTTCTTGTTTTATAATTATATATTCTGATTTACAATGATATTTTGAAATTAAGAAAAATTATTAAAATATGTAAAGTGATTTTTGAGATTTGCTTGTGAAATCGTTTAGGAAAATGTACAACGCTTTAACATACTTGTTCCATTTGCATGTGGATGAATGAGTTATGTGACTTGTTTGTACTTTACCTCAAGCATCTGAACACAAGACAAAGTGTTGAGAAGTGAGCAGATCAAGTAGTCAGAACTCTAGGAAAGCAGAATATAAACACCAGCATTCTCAGAAATGAGTCTAACGTTTGGCAAGATTCTCTGAACAAACGTTCTTCCACTAGCATTAATAGAATGTTTGTTCAAAGTTATCTGGTTTTTAATAAAGTTCTCAAAATGTTACCATATCATTCATAGAGAGTTTTTATTTTGAAACATTTTAGATGGGTGTTCGTCTAAGATTTTTTAAATGTTGCTACTTGTTCAGAGAACATTCAAAAAGAACATTCACATAATGTATGTAAAATTATCAAATGGAATGTTCCCTTAACATTTGCATAACCCAAATTATTATATTTTTTTTTTTAACTGGATGTTTTGAATGTTCAGAGAACATTAAGTTTTCATGGAAATGTTCTCAGAACACCTGTTGGTCAGCTGGGTTACGACTCGTGATGCTTCAGTCACCGGTTCTGTAGGTTTGATGTCTGATCGATAGGAGACTTTTTGCATTTATGTGTTGAATGAGCAGAACTGTTAAATATTGGCAGGGGTTTTACATGAACAAACATTGATAAATATCGGCTAGTTCCTCATTATTAGTGTGTAAGAGTGACTGAGACATTGGTTTGGTGCTGGGAAATAAAATAAAAACACAGATGTGACAGGAGGACAAGGGAAAAGACTTTTGTTTTATTCTGCTCTTCAAGACAATATTAAAAGTGACACTGCATCACACATCTAAGGATATTATACTAGACACACTATTAACACTAGATATTATATTGTGCTGAATTTGTATGATTGACCTGTAGATGATAACAGCTGTCACGTGTAGAGTCTGGTAAAGTGGATAGAAATCTACAATAAATATATATTTACTTGTGTTTAGTTTCTACGTCCTCGCCGTGGCCGGCCAAAGGCCCACAACAACCTGAAAAATCCTGTCCTCCATGGCTACCCGAAGGGTCTTCTCCGCCATGGCCACCCGAAGGGTCTTCTCCACCTTGGCCACCCGAAGGGGCGTCTCCGCCCTGGCTGCCTGACAACCTGCTTCGCCCTGGTCGTCTGCTTCGCCCTGGCCGCCTGACAGCCTGCTTCGCCTGCTCCGCTCTGGCTGCCTGACAGCCTGCTTCGCCCTGGTCGCCTGCTTTGCCCTGGCCGCCTGACAGCCTGCTTCGCCTGCTCCGCTCTGGCCACCTGACAGCCTGCTTTGCCCTGGTCGCCTGCTTCGCCCTGGCCGCCTGATCGCCTGCTTCGCCCTGGCCGCCTGATCGCCTGCTTCGCCCTGGCCGCCTGATCGCCTGCTTCGCCCTGGCCGCCTGCTTTGCCCTGATCGCCTGCTTCGCCCTGGCCGCCTGATCGCCTGCTTCGCCCTGGCCGCCTGCTTCGCCCTGATCGCCTGCTTCGCCCTGGCCGCCTGATCGCCTGCTTCGCCCTGGCCGCCTGCTTCGCCCTGGTCGCCTGCTTCGCCCTGGCTGTCTGACAGCCTGCTTCGCCCTGGTCGCCTGCTTCGCCCTGGCCGCCTGACAGCCTGCTTTGCCTGGCCGCCTGCTCGCCCTGGTCGCCTGCACAGCCTGCTCCGCCTCAAGATTTCCATCCTTAGAATGAAAATCGGACAAAGAAATTATAGATAATGTCCTTTGTATCTTTAGGTATGTGAGTTCGGCTCGAGTGTACAAAGGTACATCGCCGACTACTTGTCTGGCATGCATAATACAGTGTTATTAGTCGCTTTTGTGGATCCGTGTGAATGTGGATCGTTTTTGTTACGTTTTCATCTGTACAAAAAAAAGACGTTTCCTTTTTTAGCAGATCTTTGTCGTGTAAACGTACCCTTAGAGTATCATATTTTGGGAGACATATGTGGAAAAGCTAATGCAATGCTGTGAACTACAGAGCATATGTTTTTCATAATTCATTAATAATTTTATCCAAAGCCATTGCAAAGGAAGAACATCGCAAGAAATTTCTCAGAGATGAGAATTTTCATTGTACGCAATGGCAGATTAAGTAAAAACTAACCGAGGAAAAGAGCAGAAAAGATGCGTAGATATTTGGGGAAATATTCATGCATGCCAACAATTGCATGCAAATGCCAAATGAAAGAGTAAAGAGAACTAAGTTGCAATTATCTACATGATTACACAATGCATGTATGCAAATGCATCAATTGTCTTAATAATAACTATATAAACCCGATGGCCCCTCAGGCTGATTTTACAGTTCTTCACCATGAGCTCTAGGCCTGTAGTTTGTCTTGCTTTCCACTCCATCTGGATCAGCTCGATCATTGATCATTTCCCTGTTGTTTTGTGTGGATTTGAATGATGTAAATCAGAGATTGAGCTGGGCAGGAGTCCAGCATCATGAGACTCTCAACGAGGGTCCTAATAATGTGAGCATCCTTCCAAAAACTCCAACAGAAACTAACAGAAGATCGGATCTGATTTATATAGAGTTAAAAACATTTCACAATGTTTCTCGATCCACAGCCTTGCAACATTTCTCTTGGCCAATCAGATCCTAGTGATAGGGAAAGGTTTGATTTGGAGTGGTGACTGACAAGATGGAAATACTGTAATGCAACTTCATGCACGCAGACACTTGGTTGGGTTTTCATGTTTTATGGGGACATTCCATTGACATAATGATTTTTATACTTGTACAAACTGTATATTCTCTTACCCTACACTAACCCTACCCATCACAGAAAAAAGCACTTTAACATTTTCAAAAAACACCAACTGGTTTATAAAACTGGAAATCAGTTGTGGTTCTTGAGTTTCATTTTCTCAGAATGCAAACATGACGTTGAACCAAAATCACATTGAAACATTGAAAAAATATTGTAATTTCATTAAAAAAATCAATGTTAATGGCATTTAATCAACCTTAATTGTGGGTGGAAAGTGATGTTGATTCAATGCAACTAACGTTGATGCATTAACATTGATTTAACATTGTTTCAATGGTTGCTTGTTATCTGGGCTCGTTACGTCCAAGTACGTATTCATTTATTTATTTGTTTATATTATAAACTTTAAAAAAAAAAGAGTATTTTCTTCTGAACCTTTTTGATTTACTTGATTTCTGAAGGTGTGGGTGTGGTTGTGTGGCCTGTGTTTTTGTTTGCTTGCTGTCTCTCTTTTCTCTCTCTCTCTCTCTCTCTCTCTCTCCTCTCTCTCTCCTCTCTCTCTCTCTCTCTCTCTCTCTCTCTCTCTCTCTCTCTCTCTCTCTCTCTCTCTCTCTCTCTCTCTATTCACTCTCAGGCCTAATCGTCAGCACCTGTCACTCGTCTGTGAGTGTCTGAGACGGAGAGTGTAAGGGTGCAGTCCAGCGTTTGCAGAGGGAGATGCACTTTGATGTCCAGATTGAACTCTGTTGTTAAATTTGTCTGCTGCTGATATTCAGAGACTGTAGTTGGGAGTTAGCAGTGGCCAGTGTTAAGAGATCTTGTTCTCACTTAAACTAAATATTAAGCAGAAGGTATTGTATCTTTGATAACCTGTTTTAGTAGTTACTGTTGTGAGGGAAGCTGTAGGGGGTGAGTGCCTTTTTCTTTGAATTCTTTTTCTGTCCCTGTTTTTGTGTAGCAAGGGAGTTGAGGGAAGTTTGTGTTGTTTATTTCTTTTTGTTTAAGCTTTCTTAGGTTAGTTAGGACTACTCCAAAATTAGATAGTGGGCTGTTTTGTTTGTTATTTTAGGCTTTGCTCTCCCCTGAGCCATTGCTCCCTAGTAACGTATGTTCTGTCCTCCATTTTCTCTGTTTGTAAATAAAATCCTTTCTTTGATTATATATATTATATATATATATATATATATATATATATATATATATATATATATATATATATATATATATATATATATATCATCTGGTGTCGTCTTCATTCTGGGACAGAGGATTGAAGTGTGTTCTCGCCTTTTTCTTTTTCTTTTCTTTGTTACCTACCCTCCCGACCCCTAGACGGTTCGGGGATATCCTCACTATGTCACTGTTTAATATTGTACAAAAAAAAGTATTATTATGATATCCTAGTGGAGAATAAGAGCCACATGGGTATTTTATTATTAAGGCTGCAAGTAAAGCATGAATGACTCTCTGTGATTTAAATATTTACAATCACATGCAAAGGTTTTTACCAGTTTTCAGTATTCAGGTTAAACATTATATTTCATATGTTCTTTCTTCATAAAGGTATTATTTACGTAGGATTTCTTTAAATAAATAAACATTTTAAGAAATCTAAGTAGTGAATACAAATTCAGGTAACAGCAAAGGGATGATCATTTTTGATATGTGGAAAGAGAAACACCTGATGATTAGTTTGAGCTTGTGTGTGTTTATAAGCTCACCTGTGCTCCACCTCACATCTCTGTATCGGCCCTTCATATAATCACAGGGGAAAGTCAATGTTTCCACCTGCTGGAGGACTTAATGCACAACAAATACAGAATGAGCGAGAATGCATGACAAATCGGACATTGCTCTTTGTAGGCATATCTTAAATGTAGTCTCTTCAGTTCAAAATGACAATAATCCTATGTTTTTATGAAATATAGCTGAGAACATTTTTTATTTTATGTATTTGAATCAGTGGCATGCAGTGGTGTTCTGAAATCGGAAGAAAAAATCCTCACAGATTTTAAAAAATGTTTTTTCATATATATACAGTATGTGTATGTATGATAACACTTTATAATAACTGCATGCTATTAATCATTAGTTAATCATTAGTAAAAAGGTAATTCGCCATTTATAAAGCATTAGACATTAACAAGCAGTTAAAAAATACAGCTATAAATGCTTAATTATTGATTTATAAGCATATCTATAATGTGTTTAATAATTGTATTTTCATGCTTTATTAATGATCAATTTATCATTTCTAAATGAAGTATTGCATTACTTACAAACCAGTTATTTGGGAGTTTTCAGTGGTTCATAAGATCAATTAGAAAGTGTAAGTAAATGAGTATTAACTATTTAATACTATTTAATTTGAAGTGTCATATTTGTGAATCCTCTATCAGCAAGAGCAGATCCCAACTGAAAATAACATTCATGCTGAAATTATTAGAACAGTGGCCAGATTAATGTAAGATTAATCTTACCAGTTAGTCATCAATTGTTTTCTTCAAGACTGGTCATAACTTTTTGAAGTCAGCTACATTTGGCCTCAGAATATGATGATATATGCTAAAATCTTTGTCAAAATAAGCTAAATTCTAAAAAACAAACTTTATCACATCACTTGAATCCCATTCAACCTTCATGATAACTGTAAAATACCATTAGCTCTATACGGTTGAATTGGTTTCCTTCTCTCACCTGTTTCAGAACATGTTCTCTTAGTGAAGGGTCAGTCAAATCATTGCTGGAGTTAAACTGCATGTTTACAAATTATCTTGTTAAAATAGGACCTGAACAAAGATACATACATGCATATAAATATATGAATTAGTTGACTTTGTGTTCATTAAAAGTTCTCACTGTGTCTTGAAGACAAAAAATATGATGATGTTTTACCTTCTTCATAAACCTCCAGCTCACAGATAGTGAGTATCTTCATGTCTCCAGGAATGATCAGATTCACGAAACGTCCGTCCATCCCACCACATGAGTAGTTGTAGGACTCGCCTGCTGGAATAGCAGGAATAACAGCACATCTACAGACAGAGAGAGAAACAGATGAAGGAGATAGTGTGTTGAGTCTTCGCATTTCTCTCGTTCTTTCAAACTCAAGAGTCTTCACATGGGATTGTTGTTGCCGTTGTTCTCCAAAGAGTTCCCGATGCGAATCTCCGCTCCGTTTATTTGTTCTGCACAGCAGTCTCGTCTGTTAGTGACGACCACTCCACTAACTCTGTAAATCTGACGCAGATCCAGCCTCCACCACGGGTTAGTCTCATTAAGGGTTGAGGAGCATCCCGTGTACGACTGCTGGAGACCTCGATTAACGGCCTTTTCAGCAAAAACTTAGAAACTATATAGACAAATAAAAAAAATACAAAACAACAAAATTACTAAAACTTTCAAACTAGAGTAAAAACAGAAAATATAAAAATACTGGTGTGGTTTGGAAAGAAAAAATCCCTGAAAAAGATAAAAATGCCCCTGAAAATTAAATCCAAATGGCATACTAAAATTATGTCTGGCAAATCACTGTTATATCTGTCAGTTCAAACAAAAAGATTAGAATAAAGATAAAAACCTATTTGAAACTAAAGATATGCTTACCTTCTGCTCCATTCACCATTTCTTGAACCAATAAAAGCCCTGGGTAAAAAACAGATTCATATGAGTTCACATAACCAGGTTCTGCAGCGCTGTGAATTAAAGTAAAACTTTTCTCCAAATAATTCACTTTAATATAGTCACTAAGAATTCGCACATCATCTGCATGATAAAGGCATTGTAAAACATTGGGTAACACTTTAGAATGCGGTTCCTTCGTTAATGAATAACTACACAGGAACAAATGAGTAACACAATATTAACAATCTAGTAACTACTATTAACTAACAAGAAATTCTGAATAACAAATTAGTAAGTAATAGCGCACAGATGAAAGTGGTAGTTCACTATTAACTAATCAATAACTACTGTTTTTGTTAATGCTTCCCATAGAACTACTGAAAAAGTTTCATAATTCATGCAAACTAATCAATAACTAATGCAGGACAAATGATTAGCACTACATTTACATTAATAACTGCTACTGTAAACAAATACACAAGGTTTATCAATATGTAATAGCATAGCAGACTTATGATTTGGGAAATAATTAGCCTAGGCTCTCTCCTAGAGAACTATTTATCAACTGAATAATTTGAAAGAAATGGCTTTTTAAATGCAGTTGTATGCTTTTTAAATGCATCGATAGAGGAACAGGCCTGATTTTATGTTGTGTTTCTGTATTGTGTGCCAGCAGTCGTCCGTGAGGGGCTGCTGGCTTTTACTTTCATTTTGTATTTGTTTATTTTATTATTAAAAGTATTGATTGTTCGCTGGTTCCCGCCTCCTTCTTCCCATAACAACGAACCCCGTTACACCTACCTCACAAAAAAATATGTTTTTATGTATGTCTCCTCGCTCATATATGTGTGTGCGAATATCTGTGCTGAAGGATTAGAAGATTCTACACTTTAGGATTTTCATTAGTTAAGAATCATGGTAACTAACTAGTAATGACTCAAGTGTTACTACATACTTCTAAAGGAATTACTAATTATTTGGATCCGTATTCTAAAGTGTTAATGTAGTGCTAGTCATTTGGCCTGCATTAGTTATCGATTAGTTTTGCATGAATTAAAACTTTTTTCAGTAGTTCTTTTGAAACGTTTTCAGTAGTTCTCTGGGAAGCATTAAAAAAAAAGTAGTTATTGATTAGTTATTAATTAATAGTGTCCTACCACTTTCATCTGTGTGCTATTACTTACTAATTCGCTAAACAAAATTTCTACTAGATTGTTAATATTGTGTTACTCATTTGTTCCTGTGTAGTTATTCATTAACCGTATTCTAAAGTGTTACCAAACATTGATCTGTGTATTAACTCAACCCGGTATCACGCCAAAGCGTGTAATACACACGCTGGTCCACTATCGGATGCGTGTCAGTGTCACGCTTTGCCTCCTCTAGGCGTGTACATGACACGCATGTGTGTAGTTAGCATACCAGCAGGGGTCAATCATTTCCTCAATGCCAACAACTCTCCACGCACCAAAGAGAATTCTCCAATTCTCGCGTCGTCCAGGGCTGCGTTTCCCAAAAGCAAAAACTATCGTACGACTGATCTTAATATTATGGTCTGTTTCCCAAAAGCATCGTAACTTAAGTAGCACTTGAAAATCTTCGTAGAACTACGAGTGCTCTGGAGTAATCGTAAATCCCCAAGTGCATCGTAAGAAGACAGATTTATGAGGTCACCTGCAGGACAACCGGCAGATTACACTTTTATCTAGATTTAACAGATTACACTGCAACGGAGTATAATATAAGGTTTTGATTGTACTTTATTGTACACTTTATTATTGTACTCGTGTTTCGTTTAAATGAATTTGTAAATGAAATAATTAAAAAGGGAAGAACAAAATAGAAATACACATCTAAATGAAATGAATGAAAAAAAATCATAAAAGAAGTAATGCGGGAATTATGTTTTAAAAACTTAAAAACTTAAAAAAAAATCTGTCAATGACTTGCTGACATGCATGAAAACCAGCCATGTTGGGCATTTCTTGCGGACCTCCTTCCCTGATCTTTGAACACCCCTGGTTGCAGTTAGTTTGCAATGTCCTCCCAGATGTTTTGTTTTTCCTTATTTGTATGGTGTTCTTTAAATCTGTTAACATCTTTGTTTCGCTCTATCTACTTTAAAAGGACATTAATTTTTATCTTTTTGAAAGGTATCTTCGCTTGTTTTGTTTTTTTCAGCCATTGTGTCAGTACCTCCGCCTATAGATGCTTTAGACTTGTCTTGATTTCTAATCCACAACAAATGACGATTTTTAGGTTAAACGTTGAGAATACGATTCCATATAAGGTTATATTTCAGCACTTCGCGAATGGACAGCGATGTTTAAGTAGCACGTAGAGCGCGCTCTCGCGCGTTCATGTTAAGTGCATTTTTGGGAAACGCGCGTGGAATTGCCGCGAGCGTTCGTAACCTTGCACGTAGAGAGCGCTCTTAAGAGCTAAGATACATCGTTATCGGGAAACCCGGCCCAGGTTGGTCAGGACATATTTGTTCATTATAGTACTGTCATTAAGAAATCCTAACGTTGCTGTAGCCTAACGTTATATTTGTGTGTGGGCTGTGGAGATGTTTAATCTATGGGGCTGTTAACGTTTCTGTGGTCAATAACGTTAATGGAAATTGATATTAATTGGCTAATTAATTAATGACAGAAAGCAGCGTTCGATCCTGAAATGTCGATACTGATGTTGTCGAGTATCCTATGCTGATGTTATATCGACAGGATCGATTCTCACATAAAAAATAAGCTAATAAATGGAACAAAACAACAACTATTTTTTGCAAATAATTGTTTTGGAAAGAACTATTTCTCCTGCTAATCAAAACATAAAAGGCGAAACCAATCAATCACAGAGAGTGTTCGCTGTTGACGTTTCGTTCACAGCGTTTGTTCAAATATACCGTAGGTCTGAGTTTCCTAAAAGCATCATAAGCAACAAGCATACAATCTTAAGTCTCACGATGCGTTTGGGAAAGGAATATCTGAACATGTGAGTATCAGATGATAGAGAAACCATCGGAAGTTATTTCACAATAAACAAATGTTGATGTTAGTAAGATTATTTTAAGGAGAATTACTAGTTTTATTTAGCAAGGATAAATAAATTGATACAAGTGACAGGAAAGGCTTTTACATACAAAAAAAATCTATTTCATGTAAATGCTGTTATTTTATTTTTTAAATCATTAAATAATTCTGATGCTGAAATTCAGCTTTTATCACAGGAATAAATCATATTTTACAATATTCAAATCGAAAAAAAAGAGATATCCTATTTTAAATTGTTTTTACTGTATTTTGGATCAAATACATGCAGTTTACATGCTGAATATGCATTGTATGAGCCATATTCATTTGGTATTATATTATGTAATTTTGTCCTGTGCCACTAGGGGGCTATATGTGCTTTGTGGCTCAGCTGATCTCAGGTCAGTCTGGTTAATCCATTTAACTTGGAGGAAACCCAGACACAGGTGTTGCTGATTTGGGAAGCAAACAGTTTTCGACTGTGCCTAGTGTCTTGCCTTTGTGGTGATCAATACTGTTTGTTGTTTTTGTTTGTATGTATTATGAGTTAAGATATTGCCGCTGTATGATATATGGAAGAAAATAAACTTGCTAGATAATAGTAACATTACTGAACTCTCCGTTTTTGATATGTGTGAGATCACACGGCACACGTCTAAACTTAATCCGCTGTATTAGCAACCAGTACTAGACTTCATTTAGGATTTAGTCAGTACATGCATTGTGCGATAACAGAATCACAGTTATCTTCTTTATGTTGTTACAGTTCTGCATGTATAATATGACAGATCCAGGAAGCTTTGCTGCAAGAGAATTAACTGTGTTTTTGTTTTGTCCAACAGCTCCTGTTTTTACCCACCATCCTTCCCTGTTACCTCCACCTGTACATCTTTAATATAAAACCAACACTCATTTTCTCCTCTTTCTGCCTCTCTCACTCAATCTCTCTATTCTATTTCACTTTCTCACTCTCTCTCTCACACTCTCTCTCTCTCACACTCTCTCTCACACACACACACTCTCTCTATTTCTCTTTCTCTCTCACACTCTCTCTCATACACACTCTCTCTATTTCTCTCTCTTTCTTCCTCTCTTCCAGAAGCCTAGTGTCTTCAAGTAAGTATTGCTTTTTAAAATTTAAATCTCGTCCTGTTTTGTTTTGTGTGAAAGAAGTACTTCTCAAAATCTTTTTGTGTCTCCCGCTTACTCTATCTATGATAGAAATGCCAGGCCAAGGTTCAACTAGGCGATATAGTTTGGTCTGCCATACAGATCTAAATGTGGCCTGAAAAACTTGCAACACATGCAAGGAAGAACAGCCACATAAGCTGAGGCTAAAAAAAAAAAAAAAAAAAAAATTGATTAGAAGAGGGAGAGCTGGGTGCTTATGCAAAAAAAAAATCGGACCACCTCTCATATCCAGGATGAAGCTGTGTTGTTGGTATGCAATTGCTTTTATTGTTTTTATGCAGGTTATTTTCCAAATGTTGCTATATAATTTTTTTTAAATAAATGTTATTTTGTATGTGTCCTTGTATTTTTAGCTCGAAAAATTGCAGGCCCTGGGATTAAGGGGGGTTCTACTTTTGTCCAAGCCTGTAAAAAAGCCGAATGATTGGGTGTCTGAGGTTTTGACACCCCGCTGTCAGCTGAATGAGACCTCACATACATGCCTCGAAAGAATTAAGGTCCTATATGATATTGTTATTCAAGGTAAGAATATTCAGTTTTTTTTTTTTTTTTTTTTAATTCCTGTATTTGATGCTGTCACAGGTAAGGCTGTTAATTGAAACCATCAATTATCATTGATGGTTTTCCATTACAACTAAAACTAAACTAATTGGGAGAGGTTAAAAGTTTAGCAGCTAGCTATTTAATCTTAGTGATCCATGCACATTATAGATGTCGCAGATCAGGGCTTTACACTTTTTAGGTGGTAACACTGGTTCTTGTAGAGTAACTTTACGATAGCATATATTTTATTATTTGTTTGTTTATAACAAACTATGACATTGATGAACGAATTATGACTCCAGCAGCCATATCACCCTGTAATAATAATAATAATAATAATAATAATTCATTACATTTATATAGCGCTTTTCTGGACACTCAAAGCGCTTTACATAGAAGGCGGGGGAATCTCCTCAACCACCACCATGTGCAGCATCCACTTGGATGATGCGACGGCAGCCATATTGCGCCAGAACGCTCACCACACACCAGCTTACTGGTGGAGAGGAGACAGTGATGAAGCCAATCAGTATATATGGGGATGATTAGGAGGCCATGATGGACAGAGGCCAAGGGGCAAATTTGGCCAGGTTGCCGGGGTTACACCCCTACTCTTTATCGAAGGACATCCTGGGATTTTTTGTGACCACAGAGAGTCAGGGCCTGTAGCCCAAGACTGGTTGCCCACTGAAGCTAAGCAGGGCTGAGGCTGGTTAATACCTGGATGGGAGACCTCCTGAGAAAACCAGGTTGCTGCTTGAAGAGGTGTTAGAGAGGCCAGCAGGAGGTGCTACCCTGTGGTCCGTGTGGGTCCTAACACCCCAGTATAGTGATGGGGACCTGTCAAAGAGCACCGTCCTTCGAGATGAGAGGTTAAACCGAGGCCCTGACTCTCTGTGGTCATTAAAAATCCCATAGCACTTCTCGTAAAGAGTAGGGGTGTAACCAAGCGGCAACATTCTAATCTGAAAACTGAAGCCTACCCTGAAGTGCGAAAAACTGCAATACATCTAAAATCCTCTAGGGGCCGGGTCCCAAAAGGGAGCAGATGTCCATAGACCCCCATGGTAAAATGTCTGTTTTCATAGCATAAATTCAAGTTTTTACAGGTTGGTCCCATGGACTTTTATTGTATTTTTCAATAGGTTCCGAGTGCCTGACAACTGTGAGGGGGTGAATTTTTTTCTAACTCGTTAGTTTAGATCGTATTTAGATATAAAATGTATGACAAATAAGGCCGTGGTTAACTTTGACAGCGTGATTGACAGCTGCGCCGCGTGGAATTCCTGAAATTTGACGTCTCGGCCATGATCTGACACAACACATCACACCACCTCGGGATCCTTTCTGAACATTTGTATTTTGGATTTCCCAAGATGGCACTGTCCATATCCCCATAAACAGCCTTAAAACCGTTCTTCAGAAAGTCTATGGGTGACGTCACAGACACTTTGTCCATATTTTTTACAGTCTATGGGTGTAACCCCGGTGTCCTGGCCACATTCCCTCCATTGGCCCTTGCCATGGCCTTCTAATAATTCTTATCCATTGAATTGGCTCTATCACTCTCTCTCCACTATAGCTGGTGTGTGTGTGAGCGCACTGGTGCTGTTGTACTGTACATTCACCTATTAAATCAATACTACTTGGTAGAACAGCACTTGTTAGGTCTATACACATCTCTTTTTGCTACTACGGCTGCAACTAACGATTATTTTTACTGTCGTTTTTTTTTTTCTTGATTAATCGATTAGATGTTTTTTCTATAAAATGACGTAAAATTGTGAAAGGTTGATCAATGTTTTTTAAATAATTCTATACTTCTATAATGTAGGCTGGACCCACAAGGTGCTGTAGAGGAAGTGAATGAAGCTTCATCAGCTCCAGTTGAATTACCAATGGAAAACACCAGGTCACCAGAAACACCAATGGTCATACTAAATCAACAGGAAGCAGTGGACCTGCTTAATCCCCCAACAGCTCCAACGGGACCTCCAGCAGCCCTTATTAGACCACCCTCAGTACAACCACAGCAGCAGTCCCAGAACCTGGGGAAAAGACCCCACTCCCCAGAAAGACCTGTAGCACCCTCTCCAGCTTCTCTTGATAAAGGTAAGCATATAGCTACAGTATATGAAGAGTATTGAAAATAAGTTGTAAGCCCCACAAAACCGTACTCTTACTTTGTGTAATGTGAAACTGTAAACAAAATCAGAGTCCTGAAACATTTGTTATTATTATTATAATCCTGAAAAGAAAAATGACACAACTGTTTTCAACATTGATAATAATAATATATTACACAGTGTGTCTGTGACTGTCACTTTACTCCAGGGGCTCTAGGGGATTGTCCCTGTAAGTGCACTGTAAGTCGCTTTGGATAAAAGCGTCTGCAAAATGCAAATATACTGCGTGTGTATATATATATATATATATATATATATATATATATATATATATATATATATATATATATGTGTATAAATGTTTCTTGAGCATCATATTAGAAGAATGATTTGTGAAGGATCATGTGACACTGAAGACTGGAGTAATGCTGAAAATTCAGCTTTGGTTACAGGAATAAATTACATTTTAAAATATAATCAAATAGAAAACAGTTCTTTTAAATTGTACAAATATTTCACAATATTACTGTTTTTGCTGTATTTTCGATCAAATAAATGAAGCCTTTGAGACCTCGGAGTCTTCTTTTAAAACATTAAATAATCTAACCGTTCTAATAATTTTGGCCACCACTGTAATATATTTTAAAACTATTATTGGATAAGAACCTTTCATTAAATTCCATGAACTGCTGCTGTTCTTATTACTTCATTACTTCAGTCATGCCTGTGTTTGCCCATATTTAGGACATTGTTTCTGTGTGTTTTGGTGTCTTCCCATTCGTGGTGCACAATATATTGACTCACTATCGATATTGCAATATCACGGTGTGCAATATCATATGAAAATGTTGCAGACAGTATGCAATAATCCATTTGTTTTGTGGAGAGTTGCATCTGTCGACTTTGGGGCTTAGTTGTGTTCAATTTAGAGCCCGCTTAACCTGCTATATAATGATCATGTTTCATTGGCTAGTTGCACGTGTAAGCACATGGGTCCACTACATGAACATACCCTATAGAACACCACAGGATGTGTGTGCATACTTCGACAGTATGTGAGTGAAGAGGGAGAGAGAGAAGAGAGTCAGAGCAAAAGAAATAACAGAAAAGATGATGAGTGTGGTTTTGGGAGACAATGAAAACATGGAGATTGGGGGCGAAAAATGATCAGAAACAGGACCAATCAACATTTGTGTTTTTACATATGTTTAAGAGTATCCAAATTAATATCGTTATCACAATATTCACAATCAATATTCCAATATCTTAATTTGTCAATATGTGCAACCTTACTCCCATATAGACACTTTGAAATTGATTTTGCACGATTTTAAAACCATTCATGTAAATAATAAACATCTAGATATTTGTACTCAGATCTCTAATATGGTCTAAAAAACCTACAGAAAAGTCTGGAATTTTTAAATGTGTATTATTCGATTATACGAAATTGGTCTGTGTCTAAAGAGCATTTTTAAAGGTCTTTGTCTCGCCTTGGAAAAACATTTTGACAAATAATAAAGCTCAGTCTTCATTCTAAACTGTGCCTAATTGTATTCCTCATGTGGTTGAAATGGATGCAACAATTTGCAAATTATTTTAAATAATTTTTACATATTTTAAATGTTTCTCTGTATTTAACAGATGAAGTTGTGAAAGAAGGCTGTCCTGCTCCCACTACCGTGCGGCCAAGTAAAAGGAAAGGTATGTTGATGTACTGTGTGTAAATCGGGATTTATATTAATTGTTGCGAGTTTTCATGAAGGCTGTATTTGCATTTGTAAGTGGCTGTGGTCTATTAGGTTTGGGCGATGTCCAATTCCATATGCTCATTTGTTTATTTAACAGTAGGGCTGAACATCTAATCAAAATCTTATCGAAATCACAATATGGGCTACTGCAATTTTCAAATCACAGGAGGTGCAATATTTGTTAAATGCAAAATTTGTCTTAAAATACCATTTTAAATTGAATCTAGTGGCGCTGCAGAGATGTCCTGGCCTACACATCATATTCTACAGCTCTTTGTTAGATACAAATCCTTGCAAAAATCACACCATAATCATTTAAATATGTTGTTATTACATTGTTTGACAGTGGAAGTTGTGGAAGGAGGCTGTCCTGCTCCCACTACAGTGCGGCTGAATAAAAGGAAAGGTGTGTTGATTTGCTTGTCCAGCTTTCTGTATAGGAGTGTGGACTGAATAACACAACATTGACTAGTATGATGGTTTTAGTTTTCACAGTCAAAAGCATGTTAGTCTCTGCTATGAGACAGTGATTAACAACTCCTAGGTAGCACAATAGAGATTCATTTGAATTCATGGATTTAACTTGTCTTTGTTAGGCAATATATTTATCACAACTGCCCAACCCTAAAGTTTGTGTTGATTACAGTACATTGCGAGTGTTCAATACAACTTCTGTACCATAATAACTACAATATGAAAACTGTAACTAAGTACAAGCCATTCTAGCTTAATAACAACTTATCATTCTATAATTGCTTGTTTATTGTAGTGTTAAGCTTTGTGAATGTAATATTTTCTCCCTTCTGAATGCCCACATACAGTGACAGGGAGCCAGGATTATTACCCTGTGAAGAGGGTTGCCAAATACAAGTTATTAAGGTTAAATACCATAGGTTACATAATGTTTTTTATTGGTGTAATGGTCTTGAAAAAGTATTGATGATTGGTATAACTGCTAAACATAGCAAATATTTGAAACTGAAAAAGTCTCACTATTTTTAGGGCCAAAAATGGAAGCAAGTGGAGAGGGAGCCATGCAAACTCTGGTATGTACGACTTCTCATGGGTAACACATAGCCAATTAGTTTTAACATGTACAAACAAATTGACATATGTTATATAAGATTAAGGTAAGATTTGTCTATATAGTTAAATATATTCTTTCTTTTGGTGTTTTGATGACGGTGGCCCAAACTACATGGGCTGCATTATGTGAAAGTCTCTCTCTCTCTCTCTCTCTCTCTCTCTCTCTCTCTCTCTCTCTCTCTCTCTCTCTCTCTCTCTCTCTCTCTCTCTCTCTTCTCTCTCTCTCTCTCCTCCTCTCTCTCTCTCTCTCATCTCTCTCTATATATATATATATATATATATATATATATATATATATATATATATATATATATATATATATATACATATACATATATTTGGAGCTTCAAGAGAGAAGCAAAGGAGACATGACCTGTTGCCTTAAGGCTAACGCAATTTAATACTCAATACTTAAAATTCACTGTTACCTTGCGGATGGCTTATATGCCCCATGTAGTTACATTGGAGCTTTTTTTTAATTAAGTTTCTCAAAAGTAATGTAATCGGAGACATTTTTCATTTTAGGAATTCATTATCATAAATCTACAATGCACAGATACAGAAATTGTCTGTTACAGCATTACTGCCTTAATTAATAACTGGATCAATACATTTAGTGCAGAGTCGGCTCTAGAGCAGATCTACTGGAGGGGCATTGGGTCATCAGCGGGGGGGCACTGCCGTCTGAGAAATATTTTGACGCAAAAAAACAAAACACCTTTTATTATTATTATTATTATTAATAATTATTATTATTTGCGAATTTCCCCACCACTTTTTGCCAGGATCGATATTGTCACCACCACTTTTAAACATCTCGTGGTACGGATGTACCAATACAAATAAATAAAACATATCCAGTTAACTAGCAGAGCATTCATTTGTTATCTATAAGAGACGATCTAGCCCGCTGAAATGTATTGTTTTTGAAATCAAGTGATCAAAATGCTCGTTGACTGCGATCAGTGGTGCTGATAAAGTGTTCTCTTGTGGCTCGCGCTGCCACGCACAGTCTTGGATGCGCGTTTTAATCCGTTGCGGAGAAATCTCTATTCGTTCCGGTGAAATCACAAAGTAAAATGCACACTGATTGATATAATACAACCACCGATAAACATAATCGGTTTTAATGAGGAAAAAAACGATACGAGTGCGGATTAGAAGCCAGAACCTCGGACATGCTTGGCAAAAGTTCTGCCCCTGGACCATTAAAACACATACAAAAAAAGTCGGACTGGATATATCTTTTTCTTCACGTGAAAATTATTGGCACCAACACATATTAGATCTCATTAAACGATAAATTAAACACAATGTACTATTTAAATAGATTGCTGGACATCGGTATTGTATAGCCTACATCTGATTTATGATTTAGCATTGTATTAGCAACTGTGGTAGGAGGGGCATCAATGACCGCTAGGGGGGGCACGGCCCTCGAATGCCCCACCATAGCGCCGACCCTGATTTAGTGTCAGCTCGTGATCTTCATTTGTCACTTATGCTCACTGAATATAAACCCAACAGATCACTCAGATCATTAGGATCACATCAGTTAGAAATACCAAGGGTTCACTCTAAGCAAGGAGAGTCTGCTTTTAGCTACTATGCCAGCCGCAGCTGGAACCGGCTTCCAGAAGAGATCAGATGTGCTCCTACAGTAGTCACATTCAAATCCAGACTCAAAACACATCTGTTTAGCCATGCATTTACTGAATGAGCACTGTGCCACTGTTCGTCCGACTGTTTTTACTGTACTTTATTTTATTTTTTATTCTAAACTGTTTTAATTATTCTGATTTATTTAGTTAATTTTAATTTATTCTATGTAAAGTACTTTGAATTACCATTGTGTATGAAATGTGCTATATAAATAAACTTGCCTTGCCTTGCCTTACTTTAATTTAAACTGTCATCAGAATGAGGACATTTTTCACAGTTGATTTTGTGAATGGATTAAAGCTGACCTTCTGATCATGGAATGGGCAAGTTTGTTTTCATTGTTTAATGGTATGATAGAAAAAGTCTCCATTTGCCTGAAGTGAATGAAAGAATTTAGAAGGATTTAAATAGCTTTAACTGTCACATTACTGTACAATCTGTGAATATTCAGATCTCCTCAGGGATGGAAGGGAAATATTCTGATAATAGTGACATATTGTGTGCTTTATGGAGCAAAAAGGTTGAGCCTACCTTGTGTAAACTCAAGAAAGAGTACATTGGAATTAAATGTCCAAATGAGGGAATTCGCCAATTGAGGGACACTATTGGCAAACATCAAAAGAAATCAAAACATGGTGAAGTAATTGAGGCTTTAAACTTCATACGTTGTACACGGCTACGTGAGTTAACAACGTGTCTATCTTCAAGTATAGATGCTAAATGTAAAGAAGTGCAATCTAAAAATGCAGCGGCACAAAAGATTCTATATCTCCAATCACAGCTAGATAAATTACTAGCTGAGCAGTTAGCCCTGAGGTGATGCAGCACCGTAATAGTCAGGAACCAGAACGCATTAGAGAGTCGTGAAAACCCTTAAACTCCAAATCCTCAAACTCAGCAGCTGAGTGGAAAAAAAACGTTGAGAAACGATTAGCTCGCACTTCCTTCACAAGCAAGAATGAAGGGCTAACCCCGAGCTCCCTTTATACATAAAACACACTGATATAAGCAACAGTCATTTATAAGAATAATGCCCCAAACGTATTGAACTCAATTACTCAGTAGTCCTAACTCAGTAGGTGGGGAAAATAAACCAAATTAGGCCTACCCCTTTAAAAAAATTTTTAAAAATAATCACAGGCGACCAAAATATTAGTTTGACAAAATCACTCCAGATCTAACAACTAATCACTGAGTTAGATCGATCTGGGACAAGTATGAGACTATCCATCCCGAAGCGTTGTGGACTCCGCCACGTCAACTACAACTGAGTCACGTTCCGACAGAAAATTGAGGGCTTCGTCCTGTCATGATTCTGTCCTTGAGTTCTCTAGTTCTGAGACAGGATCATGGCAGAATCATGTTTGTGTACAATACATGGTCTTGGGTTTGGGCCATGTGCTTGTGTGTCTCGTTACTTAACCCCGCCCCCTTGTTTTCCTCGTTTGTCATGATTGTCTAGTTAGTATCACCTGTTCCCTTTATTGGTTCTCCTATTTAATCTCCTTGTGTTTGCTGTCTCGTGTCGGTTCATTGTGACCCTTACCTCTGTGTGATCATTGTGAGTTTTTGAGACCTTGTGATATCCTGTGAGTATCCTGTTCCAGAGTATTGTGTGTGTGAGTATTTTTTATTAAAAAATATTAATTTCTCTGCTGTGGAAGGACTTAGCCTACTTCTTTTTTTACAGATAATTTCTCCAGCCTTTGAAAAAATCCTCTCACAAGGGACACTTGTTGCTGGCATACAAAGATATTTTTTAGCTAGGACATACAAATGAGGAAAGATTACTGCTCTCTCTTTCCAGTAAGTTAGTGGATCATGAGTTAAAACGCATTGTTGATGTATTTTTTCACTTCCATTGTGGCATCAGCTGTAGCATTGTGTATCATCTGGGTTTGATGGATACGAGTATCAAAAAGTTCCCATAAACTGTCCTGTGTTTCTGCTGTGTTTAAAACTTTTGCTTAGATGGCCCAGCAGTGTCAGTAGCATAGGTCAGTAGCAGGCCTAGGTACAGGGGGAATGCCATCCTCTGCACCCTGCAAAATGGCAGGATGAGTGCTCCTCAAATGGCGCATCATGGATGATGTATTGTTGCAGTAGGCGAGCAGCCGATCACAATACACACATCTCACTTTATTTGGGGTTTCTAAATGGAAATGCTCCCACACCACAGATACGGCATCTCTTCTGGGGAGCCTCCATTTATCTATCTATCTAGATATGTATCTCTAATCTATCTATGTAATTAGATATATGAATCTACAATCTATCTATGTATTTAGATATGTATCTATAATATGTGTCTATATCTGATGTATTTATATATGTAGCCTATATATATTTAATCTATCTATATATGTATCTATCTATCTATTAATCTAGCTGTCTATATATATATTATATTAATGTGTCACTATATGTATACTCTGTGTCTAGACTATCATCAATGTGTTGTGTAAATTTAAATGTAAGCCTAAATATAACTAAACAAATCGCACTATAAATGTCACTATATCACCAAAATCCGCTATCTCAAAATCAAACTCCTCTCACAAAAACCCACGAGGTCAATATGCGTTGATTTCACTTTTATACAGATGTGCGATTGTGTGGTCTGTTTCCGACCGTGTCAATCAAACGCTGATTCGGCGGATCACACCTGATGAAACACTTAGTGAAACACTTTGAGGCTTCGTTTGGCCATAGTCACGTGACATGGGTGTTTTGAATCACGCTTCAAATCAGTGTTTCGGATCATCTGCGCTTCGGGATCTCGCAAAGCTTCGGAACGACTGTTTCGCCTCAGCCATCCCTAGTATTGTCTAGTTATTGTTAGTCACAGTCTAGTTTATTCTCTTCGTGTCCTGTCTACGTTTTGCCCCCTCTTGGGTTTTGTTTTCCCTGTTTTTGTAAATAAACTATTTGTTAAACATCCTGTTTGTCACCGTCATCACCTGGTATGCTACCGTGATCCCGGAGGGTCGCGTCCTCACCGTGGCCACGTTGGTGAACCCGACTCGTCCCAGCGCGACTTCGGAAGCATCCTCCACAGTTACAAGTCTTCGGGGTAAACGAGAGAGACGACTGTCGTGGGAGTCGGCTTCAGAGTCATCCTCCACAGAGACTACAGTTCCTGCTGTGGTTCCCTCTGAGTCTTTCCAACCGGTCTCAAGTCTGGTTTTGGCTTCTGCTCCGCGGCCGAGGAGAAAGAGAAGGAGGGGAACTTTCTGTTCTCCGTCCCTGTCTTTGCCGGAGTCCATGAGGACTCTCGAACCTGCTGCAGAGAGCGCAGGACTGGTGAGAGTTGGCCATGTCTTAAAGAATTCAACCGTATCCAGACCTTAACCCTGGGGTCGGCAAACGCGGTACGTTTTGGCAGAATTTTTCACATAGCAGTAAAATAGACTTAAACTACGCAATCATTTCTGGTCATACAGACTTAAGACATAAGAGAAAATAAACTGTGAAATGTCTATTTTTTTTATGAGTCCACTTACAATCGAAACGAAACTTTGTGCTTTTGTAAAATGAAGAAAATAAACAGGTTGTGCGTCTCGTTGTAATTTTTTTCTTGAGCACGTCTCTAAAGGTAAACAAAACTCAGCAAATACTATTCACCCAGGCCTGAGATGTATATCTTTATAATCAAAGTTTGTACTTTTAAATGATCTGATTCAAAACGAAAACAAATTTTCTCTGTTTAAGGAATTTCTATAAAACTAACAAGATTTCCAGTTTCTCAAACGCTTGCTCATTATTTTTAATTTGACCACACCCGCAAAAGAGACTAATATGCAAATCTCCACAAAGGAACGCGAACGCCCTCGTTACCTCAAAAACAAAGCACCAGTGAGCTTACATTGGATTTAGTTACATCAGAAGAAGAAGAACGTGCTCATTACCTCAAAAACAAAGCACCAAACTTCTCCTCTCCTCTGCTTTTCGTCGAGTTCGGAAGACACGCAGTGAGCTTACATTGGATTTAGTTATATCAAAAGAAGAAAGCGATTTGAAGACAAGAAAGATGTAAGGTAAGAAATGTATTATGAATTAGCAGCCATATCAACTGTAAGAGTTAAGTAAATTTGGCAAGAAATTCACAGATTCGAACTTCCCGGGTCAATAACTCCTCAAATAAACGTTGTTACTACACAAATGACCAGTGCCGGCCCGAGCCTTTTGGGGGCCCTAAGCAAAATTTGATTTGGGGGCCCCCTTTCACTATGCGGAGTCACCTGTGCTTGACGATTATTGACACAAATGTCACGCAATTATGATACATTATAAATTAATACAGTGAGGTTATGTATTAATACAAAATAAATACTTATAAAAAAAAATGCCTACTTAAATAAAAAAAGGTTTAACTTTTACTTTACTCTTTTACTAACTCTTGAAACTTCTTAAAACAAACTGTCTCAAAACATATAAAATAAATTATTTGCTAAAACATAATAAGAGCAAGGGTTCAACAATGACAATTATTGTTGAAAACTGTAAAAATGTCTCAATACAGTGTGACTGTCCTCAAAATCTTTTTTATTATTATTATTGTAACAGACTTTGTTGGATTGTACATGACAGAATCCAACAAAGTCTGTTACTATAATACCGGTAATGATGTACTGTAGCTCGTGTATGCAATGTATTTTTCCCCTCGGGGCTTGCCGTAGATCGGAATGGGTAGTACGCACTTGGTACTGGAGTGTCGCGGGTTTTTGGAGTTAGTGATCTGATCAATGTGTGGTATAATAAAGTGGAGAAGAGTTCAAACTGCTATGTTTATTATTTATTCAAACTGCTACCCTTACACCTAGAAGGTTAAGTTCCCCTGCGGCTGTTTTCTCCAACTTAAACCGACACCGTGACTATGCACAGTTGCGCACTCTTGTCTATGCATGCGCGAGTTGTCTAGATTATGCGGATGACAAACGCTGAGACACAGCAGCTGTTGTAGGCAGGTATATTGATCATGAAATCAGAATTTTCTTGTCTTGAATTATTCATTCATTCAACCATATTCATTAATTCATTTATGTCACTTGTTTAAGCCATCTAAAAAATATATATATATTTTTTTAAACTCGATTGGGGGGCCCCCTGGTGGCCAGGGGCCCCAAGCAGCCGCTTAGTTCGCTTATGCCTCGGGCCGGCCCTGCAAATGACACCTCTTTTTAATCGTAGTAATGTAGAAAAGCAGCTACAACCTAATTTTCCCCGAAACGAGCTTTCCTTCGCAGTGGATAAAATACATTGATCTCTATGCGCCGGCGGCTGAGAGACAGATCCGAAGGGACCGTCTGCAAAGTGCAAACCCCGAAAAGCGTTACTACGAAAACAGTCAATAACTTCACTGTCACACACTATAGAGTCACCAAATTTAGTTTACACACCACTGGTGCCCTGTTGGTTATACTACAACACTTATTTTGGGGAAAACATATTTTTGCATAATTTTTATGATTTGTATTTATGAAAAATATTCAATAACTTCACTGTAATACACTGTATTGTTGCCAAATTCAGTTTACACATCACTGCTGTCCTGATGGTTATACTACAACACTTATTTTGGATTTATTTTTTATTTTTATTGTATATACAATTATAAATGTATAATTTTTATGATTCTTATGAAAATATTCAATAACTCTACTGTAAATCACTGTATTGTTGCCAAATTCAGTTCACACATCACTGCTGTCCTGGTGGTTATACTACAACCCTTATTTTGGGAAAAAAAAATATTTCTTTAATTGTATATACAATTATTAATTTATAACTTTTTATGATTCTTATGAAAAATATTCAATAACTTCACTGTAAATCACTGTATTGTTGCCAAATTCAGTTTACACATCACTGCTGTCCTGATGGTTATACTACAACACTTATTTTGGAAAAAAATGTTTTTTTTTTTTTATACAATTATAAATGTATAATTTCTATGATTCTTATGAAAAATATTCAATAACTCTACTGTTAATCACTGTATTGTTGCCAAATTCAGTTTACACATTACTGCTGTCCTGTTGGTTATACTACAACACTTATTTTGAAAAAAAATAAAATAAAAAAATTGTATATACAATTATAAATGTATAATTTTTATGATTATTATGAAAAATATTCAATAACTCCACTGTAAATAACTGTATTGTTGGCAAATTCAGTTTACACATCACTGCTGTCCCGATGGTTATACTACAACACTTATTTTGGGAAAAAAATATATTTTTTATTGTATATACAATTATAAATGTATAATTTTTATGATTATTCTGAAAAATATTCAATAACTTCACTGTAATTTAGTGTATTGTTGCTAAATTCATTTCACACATCACTGCTGTCCTGATGGTTATACTACAACACTTATTTTGGAAAAAAAAAATGTTTTTTTTATTGTATATACAATTATAAATGTATAATTATTATGATTGTTATGAAAAATATCAATGACTCATAAATAACGTACAAATTCAACAACATCTGATTCACCCTTATTAAAAAAAAAATATATATTAATATACAATTTAACTATAATTTAATTCTAAAAATCAATAACTTCACTGTAATAACTGTATTTCAACACAACACCTATGCTGTCTGTGTATACTAAAAACTTATAAAAAAAAAAATTCTATATACAATTATAAATGTTTAATTTTATGATTATTATGAAAAATATTCAATAACTTCACTGTAAATTTACTGCATTTTTTCCAAATTCAGTTACACATCACTGCTGTCCTGATGGTTATACTACAACACTTATTTGGAAAAAAAATTAATTTATATACAATTATAAATGTATAATTTGTATGATTATTATGAAAAATATTCAATAACTTCACTGTAAATACTGATTTTTGCCAAATTCAGTTTACACATCACTGCTGTCCTGATGTTATACTACAACACTTATTTAGGAAAAAAAAGTATTTATTATTTATATACAATTATAAATGTATAATTATTATGATTATTATGAAAAATATTCAATAACTCACTGTAATTCACTGTATTGTTGCCAAATTCAGTTTACACATCACTGCTGTCCTGATGTTATACTACAACACTTATTTTGGGAAAAAAAATATTATATTTTATATACAATTATAAATGTATAATTATTATGATTATTATGAAAAATATTCAATAATCCATGTAATTCACTGTATTGTTGCCAAATTCAGTTTACACATACTGCTGTCCTGTTGGTTATACTACAAACTTATTTTGGAAAAATATATATTTTTTTATTGTATATACAAATATAAATGTATAATTTTTATGATTATTATGAAAAATATTCAATAACTCCATTGTAATTCACTGTATTGTTGCCAAATTAAGTTTACATATTACTGCTGTCCTGTTGGTTATACTACAACACTTATTTTGAAAAAATATATAATTTTTTTATTGTATATACAATTATAAATGTATAATTTTTATGATTATTATGAAAAATATTCAATAACTCCACTGTAAATCACTGTATTGTTGCCAAATTCAGTTTACACATCACTGCTGTCCTGATGGTTATACTACAACACTTATTTTGGGAAAAAAAAATATATTTTTTATTGTATATACAAATATAAATGTATAATTTTTATGATTATTATGAAAAATATTCAATAACTCTACTGTAAATCACTGTATTGTTGCCAAATTCAGTTCACACATTACTGCTGTCCTGATGGTTATACTACAACACTTATTAAGGGAAAAAATATATTTTTTATTTTATATACAGTTATAAATGTATAATTATTATGATTGTTATGAAAAATATTCAATAACTTTACTGTAATTCACTGTATTGTTGCCAAATTCAGTTTACACATCACTGATGCCCTGATAGTTATACTACAACACTTATTTTGAAAAAATATATATTTTTTATTGTATATACAATTATAAATGTATAATTATTATGATTGTTATGAAAAATATTCAATAACTCTACTGTAAATCACTGTATTGTTGCCAAATTCAGTTCACACATCACTGCTGTCCTGATGGTTATACTACAACCCTTATTTTGAAAAAAAAAATATATATATATATTTTATATACAATTATAAATGTATAATTTTTATGATTCTTATGAAAAATATTCAATAACTTCACTGTAAATAACTGTATTTTTGCCAAATTCAGTTCACACATCACTGCTGTCCTGATGGTTATACTACAACCCTTATTTTGAAAAAAAAAAATATATATATATATTTTATATACAATTATAAATGTATAATTTTTATGATTATTATGAAAAATATTCAATAACTCCACTGTAATTCACTGTATTGTTGCCAAATTCAGTTTACACATCACTGCTGTCCTGATGGTTATACTACAACCCTTATTTTGGGAAAAATATATATTTTTTATTGTATATACAAATATAAATGTATAATTTTTATGATTATTATGAAAAATATTCAATAACTCCACTGTAAATCACTGTATTGTTGCCAAATTCAGTTCACACATTACTGCTGTCCTGATGGTTATACTACACACTTATTAATTCAATTCAATTCAATTCAATTCAAGTTTATTTGTATAGCGCTTTTCACAATACACATTGTCTCAAAGCAGCTTTACAGAAAGTGCATTTCAGAAATGTACAAAGAAAAATACAGTTAGTTAATCATGTATAAATTTAGGCATAACATATCGCCGGTGTTTAGTCGTCTCTTCACAGGCGTCGAGTCGTCTCTCCACAGGCGTTTAGTCGTCTCTCCACCGGCGTTTAGTCGTCTCTCCACAGGCGTTTAGTCGTCTCATCACAGGCGTCGAGTCGTCTCTCCACCGGCGTTTAGTCGTCTCTCCACAGGCGTTTAGTCGTCTCTCCACCGGCGTTTAGTCGTCTCTTCACAGGCGTCGAGTCGTCTCTCCACCGGCGTTTAGTCGTCTCTCCACCGGCGTTTAGTCGTCTCTCCACAGGCGTTTAGTCGTCTCTCCACCGGCGTTTAGTCGTCTCTCCACAGGCGTTTAGTCGTCTCTCCACCGGCGTTTAGTCGTCTTCACAGGGTCGAGTCGTCCTCACGGCGTTTAGTGTCTCTCACAGGCGTTTAGTCGTCTCTTCACAGGCGAGTCGTCTCTCCACCGGCGTTTAGTCGTCTCTCCACCGGCGTTTAGTCGTCTCTCCACAGGCGTTTAGTCGTCTCTCCACAGGTGTTTAGTCGTCTCTCCACAGGTGTTGGGGCATCTGAAGTCTTCGTGAGAGGCTAAAAAATATTATTATATTAAGGGAAAAAATATATTTTTTATTGTATATACAGTTATAAATGTATAATTATTATGATTGTTATGAAAAATATTCAATAACTTTACTGTAATTCACTGTATTGTTGCCAAATTCAGTTTACACATCACTGATGCCCTGATAGTTATACTACAACACTTATTTTGAAAAAAAAAATATTTTTTATTGTATATACAATTATAAATGTATAATTAGTATGATTGTTATGAAAAATATTCAATAACTCTACTGTAAATCACTGTATTGTTGCCAAATTCAGTTCACACATCACTGCTGTCCTGATGGTTATACTACAACCCTTATTTTGAATATATATATATATATATATATATATATATATATATATATATATATATATATATATTTTTTATATACAATTATAAATGTATAATTTTTATGATTATTATGAAAAATATTCAATAACTCCACTGTAATTCACTGTATTGTTGCCAAATTCAGTTCACACATCACTGCTGTCCTGATGGTTATACTACAACACTTATTTTGGAAAAAACATTTTTTTTTGCATATTCTTTATGATTATTATTTATGAAAAATATTCAATAACTTCACAGATTACCAATTAAATTGACACTGCATTGTTGCCAAATTCAGTTCACACATCCTGTTCGTTACAACAGTTTTTTTTTGGGATAAATATATTTTTGCATCATTTGCATGATTATTATTAATTATTAATAATTATTATAAAAAATATTCAATAACTTCACTGTAATTCACTATATTGTTAGCAAATTTTGTTCACCCATCACTGTACCCGATGGTACACTTTTTGGGAGAAACTTTTATTTTTGTATAACCATTTATTATTACCTTTTTATTATTACAAATATTCACTAACTTCACTGCTACCACTGCATTAATGCCTTATTCAAATACATCACTGATGGGCATGGCAGTAACTTGATCTTTGTTGGAGACAAAGTTCAAGTTATTGCTTTTGCAAGAAACAAATATATTAAATATATATATTTTAGAAATGCATGATCAAATAGCATAATTTTTCAGTAATGTTTATTCATTATTTATATAAACATGAAAACCTATGAAGACAAAACCTTACATTTTCTGTATTTTTCTGTATTTTTTTTTTCTTTTTCAAAATTGTAAAAACTACTCTTTTTTTTTAAGTGTGCATGCTTGTCTCATGGCTTCTGCCTATAAGCCAATCAAATGATAGGTGCAAGGGGTGACTAAATCAGTAGCCAATCAGTAGCAACTTTCAATTAATCTCTACCTGTATCACTGCATGCACACATACAATATTGCTCCTGGTTGTCTGTGAAGTCTTGGTAGAGATGGACTAATTTTTTTTTGTCTGTAAAAACTATTTTCGGGAAAGAATCTTTTCATACATTTTGAATCGTCTGACATTTTTTTCTTCGGTCAAGTTCCATCATTACATGTAAGTAATCTTTTGTTTTTAGCCTATGTATTAATGAGTTAGTTGAATTACTCTTATATAGGCTACTTACACTTACACAAGTTTTGTCTAACATATCTTTAATCATTGATAAAATTACTTGAATTATGGCTGTCCATCTAATGTTAATACAGTTAGAAAATAACACAATTAACAAAATAACTCGCTAAAACAATGAATGCGTTTAATCAATTCAGACGGAGTGGGAATATTATATCAAAAGGGAAATTATATATATTGTCATTTGCAGGCTCTTACCGAGTTAATGACGAGTGCTTGGGATTGGCACTTCGTGAACAGGGACATCGACCCTGTTAGTTAGAAAGCAGTTTTTTTATTCAGTTGAAAGAATAGCAACAATTTGCGCAGGCATTTCATAAATAAATAATTTTACAATAAAAATAGGTATTTAAAAAGTATTTACTAGTAAATGTATTAATCATTAATGTAGCCTACTAAGTGACAAAGAATTTATTTTTGGATATTTGAATGGATAATAAAAAAGTAAATTTAAAATGATTTAGTAAATGAGATATTAAACCATCAAAAACAGTTCAAATAAAAAAGGTATTAACACACAAAAAAGAAAACAAAACAGTGGTACAAAAGTGGAATTCAATGTTGAAAATGCTTTTTCTAAATATAAATAAATAACTAAAATAAATAAATATATATATATATATTTTTTGCTCTGCATATTGATAAATACACAATGAATTTATATGTAGGCTATATAAAAAGGGACATATGATCACCCTATGTATAAACAGGTCCTTGCACAGTTATGATGTATTATTATAACATAAATTATTAAAAGGCTTTTTTGTGGTATCTAAATGATTCGGTCTGCAACAATAAGGCAATGTAACGTATTTTGGGACGTTCTTTAAGCAAATATCAATATGCAATTGTCATCATGTAATGTAATCATGTTGACTACTTGTGAGTAATTAACATGAATTAATAAAAAAGACATGTAATTAATCTGATGAATGATTTAAATCGATGGACAGCCCTAAATCATTTAAAGTTTTTTTTTTTAAGTGCCTACTGTATCTTTACGTACATAGGGCCTATACTTGTCTTATTGACAAAATATTTTACTGCACCAACTTACTGTATCTTGACGAAAGGTTGAAACTTTGTCTTTTCCCTTTGTCCCAGCTTCGAAAAACAATTGGAAAAAAAATGGGTAGAGTTAAAAAAGGACAGAGAGTTCAGAGGAAAAACCTGTGTGCAATGGCTGGTGGAATGGATGCTTTGGTCAGAACAATGAAGAGTATTAAAATTTTAAAGAGAGATACAAGTTATTCCTCAGAAATCTGGTCTGAACTCTCTCAGACTCTGTTTGGTCAAGACCACAGTAAAAACCGTCATTGGCTATGGGTCATGTGGACTACAAATCGACATGGAGTAAGAGATTTGGTTAGTAAAACACAGGTGAATGATGCTCAGGTCATGGATAAAAAAGCAACTGCTTGTAAAACTGAGGAGCCATCAGTATGCAACACAGACAAAACTAATGAAGATAGACATGTTACAGAAGCATGTACTCCAGACAGTGGGTCAGAAGACGGAAGAAAGGAAGTGGTCACAGATGTTGTTGAAGTATTAGACCAAACTGACACAGAAGAAGAACAACAGAATGTGTCATTGGAGAGTATAGTTCAAGTGGAGGAAGTGGTCAAAGATGTTGTTGAAGTATCAGACCAAACTGACACAGAAGAAGAACAACAGAATGTGTCATTGGAGAGCAGAGTCCTATCTGAATGTGGAAAAACAGGGAACAAAAAACAATGGAGAAAGATGACGGTGGTTTCAAAAAGGTTCATAATTACAGTGAACAAAAAGAAATGGCAAAAAATTGTTCCACTACACGGTTCAAAGAAACTGAGACAACCGTGGACCCATATATTGTACAACAGTTTCAGACAGAAAAATCCCTGTTGTACCCTTGCCTTCAAGAGCCAGCATATTAAAACTCCTCACAGCCGGAAAATTAATAGTCCATATTTAAATATTACAGCAGTTTGTACATTTCCTTCCTGCAGTGCAAAATACTTCTTTAAAAAGAAAAAGGAGCCAGTGGGAGACAACCCAGTGAAGATATCTGTGATACAAAGAGGAAAAATTGCACACAAAAAAAGTGAAAGAAAATTCAGACCAGCATCAAACACAAGAAGAGGGAGAATTGCAAGAGCCCTACACAAAGGAGTTAGCCAATTTTCTACAGAAAACTTAAAAAAACACCCGTTCCTGAACTCATTTCAGGAAACATAACCCGAAGTCTGAACAAAAATTTCTAAAAGTGATAAGTTCAGAGTTTAGAAAGAGCAAAAGAATTCATGACGACATGTTCATTGAGATGTACCTCACTCAAAATATCATGAAGGAATGTGACACCAAATTTCACAAAATGCCTGGGTACATACAGCACTTTCAAGTGGACCCCTTCGGTGTGCACATGTACACTGAAACAGGAGTAAGCATAGTAGTGCAACACCTAAGAAAGAAGACTCCACTGGCCTTATACCTAGATGCTACAGGAAATGTTGCATCAAAAGTTCCTGGTCAGACCAAAAGAGTCCTTTACTACTCTCTCACTCTGCCTGGATGTGGTCAAAATGCACCTCCCCTCCCCGTCTGTGAAATGCTGACAAATGAACACTCTATACCACCAATCACATTCTGGATGATGCAGTTTCTCCGAAAACTGTCACAGTACACAAAACTAAGAGTTCATCAGATAGAAACAGACTATAGCTGGGCACTACTCCAAAGTGTTCTTCTGGCATTCAACCAGGAGAGCATTGTCAGCTACTTGGACAGGGCTTTTGACATTTGTTCAAAACTGAAGACATGGAAGGATTTCAGAGCATTTACAGTGCTACACATATGTTCTGCACATGTGCTGAAAGCTGTCTCTCAGACATTTTGGGAGAAAAACGGCAGACAAAGGTTTGAAGGAATTTGCAACATTTGCATTTGCCAGGTTGCAAAACACTACCTCAATGACCACAGCCCTCAAAATCTTCCGCTCACTGTGCACTGTATTAATTGGGAAATACAACACCAGTACTGTCAGGATCAATCTGAAGGCCATGCAGGACTTAATAAAAGAAGGCAAGATTCCCGACATGGAAGAGACAGACAATTTACAGAACAGCCCCTTAACTCAGGAAGAAAATGATGTGGACAGAACAAATGCCCGCACAATTGTTGGCAGATCTCCCTTCACATACGAATTCAAGAAGGTCTTGAAGGAGGTACAGGAAGAGCTTGAAAAAGAGGATTCCAAAACTACCATTGCTGAAGAAAATGCATACTTCTGCCCAGGCATTGTTGATGTCCTTTTTGACAACTATCTTGGCATTTTTCCACTTTGGAGTGGTCTGCTGTTAGGGGATTTGAAAAGGTATGCAGATGGCAAAGAAGATGACAGCTCTGTGCCAAGTAAAACAAGGGACACAAATTGCCATGTTGAGCGATGGTTCGGAATCGTGAAACACTCAATTTTGAAAAAACAAAAGCGATTGAGACCAGGAGCATTTGTCAGAAAAATGTATGGCTCTTTACAGGGGAGGTACAGAGAACATATAATGGCTCATAACTTCTCTGAAAAGTTGCTAGTTAGACCCATCTCAAGAAAAGACATAACTCAATCTCAGGAAGGTTGGGCAAAGAGAGATGGTTCAAATCCTCAAACTGCCAACTCCAAATTTTACACTCCTCCACTCACTGTTCCAATTCCAAAGAAAACAAAGGCAACCAAGAAAAAAAGCAAAGATGTCAATAACAGTAGTATTGACTTCAAATCTAAAATGTCGGAGACTACCACAGAGGAGGTATGATCATTTAAATTACTAAAATCAAATCATTGTAACTTGTAGAGCCTGAAGCCACCTATAGCACTCTGAGGAGCTATACAAATAGTTTTATTCATATTATTTTTATCTTTATCTTATCTTCTAAAAAAAATACACAAAGTTTGAAAAATATTTGAAAAATATTCATTCAAATTCATACACCAAATTAAATTGGTTAGTTTAATGACAGCTGTCTGTACAAGGACAGTAAAATGTGCTGTCAGAGTAGCTAATTAAAATATTTAAAATGGAATTAATTAATATGGAATTTCCAAATAATGTGTGAAGTAATTACAGTTCTCTTCTTCATATCATTGTAGGTTGATGCCCTTTGGAAATGTAAACCAACTGAAATTGTAGTTGCTGTTGTAAAGCATGGACAGAGCCTGAACTTTACCCTGCGGCACAAAGAGTTCCAGACTTTGAGGCCTGATGAGCTCATTGTAGGAGAGGCAAGTTTATCATTAAAACTGTTATACCACTTTATGATTAATCTATTTGTTGATGCATTCCTTTTTTTTTTCTTTTTTTTTATGAAAACATATCTACATTCAGCTACATAAAATTAAATCCAAGTAGTCAGGATACTTAACTGTAGCCTCTTTATTTCATGCGATTTTGAATCATACATTTTCTGTACAATATTTTAGGCGATTGAATGTTACATTGGAGCCATCCTCAATTCTACAAATACTGCTGGCCGGCTATACCACCTGAATCACTACACCATAGATGTCATTTTACACAAAACAAGAGAAGAAATGGCCAGGCAAGGGTTAAGAAATGTAATAACCTCTTTAATAATTTAATATGTATTTTTTGTCGCTGTCAAAAGACTTTGATAAATCACATTTGACATTAAATATCTATAAGAAATAAATTGACAAGAATTCCCATCTCACTGCAAGCATGTCTCTATTGTTTCTGTATACAAAATACAGCTGTTCTTTTTTCACAAATTTTTTTCACACATTGTATCAGGTCACATTTGATGACTATGATGGAGCCATTGGATTTGTCAATATAGCAAAAGTACACTGGAAGCTTGTGGTGAGTATATAGCTCATCGTGTAATAATGTGCGGCTAACGCCTTACCCATCTTTCCAAATTATTATTATTAACAGTATTTCTGCACTGTTCATGGCTTGTGTATTTAAAGCTTATCAGCCTTACAATGCTATAAATATGTATACGAATATAGTCAAGTAAATACAACTACAAATACATTTATTTTCCCATTATTATTATTAAATATTTTATGTATGATTTATTTATATTGCTATCAGTGTGTCTTATCAATTTATGTGAAAACAGTTATGTTTATGGAGGCCAAAACCAGCAAAAATGTTCAGTTTGTGAGCCCTTTAGTATGTTATAAGGACCAAATGATAATAAGTCATGGGATAACTTAAACATTAATTTTCAAGGTACTTTTATGCATACATTAATAGTTAAAATGTTATATCATAAATTCAATGTGTTACTTAGTAGAGAAGTGAAGATAAGTATCCTCAGCTGAACAGAGCTGATCACACATGTTCTGTTAAAAAAAATTGGTATATAACAGTGAAAAGTATTACAATTTTAAATTTAAAATGTACAGACATTTTAGGAAAGAAATGATTTATATGTTGAGAGTGTGTTGACAGTTTGTCTTGAGCTGTAGAAAATCAGTAATGAGGTGGCTTTGACACCTTTATATTAATGGTCCCTATTTATTTAAAGATTTGAGTTTTAATGGAATGGTATAATGATATGTCATTTTTTTCAACAGTATCTTCATGCCCTTTCAAACCACATTTTTGTGGTTGACCCTATGCATGGGTCAAACGAAGTTAATGACTCCAAAAAGGCCTGCTACAAATTTGGGTAATATTATAAAAACTATTTGGAAAGTTATTAAAAATGGAAATGCATATATAAAATCAGTATAATTTTTTCTTTTTAGAGAGTATTTCAAGATGCGCCGGAATAGACTTGGAAAGGAGGACTGGGTTAACATCAACTGGCAGCCTGGAAAGATAACCCACACCTTCCAAAAAGATGCTACCAGTTGTGGGGTCTTTGTGATGCAGGTAATTCTATGAAACATATTAACATTAGGATAGATGTGATAACACGTTTGTTTTTTTTACTGTATAAGACACAATACATGTTCTTATGCCATCCGTACAGATGGCCAAGATGACGGTGATGGAATTTCCAAACATTCCACAGATGTTTGAGATTGACTCATCCAAGGAATCTCTTCAAAATTTAAGAAGAGACATGGCTGAATACATTCTAAAAGGATCAGGTATCATTGTGTATATTACAATATATATTACATTTAAGTATATTTATTAACTTAACAATTCATGTGTGTATGTGTGTGTACATTATATATATATATATATATATATATATATATATATATATATATATATATATATATATATATATATATATATATATATATATATATATATACCGGTATATATATATAACATTTATAATTTATAATTTATTTTATTTATTTATTTTGTCAGTTCCAAACATTGACTTCTGTTCCTTCTGTGGGAATAAAGACCTGCCAAAAACCGTGGATGCTGTTTGGGTGAGATTTAAAACTGTACAGTAGATAATGTAGTGGATAATATGTAAAACATCTGGAGTGAATTTCCATGGATTATTTAATAGTAATTAATTATTGTAAAACTTTTATGCATTATATGATTCCTAAAGTGAATATTTCCTTCATTTAATTGACATATTTATCCCCTTATAGATTCAGTGTGGAACTTGTGCGAGATGGTTTCACACAAAATGTCTTGGAATGAAAGCAGCACAAATACCCAGAAAAGATATCCCTTGGTATTGTGCTATGTGCAAAAGCGAGTAAAGAGGCTTTATAAAAGAAGATTACATGTGTGGGGGAAAAAGTTGATGGTAATGCAAAGTGAGATTGAAAGAGTAGTGAAGCTTATAACACAGTGAAATCTTTGTTCATTTATTATTTTTCATCTTTGTTATTTTTCATAATAAAACAATAAGTATAAAAAACATGGCAGCAGTGATGTGTGAACTTAATTTGGAAACAATACAGGGTATTACAGTGAAGTTATCGAATAATTTTCTTAAAAATCAATAAATGTACAATTGTTTATACAATTAAAACAATATTTTTTTCCAAAATAAGTGTTATAGTATAACCATCAGGACAGCAGTGATGTGTGAACTTAATTTGGCAGCAATACAGTGATTTACAGTGAAGTTATTAAATATTTTTCATACGACTCATAATAATTATACATTTATAGTTGTATATACAATAAATAAATAAAAAAACAAAATAAGTGTTGTAGTATAACTACAGGACAGCAGTGATGTGTGAACTGAATTTGGCAACAATACAGTTATTTACATTAGAGTTATTGAATATTTTTTCATAATAATCATAATAATTATACATTTATAATTGTATATAAAATATATATATATATATATTTTTTTTTTTTCAAAATAAGTGTTGTAGTATAACTATCAGGGCATCAGTGATGTGTAAACTGAATTTGGCAACAATACAGTGAATTACAGTAAAGTTATTGAATATTTTTCATAACAATCATAATAATTATACATTTATAACTGTATATACAATAAAAAATATATATTTTTTCCCAAAATAAGTGTTGTAGTATAACCATCAGGACAGCAGTGATGTGTGAACTGAATTTGGCAACAATACAGTGATTTACAGTAGAGTTATTGAATATTTTTCATAATAACCATAAAAAATTATACATTTATATTTGTATATACAATAAAAAATATATATTTTTCCCAAAATAAGTGTTGTAGTATAACCAACAGGACAGCAGTGATGTGTAAACTGAATTTGGCAACAATACAGTGATTTACAGTGAAGTTATTGAATATTTTTAATAATAATCATACAAATTATACATTTATAATTGTATATACAAAAAAAAAAAAAAAAAAAAAAAATTTTTCTCCAAAATAAGTGTTGTAGTATAACCATCAGGACAGCAGTAATGTGTTAAATGAATTTGGCAACAATGCAGTAAATTACAGTGAAGTTATTGAATATTTTTCATAATAATCATGCAAATTATACATTTATAACTGTATATACACTGTAAAAAGTAATCTATAGAATTTACCCAATAAATGTGAGGTAACAATTTGCATCGACTTTGGTGGGGTAGATTTAATCCCATATATTGAGTATAAACTATCTGAAGTAAAAAGCTATTAAATACTTGCATAAATTGGGTAACAAATACCTCACATTTATGTATATATTCAACAGCTGCTTACTCATTAAAATTAGGTAAAAATTATCTCTTTGAATCAATGTTAATTAATATCAGTTAGTTAATAACAATTACTTATTCAGAGAAGGTAAAATGTACCCCCCACAATAAAGACATTCAGATGGTTCATCAGATCAATGTTTTTAATTAAAAAAATCCTATGAAACACTCAAAATAGAGCAGCACAACAGCTTTACACAACATTTCAAGTAATGCACCTGTTTTATAACTCTCTGATATATCAAATGTTGTTTCAATAATGTTGGATAATAAAACATATCCCTGTTTTAGGACATCCAGATCAGAGTGGAAAAGAGAAGTGAGGAGAGAAGGGAGCAGAGAAGAGAAAATGAGAGAAGTGAGGAGATCAGAGCAGTGCTGGATGTCCAATCACATTAAGATGTTATTGTATCTAAACTGTTAGACTAAACTCTTTGTGTCTCTTCAGATTTACACAACAGTGACTGACCAAATCTGTGGTCCAGGTACATTCATATAACAAATAATCGAATAGCCTTGTTTATATGCAGCAATGATGCACTAAATTATCAACAAAACAAAAAAACAGAATAAAGTGCTAAATAAAGTACAAAAGCTTCACACAACAATGAACGAATTGACTTGTTTTATAACTCACTAAGATAAGTTTCAAATGTTGTTTCTGGATAATTGGCTACTGCATACAACACAGGATGAGATAGGATGAGAATAAAAGAAACACACAAATGGGGAGGGAAAGAGGGTAGAAGGAGAGATCAAAATTCTTCAGGCAACTTTCTATTGGTATCCCTTTCCTGTCAATCTGGGGGAAATCACAGAGCAATGAAGTGGTCTGAGAGAGAGTGGATGGATCTGTGTCTGTGTGTGGAGCAAATAAGGGAAAAGAAGAAAAATATAAAACTACACTCCATTAAAATTATGTCCAGACAAAAGATCCTCTTCGAAAAAGAGGGGAAATGTCTACTGCATGAGCTTATTTTTGAAGCTGTGGACCTTTTTCAGTAGTTTTGCCCCGTCAATTTCCAAAAAAAGTTTTTGAAAAGCTTCAAACTTGTTCTTCAGCTCCTTTGGATTTTCAATGTTGATTGCATAAATGAGTCCCATCAGCAGTATGCATGCCTTTGTTCGGCTTCCACATCCTTCCATCACTTGGTTTACCTCGATCACAATAGACAAATCTTGATGGATCCTCCTCAGCCATGACATTGTGCTTCACAATCACCTTCATCGTTTTGTCTGTGTAGTCCTCACATTCCTACATGTTAAAAATAAACAAACAAAAAGCATACACATTTTTATTTAATTTAAGATGCTGTTTCAATATATTTCAGTTTATCTAAAAGGAGAGCAGAGGGGGAGTGGAAGGCAAAAGGAGAAGGTGGATACAATAGGAGAGGAGGATCCCTTGAGTTAATCAGAAATCTGTTATCAATATGACATACCTGGCAGTCATGGAAAAGATCTTCTTGTCTTTCACCGAGGTGGTTATTGAGGCAGCAGACAACAGCATCTCTTTTTTTCTTAATGTTCTGTATCTGTAGGGAGATAAAATTTAATGATAAGACTGTTAGCGGAGTGGGGAGTGATTTGATGTTAAAAGGTTTAAGTTGGTAAGGAGCTCAACTTTGTGCACAACAAAGCAATTGTTTACAAATTACTTTACTTTTAATTCACTCATATCAATAATTAAATATGTGAAAAAATAAAATAACATACGTAATTTAAAGTGTCCATCAGAGGACGCATCTTGCAACTAGCTGCTCCTCCTTTGGCACGCATTAGCCGCAAAAGACATGGTGTGTACTTATCAAGCTTCCGCATGAATGTCTCCTCCAAACTGTTTTGATGCTTCTAAACCTCCTTGATCTAGGAAGTAAAAGGACCATTACATTTTAAATTAAAGACCAGCTCTCATAGTAATCACATGAATGTATCCTAGTGGGAAGTAAAAATTACAAGACATTCTCACCTGAGTCTCAGTGAATAATGCTGGCCACCTTTCTTTAAACACACCCACAGAGGGGCTGAGGCTGAAGATATCTGCATGGTTTGAAGAACACAAATACATCATAAATCGTTGCAATCATGTTTATTGTGTCCAAAACATCCTTATCTGCATGTATTCAGCGATCTTTTTGTTGTGGTCAGGTTTCAGGTGTCACATATCATGTGGCTCTTCTTCGTGATATATATCGAGTATTTAATAATGTGCACACGGCGCCCCCCGGCTGCCAGTGGGTATTGCGTTGTCAATATATGACGCCTTGGGATGAGAATGCGTTGCAGCATCTGAGTATCCAGCGCTCTTGTGATTACATCGGCCCATTTTGGGTATAATCAATAAATATGATTCCTCTATACAGAAATCTGACATGAAACTATAAATATTTCTCCGAATCAGCATATTTTTTAGCTGAAACAAGCACTGAGGGAGGTTGTTAGGTCGAGCTCTGTCATGACGACAACAGAGTTAATGGATGGAAGCGGATGACGCGCATAATTTATATTAAAGGCATCGGTCGACTGTTTTTTATTGCATAACTCCTGAAATAAATGAATAAACAACGGTCACTATAAGTTTCTCAGAATAAAATAGTGGTCAAATACTGAAACCTGAGTCTTATATCTGTTTAATAATTTGTCAAGGTAATCACATTGCTAAATCTGATAGTAACTGTGAACATGTTGCTCAACGGCCGACCGTCGGCTTGATGTGTCCCGGGCCATGGTGACGCGCTGGCCGCCAGCGACAGATTCAAACTTTAATTTCAAGTAATGGCATGTTAAACAAACGAAAGCCGAATACAAGTGAAGTGTAATATCTCATAAATGAAAAATATATACAGCACTCCTATGTAAATAGCTTACCTTTACTTCTGCTGTTCGATGGCAGCCAGAGAGAGGATCCACCGTCGCCCACACTCACTCAAAAACGCGGGCTGACGCATGCGCAATTTAAAGCAAAAAACTCACAGTTTGGGGGTATATTTTACTGCATTTTTCTATGTGATGGTTCTTACTGTTGACGAATGAGTAGCATATGTAGAATTTACCCATTACTTTAGAATTCGTTGGCTGGCTGCAATAACCATGTACATTTTATATGGTTTACACAGATTATATTTACCACTCTCCAAAATCACTTTTTTCAGTGTACAATAAAAAAAAAAAAACATTTTTTTTTCCAAAATAAGTGTTGTAGTATAACCATCAGGACAGCAGTGATGTGTAAACTGAATTTGGCAACAATGCAGTAAATTACAGTGAAGTTATTGAATATTTTTCATAATAATCATACAAATTATACATTTATAATTGTATATACAATTAGATTTTTTTTTTTTTCAAAATAAGTGTTGTAGTATAACCATCATACGGAGCCCCTAAAGGGACCTTGGCAAAAATAAAAAAATAAAGACTATCGCGTGCGCACGCGAAATGTATCGCGTGTGCACGCGATAGTATCTCGTGCGCACGCAATAGTTTCTCGTGCGCACGCGATAGTTTCTCGTGCGCACGCGATACGTTTCTCGTGCGCACGCAATAGTTTCTCGTGCGCACGCGATACGTTTCTCGTGCGCACACGTTACAATTTCCGGTTTGCGTTTGCGTCACTGTCATTACTATGAGGAAAACAAGAGCATGGATGTCCAAGTTTAAAATTATCCTCTAGATTAAAAAAGTTGGTTACAATGCGAACAATAAATCCTTATTTTTAAGGAATTGGTTTAACAGGGATATTAATCATCTTATGAATATGTTTGATAATTATGGAAATATTTTAACATACAAACAATTTATGCGAATCCATAGTTTTCCTGTGCATTTTAAAGAATTTAATTCTGTCATTAAAGCTATTTCCCATACTCTGATTCATCTTATCAAAGTCATATTCAATTTAACGCCACATTAAAAATTAATCCAAAATTAATTTTAAATGGCATTGAATTGATTGATTAAAAAATGCAATATTTGTACAATATTTCAAATACAAAATAAAATAGCGCCTAGAGCAAATTTCTCTATTATTGATAATATTAATTGGAAGACTGCTTGGTTAATCCCCTTTAAATATTTCATTAATAATAAAACCAAAGAAATACATTTTAAAATTTTGCATACCATCAGGGGCAGATAATGTTTAACGCAGGTGCTGAGGGGGTGCTAGATCATTGACAGGGGGAGCAGCGCAATTAGTCTATATTGTATATAAATAGCTACTATTATTAAATGAGCAAAACTTCAATATTTAATATTCAATTATTTTAATTATCACAAATAAAGTTTCAATTTTACTACATTGAATAAGCTCAACATTCAGCATTCAATCAAATATATTTAAAGATTTATTATTTATAATGTTAATGTAATATGTAGGGATGGCGCTGCCAATAAAGCACCTAAAAGCTGTCACAAAGAACCGGTAAAAGTATTGATTATGAATATGTAAAATATAGCAAGGAGATATTTTAATTGTTTATTAATAAACAAGTGTTTTCTGTCTGTGTCACTGTCGCCTGCAAAGATGAAGTTGACGATGCTGACTCGCGATCTTTGCAGTAAGCTAGTGAACGCGCCAGAGAGAAATGCGCATTTCATACGGATTACATAAGCAGAACGCAGTCTGTTTTGTTTCGTTTTGAATTGTTCTGTTTAAATGTAGACATGTCTGTGACTGTGAGGAAAGAATAATCTTACGCTAAGTTTCGGTTCATAAGAGACAAGCTCCAGTTCACACGCCGGCGCCTCGATGTCGTGAAATATTTAGCCTACTTCTTATTTATTAAATCAATTGGTTGATGAAACATTTATTAAAATTAAGATACAATTAATACAAAACGAAATTCCCTTTAAAGAAAGGCTTTGTGCTTCTGTTTGATGTCTCTGCGTGAAAGTTTTAAAGCAGTCTTTGCAGCTTTCAGAGTGGTCACGTTCTAACATTGTTTTTTCCTCATAAATGCGAACGCGAAAAAATTAATAAAATGTAGCTATATTTTATGTTCTGTGGAGAGCCAACCCTTCTTCATCCGGTGGGTAGTATTACTTTTGGTTTGAGCAGAGTGTAATTCACAGAAGTAGTTAAAGTCACGTTTTTGTGTCACGCATGTTTATTTCCCATATTAAATAGAAAACGCATCTGTAGACAGATATTTTTCTAATGTCTGGACTCCTTTATTACGGGAGTATATGGAAATATAAACAGACGTTTTTTAAATATATTCGTATTAAATGCATTTTCTGAGAATTTCTATTTCAAGTTTTGAGTGCAAATGTCGCGTCCATAACGCTGGAATTGCTCAATTTTAAATTATTTATTTTTTGGTGTAGGTCTACATATTTTATAATGTTAACCTCAAATAATTCTTATAGTAATTTAAAGATGTGGTTGCATTGGATCTGGACGGGAAGGATAACTTACTTTAAGATGCTTCTTCAGGTTGGAGGTGGAGTCTTTGGACGCTGAAATGAGCTGGTTGGCGTTGCACATTTAGGCTATATTTCGTTCTCCCTTCTCTTTCTTTAATGTGAAATGCTGTTTGAATTTCCAAGATAGAAACGCATTCTTGCCCTGGCTGGCTCTGGCTCTAGCTCCCGCTGCTCCTCTTCCGACTCCATTGTGACTGATCACGCAAACCGCGCATTTTTTTCGTTTTCACATTGGGGCTTCTGGGAAATGCTGAGTTGCCTTAATTTATTTAGCTAGAGAGTAAATAAACTCGTGAAACAGAAAAGTATCGTAATGTAATCCTTTGATTTCAACAATGTAACTGTATTCTAAATACCAACTATTTAAATTGTAACTGTAACGGAATACAGATACTCATACCTTGTATTCTGAATACATAACGCCGGTACATGTATTCCGTTACTCCCCAACACTGTGTATGACCCACTTCATGTCTCCCGATATCCTATCTTACTCATGCTGTTCACTTTTCATAATCAACATGGGGAAAAAACATTATATTTAAACAAATATGAAACTTATTTAATGGCTACAACACGTACAGTAGTAGGCCTACAGACTCTCTATTGTATTGCTGCACATTCATTTAATTCTGAATTTTGCACGTTGAAAGGAATTTTTTTGTGCATTGTAAAACATATCTGCAACATTTATCAAGTTCACGGATAATTGTGCATGCATTTATTCATCATTATGATACCAAAATCATTATAAAGTAGGTTATACTACAAAAAATCAGATGAGCCCAGAATATAAACGCAACGTGTTTAATTAGCTTACACATTAAGCATTTTTCTCCCATAGAAAACCATAAGAACACTTGGCTTAATGCAGATTAGAATGTCCCAGCATATGTTGAAATAACGAGATATGTTGCTTTCAGAAATTATTATTGGGGGTGCTATGGGGGTGCTTTGGTCGTTCTTGGGGGTGCTGAAGCACTGCTAGCCCCTCCAGCGCCGCACATGTATACATTCCTGTTAAATCATTAATTACAAGATACTCCGATATTGACGATTTATGTTCCTTTTGTAAAAGTGGGAAAGAGGTGTTGACTCATTTTTTTGAATGCAAAATTATCCAACATTTCGGGAAGGAATTGACAGAATTTATCTTTAATTTAGTAAAAATTAAATACTATTTTACTTTAAATGATATTATTGTATATTATGAAAACCATGTTTTCAAAGGTCTTGAATATATTGTTAATTTATTTATACTGTTGCCAAAATTTTATATCCATAAGCAAAAATATTTAAATTCATCCCCAACTTAAAAGGTGAAACTAATATATAGACTCATTAAATGCAAAGTAAGATATTTCAAGCCTTTATTTGTTATAATTTTTATGATTATGGCTTACAGCTATGAAAACCTTTTCACAATATTCTAAATTTGAATTTGGGGTTTTCATAAGCTGTATTTTACAAAAGGAACATACATCGTCAATATCAGAGTATCTTGCAATTAATGATTTAACAGGATAAATGGTATGTAAAATTTTAAAATGTATTTCTTTGGTTTTATTATTAATGCAATATTTAAAGGGGATTAACCAAGCAGTCTTCCAATTAATATTATCAATAATAGACTTCTAAAAAAATCCTCCAGGTGCTATTTTATTTTGTATTTGAAATATTGTACAAATATGTATATTATTGCATTTTTATCAATCAATTCAATGCTATTTAAAATTAATTTTGGATTTATCATTAATGTGGAGTTAAACTGAATATGACTTTTGATAAGATGAATCAGAGTATGGGAAATAGCTTTAATGACAGAATTAAATTCTTTAAAATGCACAGGAAAACTATGGATTCGCATAAATTGTTCGTATGTTAAAATATTTCCATAATTATCAAACATATTCATAAGATGATTAATATCCAATTCTCTGTTAAACCAATTCCTTAAAAATAAGGATTTATTGTTCGCATTGTAACCAACTATTTTAATCTAGAGGATAAGTTTAAACTTGGACATCCATGCTCTTGTTTTCCTCATAGTAATTACAGTGACGCAAACGCAAACCGGAAATTGTAACGTGTGCGCACGAGAAACGTATCGCGTGCGCACGAGAAATGTATCGCGTGCTCACGAGAAACTATCGCGTGCGCACGAGAAACGTATCGCGTGCGCACGAGAAACTAATGCGTGCGCACGAGATACTATCTCGTGGGCACGCGATAGTCTTTATTTTTTTTATTTTTGCCAAGGTCCCTTTAGGGGCTCCGTAATACGAGGACAGCAGTGATGTGTAAACTGAATTTGGAAACAATGCAGTAAATTACAGTGAAGTTATTGAATATTTTTCATAATAATCATACAAATTATACATTTATAATTGTATATACAATTAGAATTTTTTTTTTTCAAAATAAGTGTTGTAGTATAACCATCAGGACAGCAGTGATGTGTAAACTGAATTTGGCAACAATGCAGTAAATTACAGTGAAGTTATTGAATATTTTTCAAAATAATCATACAAATTATACATTTATAATTGTATATACAATAAAAAATTAAAAAAAAATCCCAAAATAAGTGTTGTAGTATAACCATCAGGACAGCAGTGATGTGTAAACTGAATTTGGAAACAATGCAGTAAATTACAGTGAAGTTATTGAATATTTATCATAATAATCATAATAATTATACATTTATAATTGTATATAAAATATATATATATATTTTTTTTTTTTCCCAAAATAAGTGTTGTAGTATAACCATCAGGACAGCAGTGATGTGTAAACTGAATTTGGAAACAATACAGTGAATTACAGTGAAGTTATTGAATATTTTTCATAATAATCATACAAATTATACATTTATAATTGTATTAGAATTTTTTTTTTTTTCAAAATAGGTGTTGTAGTATAACCACCAGGACAGCAGTGATGTGTGAACTGAATTTGGCAACAATACAGTTATTTACAGTGAAGTTATTGAATATTTTTCATAAGAATCATAAAAATTATACATTTATAATTGTATATAAAATATATATATATATATTTTTTTTTTCAAAATAAGGGTTGTAGTATAACTATCAGGACAGCAGTGATATGTAAACTGAATTTGGCAACAATACAGTTATTTACAGTGGAGTTATTGAATATTTTTCATAATAATCATAAAAATTCTATATTTATAATTGTATATACAATAAAAAAAAAATCCAAAATAAGTGTTGTAGTATAACCATCAGGACAGCAGTGATGTGTAAACTGAATTTGGCAACAATACAGTGATTTACAGTGAAGTTATTGAATATTTTTCATAAGAATCATAAAAATTATAAACTAATAATTGTATATACAATTAAAGAAATATTTTTTTTTCCCAAAATAAGGGTTGTAGTATAACCACCAGGACAGCAGTGATGTGTGAACTGAATTTGGCAACAATACAGTGATTTACAGTAGAGTTATTGAATATTTTCATAAGAATCATAAAAATTATACATTTATAATTGTATATACAATAAAAATAAAAAATAAATCCAAAATAAGTGTTGTAGTATAACCATCAGGACAGCAGTGATGTGTAAACTGAATTTGGCAACAATACAGTGCATTACAGTGAAGTTATTGAATATTTTTCATAAATACAAATCATAAAAATTATGCAAAAATATGTTTTCCCCAAAATAAGTGTTGTAGTATAACCAACAGGGCACCAGTGGTGTGTAAACTAAATTTGGTGACTCTATAGTGTGTGACAGTGAAGTTATTGACTGTTTTCGTAGTAACGCTTTTCGGGGTTTGCACTTTGCAGACGGTCCCTTCGGATCTGTCTCTCAGCCGCCGGCGCATAGAGATCAATGTATTTTATCCACTGCGAAGGAAAGCTCGTTTCGGGGAAAATTAGGTTGTAGCTGCTTGTCTACATTACTACGATTAAAAAGAGGTGTCATTTGTGTAGTAACAACGTTTATTTGAGGAGTTATTGACCCGGGAAGTTCGAATCTGTGAATTTCTTGCCAAATTTACTTAACTACCAGAGTGCTGGTGTGTGGTGGGCGTTCTGGCGCAATATGGCTGCCGTCGCATCATCCAAGTGGATGCTGCACATTGGTGGTGGTTGAGGAGATTCCCCCCTTCTATGTAAAGTGCTTTGAGTGTCCAGAAAAGCGCTATATAAATGTAATGAATTATTATTATTATTAATTATATTAGTTAGTGTTATTGTTGCAAACACTTGACATTCCAGTTGAACTGCTGCTAGACTAAAATTTATGAAATCGACAGAAACATGTTGAAACATGAACTGTAGCCTAGACAGGCAGGAAATGGCATGTACGACACGAGGATGTTTTTATGTTTAATAAAACACAGCTGTATGTTAGGCTAGTATCAGTGTTTACTCTAATATGGTGAATATTATAATGTTTAGAAACATGTTTACTGTTAAATACTGTGTTTGTAATGAATGGAAACATTTGAAGTAAACGTATCCATATATTTTTCTCTGGTGTACTGAAGTGTTCCTTTTTAACGATTTATAAGCCGCATGCTATAGGCTATTGTTGTTACAATTATTATTAACTAACTGAATAAAACCATGTCTATATGGTGAAGGGTGTGTGATAGAAGTGTCCAGACGTCTGCATTTTAAAGAAGAACATTTAATTATTTGCGATACAATATTCATTCACAAAGAATTCAGGGACATTATTCATGTCCCTAAAGGTTGGAGTTTTCCTCATTTTTTTAATTAAGGCATTAAAGGGATAGTTCACCCAAAAAATGAAAATTCTGTCAGTAATTACTCACCCTCATGTCGTTCCAACCTCGTCAGACCTTTGTTCATCTTTGGAACACAAATAGAGATATTTGTGATTAAATCTGAGAGCTAGATCACTCCTCCATAGGCTTCTAAAGGATTGAAACTTGACAGCCCCGAAAAGTTATTAAAGAAATCGTTAAAAGAGTCCATTGTAGTCACTTGGACTCTTTTAACGATTTCTTTAACTTTGAACGAAGGTCTGACGGGGTTGGAACGACATGAGGGAGAGTAATTACTGACAGAATTTTCATTTTTTGGTGAACTATCCCTTTAAGATTTTTTTTATTCCTCTTTTTAGTCAACTTTAGCGTGTGTGTGTGTGTGTGTGTGTGTGTGTGTGTGTGTGGTGTGTGTGTGTGTGTGTGTGTGTGTGTGTGTGTGTGTGTGTGTGTGTGGTGGTGTGTGTGTGTGTTGTGTGTTAAATCGCAATTTTAATCTGAAAAATCTACAATGTATGCCCAAAGTCGTGCAGCCATATAGTTTCTCTTGATATCAGCATGTTCACAGGTGTTTATTATTTTTTTACAGGGACGAGATGCCACTGATGAGTCCTGCTGACTTCTGACTTCAACATTCACATGAGACTGTACATGAACATGGTAAAATGAAAAATCAAACACCTTGAATGACAGGTATGTACTATGTTTCAGGAATGGGACAATGTTGTGTGACTGTTGAAGCCTCTGTCTTTAGATCAGTGTGTTTACTAATGTGCTTTTTTGTCCTTTGTTGTGTATCTTTGGATTATGTTGTATTGTAAATAAATCCAAACAATCTAAAAGCCATTCTTTTTTTCTCCTCACTCTTTGTATTGTTGCCTCACTCTTTGTGCAAGGCTCCTCATTGTAACGCAGAGGTTTCCTGCATCACCTCCTTCACACCCTCGTAGAGAGCCATCTCCTGAGTATTAACACTACATCTCCCATCATGCAGTTCATCTGGACCTACACACACACCTGTTTCCTTCATTGCTCTCACACCTGTATCCCATTTGCTTGTGTATTTAACCAGCTCTCAAACCCTCATTCAGTGCGAAGTATTGTTTAGCCATGGCTTTCCTACTGAGCGTTTATCCTTGTGTTTTCTCCTACTGGTTCAGATCTCGGACTGCTTGCTGTTATCTACGATCATTCTCTGGCTACCTAGACCCTGGACTGTTTACCGTGCTTCGAAGAATCCCAGCCTGGCCTGGACTTCAACGCCTGTGTATCTGAGTACTCTTTGCCTAGCCTTCTACTATTGTCTACTTGCATCAAATAAAAGCTGCAAATGGATCTTACTGACTCTGAGCAATCCTTACACTCATAATGATAGGGCCTGATAGCTCCTAATAGGGCCATTATGGGAGGGTCTTTGTCTTTCTCAGGAGTGAAATGCCACACATATTAATGAGAGATCACGCCTCCTCGCATAAAGCTTTCTCAAACAAAACACGTCATTAAAAATGTAAAAGACTTTATTGACTTATCTGAATGAGTAGTCAGGATGATTCTCACATAGTTTTGGAGCAAATATTCTAGACTATGTGATACAATTTTCAAAAGTCTTGTGAAGAAATAATCAATATGTGTTTTGTGGCCTTATTTCAGAAATTTTTATTTTTTTCAATAACCATGCATAAATAATATTCTCTCAAAAATACAAACATGTACATACATGTTGCTCACATATTATGGTAGCCCTGTTTTTGCTAAATAAAGTGTAATTACACCTGTGCCATTAATATGTTTATAAGCAACTGAAAAAAGCACAAATGTCAGGGCATGTCAAAACATCTCAAGGACCCCAGAGGGTTAGACTCCTTCACTCAAAACAATCAAGCGGATGTTATTTCATCTGTTGTAGTTTTCTATATATTCCAGCTTCCATCTGAGAACCTCGTTGTCTTTTTTGAGGAGACTGAGGCAGGCAGACGTTTTACCACTATTTGGGCAACGTTTCAGTGTATTTCAACAGATATTAGGAGATTTCTAGAGAGCTCTCCTGGATACGTCTAACTACCTTGAGCGCATCAACCTCAAATGGCACTTAAAATTGGTTAAGAGACAAACATAAATGACTTAATTGGAGAAATTGAGAGATGAAACTATGCTGATGACCTGGGTCAGTCAGTGGTGGAGTAGCGAGTTTGATGTGTAATTGAACTCAAGCTTCTGTGGGGTGCGGACTGGATATACTCCATTCCTAGAGCTTCCGAACAAATGTTTTTTTTCGTTATCAATGCTGATAATGGGGCAGGGGAACCCAAGGTCAGTCCTGGAGAAAAATGGGGTCCATCGGAGACGTCAAATATAATTCTTTATATTCCAAACAAACACCACAGACACAGTGTAAGAGTAAAACTATATGCAAAATAAGATGCACCAGTTTTTTGCCAGATGAGAAGTTTATTCTATGTATAATCTTTTTACTACTTTAATTAATTTTACTCTAATTCATTTTATAACTGTATAATTTCTCTTTTACTTCCTTTTATAACTGTTTTAATTTCCCTTGCTTTTTCATTTTCTATGGAAAGCACTTTGAATTGCCATTGTGTGATATTTGAATTCCTTTCTATGTAAAGCATTTTGAATAACTGTTTTAATCTTCCTTATTTTTATTTTGTGATTATTTATTTTCATTTCTATGTAAAGCACTTGCCTTGCCAACCTGACAAACACAAACATCAAGTCGTCTGTCAAACTATTTACATACACAAATGAGCATCTATTCAACATAATATTTGATTGGTAAAGTAGATCTAAAATCCTAGAGATGACAAGCAACCCTTCAAAAGTTTGGAATCAGTAAAAACACAGAGACTGAAGACTGGAGTAATGATGCTGAAAATCCAGTTTTGATCACAGGAATAAATTAGGCTACATTTTACAATATATTCATACAGAAAATATAAATTGTAATATTTCACAATATTTCTGTTTTCACTATTTGTGATCAAAGGCAAGAAAAGTCCTGACGAGTGATGATCATCATCATTGTGTTCAGCACAGATTTTCAGGGTGTTTTCTGCTGTGTACAAATGCCTTTAAGTTTACACAGACTTTCCAAATCAGCAGCAAAAACACAGACAAACAAATAAAATTCAAATAAGCTAATCCTGGTCTGTGTTACAGAAACCGGAGCTGTTGATGGGCTGATGTTCGGTGGGGAAAATACGAAGTGCAAACCTCAGACCGCTCTCTTGTTTCTGATTGCTGCACGATGTCGAGACTGATTCCCTTTTAAACAAAACTGCACTCTTGCTCGTGTGGGATTCTCGAATATCAACACGTTGGCGAATGTTAGTATTTTTATACAACAGTTCAATAAACAAGAAGGTAATATTATTAAATTGTGACTAACAATTTAGACTCAGGATATTGTCTGTTTTTGCTCTGGATCTGTTAGGAATCATTTTCATTGGTGAAACAGTACAGCCATCGCTTGTCTCGGGCAAAGGAAAAGTTGTTACTGAATGAATCTGCATTTTTGAACAACTAAGAATGTCATGCAAAATGATTTTCAAACTCACAGTACATGCTTTTAACATTAAATAAAGCACACAAACAGTACCTGAAATTATCATTGTCATACTTTGTATGTTGTTGTTCTATTTGTTGTTTCTAAACAGAAACATTTTAAGAATCGTTGCATATCTCTTTTACAGCTGGTTAGGACAAAGTCAGATTTATGAAAAATAAACCTTTTATTGTGATTCGTGGCGCGTCTGGTTAGGACACAGTGTAAGTATTGTGGTATTTCACCACGTTTCTCACTCGTAAAAATCGGGGATAAAATAGATAAATAAAAACAACAGTATCAGCTCCACAGAAACATTACCAAATATACACAGTATGAAACTGCACGTAATTTCATTTAAAAAAAAAACATTTATAATACATAGAAATTTGTCACAAATGGGTTGCAATAATGAGGGGAAAAGAATCTAAATGCAGCAGTCTTCGTTTTATTAACAGAAGGAACTCAGAAACAGAACAAGGCAAGCAACTTAAAAAAGTAGAACTGAGAGAAAAACAGGGCTTAAATAGACAGAACAAACCAATCAAAGAAAGATGAAACACCTGTGACCACCTAATCAAACCATTTGTAACCCAGAAGACTAACTGAAACACAGAGAAACCAGAGGAAACTTTGGCACAGAACGTCTAGGTTACGACTGTAACCTCTGTTCCCTGATAACAGGGAACTCTGCGTCGATGACGCTATTGGGGAACGCCCTCCAGATTAACCGTGTCTGAAAAACTATCCAATCATGGCAATCGAATTTGACCGGTGACAGCCTATGATGTCACTACTAGTATAAAAGGGACGTCTAGAGAACACGTCATCCTCTTTCTTCTGAAGGGACTGTTCAGCGAAGCATGCTAACGATGCAGTGACTCGAAACGGTAGGCAACGTTGTTACATTCAAGCTTAAGGCATGATACATTTTTTAAGAAAAAAAATATTTCAATATGTCATTTTGGTGATCAAAGATGAGTTTTAAGGGATACAGTTATTGACTACAGGGGGGGGGTAAGAGTATTTACATTGTAAACACGTAATAATGAAGAAATTTAATTTTGTGTATTTAGAATCAGATCAATGTGAATGTGAATTTAGTTAGTCAAAGACAGTGTTGATTTCAAGGGGATTTTCTGTTCTCACAGTGACCTGAAAATGAAAATTACACATTACAATAATTGTATAATAATTTCCATTTGTGCAGCTTATTTCATAGGTTATTGTACAGTTGTAAGAACAGACTCACGTTTAGCATCGTTCACCTTCTGGATCACCCGTTTAGGAGTTTGAGACCATCGCAGTGTCACATCTGTGATTCCTCTATCAGCAAGAGCAGATCGCAACTGAAAATAACATTCATACTAAACTGATTAGATCAGAATGTGATGATAGACTCAAACCTTCCTCCTAAAAAGCACAGTATATCCATGTGACATCAGGAAGACGCTGGACTCCTATTTCATTGAAAATGAAAGTCAGGTCACGTCAAAACCCAATGATTGTTTGACATCAAGCTCCAACGTCAGATGATATTGTTTACATGATGATTAAGATAAAATCATCAGTTAGTGGTCTGTTTCACTGGTGTCATCCAGAATCTATTCTTTTGATACACAATCATTCTGTACTATTGATTATAGCAAACCTATAATTCTGCATTGTCCACTAAAGTATCTTCAGCATCTATTAGACTCACTCAGACATCACAATCAGCACGTGAATCTCAACAAATGACGCTGATACGAGCCCTCTTGCTGAGCTTTTACCAAGGGGATGTAGTTACTTAAGTACTTCTAGAGGTAACCGTCGGGGTGGAGGCGTGGCTGTTATTTTCAATAACACGATGAAGTGCAAGTTACTGCCTGTTGAAACTTTCAAGAATTTTGAAGTACAATTAATGAAGATTGACTTGCCCTCGCCAGTGATTTGTGCCTTGATATATAGGCCTCCTGGTTATAATAAGAATTCTTTTTGATGATTTTTATGAGTTTTTATCTGTGGTTATTCCATCTGCTGACAGGATTTTGATTATGGGTGATTTTAATATTCATGTTTGTTGTCCTGGTAAACCCATGACCAAGGAATTTTTGAATTTAGTTGATTCATTTAACTTATCCCAATGTGTCTCCGGACCAACACACGATCATGGGCACACACTTGACTTGGTGTTTTCTTTGGGGATAACAATAGAAAATATTTGTGTTGAAGAAATGGCCATCTCGGACCACATGCCTATGCAGGTCCGTAGCCAGCCTATTGAAAGGGGGGGTTCTTTTTTTCAAAAAGTGGACCTTTTTTCAGTTTTTTTTCCTCCTTTTGTATTTAATTATGAGGTTCAAATACTTCATTTTGGTGACCTTTTATGCACCAATTAGCTTATCTGCTGGTTAACGAGCACACTTTTTGATGCACCTAAAATATTTTATCATTATAATGACGCTATGTTTATATGGCTATTATATTGTAGACTATTGAGTGGATAAAATATAAATATATATATATGCTCCCATGGCATGCTCCCCTGTGAGAAAATTTTGAATATTCCATATTTTAAAGCATCAATCTGATGCATTTTGAGATGCATTTTTTGCCATCTATAGGCTACAATAGTTTATTGAGCCTTTTCTTTTAACAGTTTTAAATTTCAGTTACTGTGCGCGTGAAGAATGATAGTGCTCTCCTGTGTTGTGATCTAACAGACACATGGTAGAAAGGAACATGGTTAAGATACAGCAATACAGTCCAGCAATATAGTCATTTTATGCGAAACCATACCTTTATCTACAGATCAAGTATAATAATATTAACATTGAATCATCTTGGAGAGTTTCATCATGTTGACTGTCGTACCCGAACGCGACGCGCTGTTTGATGCTGAATGGAGAATGACAGACAGCCGCAGCGGAGGTGAACTTGAATTTAATTACTTAAAAATTAATTTGATTGTTTTTGTCGATTGATTTCATAAATCATATTTATTACTTGTCCTAAACTGCAACGAGTAAGATCATTCCCCTTAATGGAATCGATTCCAACCTTTGAATTTTGGAATCGATCCCCAGCTCTATCATTCAGAGGCGATGCTTCTTCACCATCGCTTTGAAAAGTGTATTTCGAACTCTCTCTGAACTGCACTCGCGGCACGCACACACACACGTCCAGCTACAATATTATCATATTAATTTGAAACAGCAACCCAGAATATTTGTCACAAGCATTGATTAAAACAATGATGACAATAATCACATGAAAAAAAAAAACACTTAAATTCTGGACCTTTGGCAGTGAGGGGGGGTTCGTTCGAACCACCCGAACCCCCCCTGCCTACGGGCTTGCTATTAGGTTTAATTTTAATTCTGCAACAAATGGACACTGTTGTCAGCCTTCATCATCAGTCCAGGGTTATCACTACTTCTACACCTAGTGCGTTCTCAACTGCTTTTACTGAACTAGCCCTCCACACTGAGCCTACAGCATTGCCCGCTGTGGGACCTGATGAATTGGTAGCCTCTTTCAATCATGTTTGCTCTGAGATCTTGGATAATGTTGCGCCATTTAAAATGAGATGTCATAAAATTAAAAAACAACCGTGGTTAAATGATGTAACACGAAATCTGAGGCGGGTTTGTCGGCATGCAGAGCGTAAGTGGCTGAAAGATAAATTGCAAGTATCATAAGATATTCTTAGAGAATCTCTACTGAATTATCAAAATGCCGTTAGAGCCGCTAGAATTTCATATTTTATGCGAATTATATCACATAATGCAAATAACCCGAAGATATTATTCTCAACCATAGATAAGGTAATGAAGCCGTCTATTACTAATTTTCCTACCCCGTCTACGGATCTGTGTGAGAGTTTTTTAAAATATTTTATTGATAAGGTTGCTCTTATTCAGTCGAATATCGTGCCTGTAGGCAATATTGTAGTCGATTTAATAAATACGTTTCAGTGTTTAAGTCAATTTGAATCGATTACATTAGCTCAGTTGGAAAACATAATAGTGCATTTAAAACCGACTACCTCACTCTATGACGTTCTCCCATCTCGATTGTTTAAAGAGGTTGTAGACACTATTGGTCCTAGTATACTATTGATTATCAATAGTAGTTTATTTTATGGAACTGTACCATCAGTGTTTAAGCATGCTATTATTGAGCCAGTTTTAAAAAAAATGAATTTGGATTCAAACGATTTAAAAAATTTCAGACCTATTTCGAAATTGCCTTTTATGAGTAAGATCTTAGAGAAAGTTGTCCATAATCAACTTACAGACTTTTTGATTGTAAATAACATAATGGATATTTTTCAGTCTGGATTTAGGACCAAACATAGCACAGAATCAGCATTATTAAAGGTTACAAATGACATTCTGTTAAGTATTGATTCCGGGAAAAGTGTTGCCTTAATGATGTTAGATTTAAGTGCAGCCTTTGATACTTTAGATCACGCAATTTTAATAAAACGCCTCAGAGATTATGTAGGGATAAATGGGGTAGCCCTTAAGTGGCTCTCCTCTTATTTGCATGACCGGACATGCTCTGTTAAAATTGGAAACTATGTCTCTGCACCCGCGACACTTTCTTGGGGGGTTCCTCAGGGATCAATCCAAGGTCCGACTCTATTCTCATTGTACATGCTACCCTTGGAGTCCATTTTTAAGCGGCATAATATTAATTATCACTTGTATGCTGATGATCTACAACTGTACTTTCCTCTGGAGTGTGATGGCTGTACTTCTTTTAATAATTTTTATAAGTGCTTGACTGAGGTAAAGGGATGGCTAGCAAATAATTTTCTACAATTAAATGAGGAGAAGACTGAGTTTATTATGTTTGGGAACAAGGTGTTTGGGAATAGGTGGTTTGCAGTCACGTGATTGTGTTGACGCGCGAAATTCAGATGGAGGGCAGGAAGTGAAGAACGCAATGGACGAGATGGAGGAAAGTCCATACTGTACTACTTTAGACGCTATTACAAGAGAAATATATAAACAAAAAATCGAAACATATGTTGGACGTGATCCTTACGTTATGAAGAGGACCGATTTTCAACTGAATTGAGAGATTTGCCTGCCATCGAGGCGGTAGATATCAGCAACTACCTCGTCTTACAGACATACTTTGACTTTAAAAAGTTCAGAAACTGGTACGTTACACAAACAGCCACATAAGTGTATTTAAACACCTGAATAATGTAATTATAAGCCACATAAATAATGTATTAACTCACATTTGACGAAGTGATCACTGCACACACACACGGGCATTTTCCCATTCGGCTCCTCCCGAACGCAGACGTAGGTTTGCAAGGCATTTTTCCCGGTGTTTTTCTGTCAATTTCTTGTATTTTCCCCCTTATGAACAACAACTTTTGGCACACGATAAAAACTAGACTATAAAAACTATAAAAAATACAACGTAGGTCATGACTGACCAATAGGAATCCCTACCAAAGCGCCACAGCTGCTGCACCCCATCCAGCGCCCCTGTGCAAGCCTCTACACCTTCCTGCCTGGAAGGAGGATAGGAGGAGGCATACACAGAGAAGTCTGACACTGTTGTTCCATGATAACCCATACAGTGAGATATTGGATAACACTGGGAAAGCGTGCCCTTCTGTTTAGGAAGGAACGCTGCGGAAGCCACTTCTTCAAAGAGTTATGTGGAAATACATATGGACTAGCCCGAAGGCTGTACTGCATATGAAATAAAGGGTGACTTAGCCCAAGGGAAAGACACAGGCTTCCGATAGGAGCAGCCGTGGAGAATATACACATATGGGATCCCCGTAGGGTCACACATATGGAACCCAGCCCAGATCCGGTTCTCAAGAATTCAGCGGATAAGGGCCTGGCGCCGGACGCTCCGCCAAGTCCGGGCCGAGGGGTTTTGGAGGACTCGACAGGTTTTACTCTGGAGCAATAAGGGTGCACAGTAGGGTGCAGCAAGCTGACAGAGCCAGGCCTCTGAGTGCTTCTACCCGTCTAGGGTGAGAACACGGGAGGAGACCGGCTCTACACGTAGGCTATAATATCTAGCGAACGTGTTAGGTGTCGCCCCGCCCGCAGCTCTACAAATATCTGTTAGCGAGGAGCCACGTGCCAGCGCCCAGGAGGATGCAACGCCTCTCGTGGAGTGTGCATGCAACCTGAGCGGGCAGGGCACGCTTTGGGCTTGGTAAGCCAAGGCGATGGCATCCACTATCCAGTGGGCCATCCTCTGCTTGGAGACAGCCTTTCCCTTCTGCTGGCCTCCATAACAGACAAAGAGCTGGTCTGAGGTCCTGATGCTTTGAGTTCTGTCCACGTACATACGCAGAGCGCGAACGGGACAGAGCAAAGACAGGGCTGGGTCTGCCTCCTCCAAAGGCAGCGCTTGCAGGTTCACTACCTGGTTTTTGAAGGGAGTGGTAGGAACCTTGGGCACATAGCCAGGCCGGGGTCTTAACACCACATGGTTGTCACCCGGCCCGAACTCCAGGCACGATTCGTCGACCGAAAATGCGTGCAGGTCTCCTACCCTCTTGACAGAGGCCAGTGCAACCAGCAGCAAAGTCTTCATGGAAAGAAGCTTTAAGTCTACTGACTGCAGATGCTCAAAGGGAACGTCCTGAAGTGCTCAAAGCACCAGGGAAAGATCCCAAGAGGGTATGGAGGGGGGTCGAGGAGGATTTAATCGTCTCGCCCCCCAAAGAAACCTGACGACCAGGTCGTGCTTTCCAACTGTTTTGCCATCTATGTGGTCGTGATAAGCTGAAATAGCGGCAGCATGTACTTTGAGGGTGGAGGGAGACAGCCTTTGATCCAACCCTTGCTGCAAGAAGGAAAGCACAGACCCTATCGAACACCTTCGGGGGTCTTCTCGGCGAGAAGAACACCACTTGACGAACAGGTTCCACTTCAGGGCATAAACACGTCTCGTGGACGGCGCCCGTGCTGAAGTGATGGTGTTAAGTACCTCTGGGGGTAAGTCACCTAGAACCTCCGCGTCCCGTCCAGGGACCAGACATGGAGTTTCCAGAGGTCTGGGCGCGGGTGCCATAAGGTGCCCCGTCTCTGAGTCAGAAGATCCTTCCTCAGAGGAATGGGCCTGTCAGGGAGGGACTGTCACGAGGAGGGGTCCGTCCACACCCCTGACACTGCATGCCCGTTGTACGTGGCACCCCCAGCCGGTGGCAGAGGCATCTGTGAATACCACAGCATGCCTGGACACCTGTTCCAAGGGGACTCCTGCCCGCAGGAACAAAAGGTCTGACCACGGACTGAAGGTCTGGCGGCACGCCGGTGTGATTGCCACCCGGTGAGTGCCGTGATGCCACGCCCATCTCGGGACTCGGCCGTGAAGCCAGTGCTGAAGCGGTCTCATATGAAGCAGGCCGAGCGGGGTTACTGCTGCTGCGGCTGCCATATGCCCCAGGAGCCTCTGAAAGAATTTCAGTGGGACCGCCGTCCTGCCTTTGAACGTGTTCAAGCAGTCCAGCACCGACTGAGCACGCTGCTCTGTGAGGCGCGCTGTCTGTGCGACCGAATCCAACTCCATACCGAGATAAGAGATCCTCTGAACAGGGGAGAGTTTGCTCTTTTCCCAGTTGACCTGAAGACCCAACTGGCTGAGGTGCCTGAGCACGAGGTCCCTGTGTTCGCATAGCTGATCTCAAGAGTGTGCTAGTATGAGCCAGTCGTCGAGATAGTTGAGGATGCGAACGCCCTGTTCTCTCACGGGAACAAGGGCCCCCTCCGTGACTTTCGTGAAGACACGGGGGGACAGGGACAGCCCGAAGGGTAGGACTTTGTACTGATATGCTCGACCCTCGAACGCAAAGCGCAGGAATGGCCTGTGTCGAGGGAGAATCGAGACATGAAAGTACGCGTCATTCAGGTCGATCGCTGCAAACCAATCTGGGGACGGATGCATTGAAAAATGCGTCTCTGCGTGAGCATTTTGAACGGTAGCTTGTGGAGGCTCCGATTCAAAACTCGCAGATCCAAGATCGGTCGTAACCCACCACCTTTCTTGGGTACAATGAAGTAGGGACTGTAGTGCCCTGACCTCATATCGGCTGGAGGGACCGGCTCTATCGCATCCTTCGCCAGTAGGACTGCGATCTCCGCACGCAAGACATGGGCATCGGCTGCTCTCACTGTAGTGGAGTGGATGGCCTGAAACTTGGGGGGACGCCGGGCGAACTGAATCGCATAGCCGAGCCTGATGGTTCGAATGAGCCAGCGAGACGGACTGGGGGGCGCTAACCAGGCTCGCAGAGACCGTACAAGCGGGACCAAAGGGACCGTAGGCGTACCCGGAGTGGGGCAGCGAGGTGGAACACAGGGACGCGGCTCGGGAGGCTCTCTCTGGGAGGCGGCCCGTAGCGGGGTCTGAGTGTGCTTTGCAGCACTTACCTGGTTCCACGGGGCAGGAGGTGCGGGAGTCGGCTCGGTGGCGTTCTCGGACCGTACACAGCTGCCGGCTGGCGATAGAAGAGGCGGATGAGAGTGGTGAGGATTCCGTCCCCCCACTGCTCTCCGGGTCTCCTTCGGACCCAGAGATGATAGAAACTGCTCTTTTATTGAAAATTTGGGTACCGCTGGTTTTAAGGCCAGTGGCAGAACACAAACAAAATGAAACAAAGGATTTACCACCCGGCCCTCTTCCGGGGGAGGGAGCGATGCAGTCATCGTCTCCTGGAGAGCAGTCCCTTCCATCTCTGGGTCGCCCGTCCTAGGGCCGCTTACTCTTGGCTTTACCGCCCCTGCTGGCGGGGGCCTGGACGGGCGGGGCGCCCTGCCAGCGACTGGCTCCACGGCGCCGTTTGGATGGAGGCTGCTGCTGCGGCGCGGGAGCAGGGGCAGACGCAGGAGGACGCCCACGGCGACGAGCAGACCGAGGAGCCGCAGGCGGTGGGGTGGAGGCAGCAGCTGACCGCCGCGGCAGGATGTGACCGGTGGCCTCAGTCTGCTTCTGTACAGCCGAGAACTGCTGGGCAAAGTTCTCAACCGCGTCGCCGTAGAGGCCGGTCTGGGACACGGGGGAATTAAGGAACCTGATCTTGTCGGCCTCCCGCATGTCAGCCAGACACAGCCAGAGATGGCATTCCTGGACCACTAGAGTGGACATCGCACGACCCACTGACCGCGCAGTGACCTTCGTCGCACGAAGCGCAAGGTCCGTTGCGGCACGAAGTTCTTGGAGAACTTGTGGATCATGACCACCCTCGTGCAGGTCCTTCAGTGCTTTGGCCTGATGAACCTGCAACAACGCCATGGCGTGCATGGCAGAGGCAGCTTCCCCACAGGCCTTGTAAGCCTTGCCGGTCAGGTCCGACGAGTACTTACAGGCCCGGGAAGGAAGACACGGTTCTCCACGCCAAGTGGAGTTAGGGCACAGTTGCATGGCAACGGCCCGTTCCACTGGCGGGATACGCGTGTATCCCTTAGCCGCCCCGCCATCAAGGGTGGACCGGGACGGTTTCTGGCAGTAAAAGGTGCCGTCCACATCCCTGTGAGCTCCTCATGCACCTCCGGGAAGAAAGGCACTGGGGTGGGTTGCTGAGAACCAGCACGCGCCACCCCGAGATACCAATCGTCCAACCTCGAGGGCTCGGGACACGGTGGAGGGTTCCACACGAGCCCGATCCTGTTGGCGGCCCGGGAAAGCATGGCCATCATCTCCGGGTCGGACTCGGGCACTGCTGGCACACCCGAAGGAGGCAGCGGCTCTGAGCCGTCGTCCGCGGAGAGTTCTGACCCACCCTCCGATGCAACGATCGACATCTGGTCGTCGCAGGGAGCGCCGAACGAAACGACCGATACGCATCTCGAGGATGGTCCAGCACGCTCCGTTGGCAGCTCTACTGGTTGCGAAGCGTGAGAGGGGTGGGGGTTCCTAGGGGGTTGGTTCCCCGAAGGAAGCGCGCTCACCGTAATCCTCAGATCACCCGTGTCACTGCCCGAAGCAACCCGCGAAGGGGGGTTGAAACAAATTGCAGGCACGGGGACTCCGCCCCTTTGCAGGAACGTGAGTCTCGACCTCAGCTCCGAGATGGTCATCTTCCCACAATGGGTACATGACTCATCCACGAATGCTGCCTGTGCGTGTTCGAGGCCCAGTTTTCTCAGTTTTTTTTTTTTTTTCAAAACAACAAAAAAAGGAAGAGAGAGAAAGTGAAACTGCTCGCGCTGCCGTGCTGTCACGCCCGCACCGGGAAGGAGAGGTCCAGAAAGGCTCGTAGAATTTCAAACTCAATTGAAGCAGAGACATCGAAGTGTTTGGCTCCGAAGCAAAAAGCTAGTGCGCAATTACACCAGCTGCTTGCTAAATACCCGCGCTGCGAGGCTGCACAGCTGTTGCAAATGATTGCACGCCCTTCACTGGCTACCTGTTAACTACAGAATACAATATAAGGTGTTAATGTTTGTTTTTAAAGCACTGCATGACCAAGCTCCGAAATATATAAAAGACATGTTAATCCCTTATCAGTCCCAACGTCACCTACGCTCCTCTCAGAACATGCTCTTAACTATCCCACGGTCTCGCTTGAGGCGTAGTGGAGATCGCGCCTTCGCTGTGGCGGCTCCTGCCCTTTGGAATGTGTTGCCATTATCTTTAAAATCCTCGTCAAGCATGGATATTTTTAAAAAAGACTTGAAGACTTATTTATTTCATCAAGCCTTTGGCATTTGATTAGGTCTGAGAACTGTGAGTGCTTTGTTTCTTGTTTTTTCTCGGTGTGAGCAACTGAGTGATTTATGGTCTGATTCTCTGAGAGTCGTGTCTTGATGTAATTTTATGTTCTGTGTTTTTTATAGATATTTATTACCTGTGGACAGCACTTTGGTCCATTTTAATGGTTTTGAAAGTGCTTTACAAATGAAAGTTGAGTTGAGTTGAGTTGAGTTGAGTTGAGTTGAGTTGAGTTGAGTTGAACAATGGTGACATGCTTAACCCTCTAAGGTCGGCGGTATCGCCGGCGATACCAACTCACTTTTTTTCTTATCAGTGCAAAAGAGACTCAAAATATTTTGATCTTACATATAAGTGTTATACATTTTTCAAAACTGTTAAATGTCGTCTTTTATTTGTGTATACTCATAATAAAAACATAATGTTGTATTTTTCGTAAAATAAAGAAAATAAACATGATGCGCGTTCTCCCGTCTCTGTCAATGTGAAGTTCATTCTGAAACGCGACAGAACATGACCTGTAACTCAGCTAATACTTGTCACTGTGACATGAAATCCATCCATTATTAAATAATGTAAATCATATCAAAAACAAATATTCTCTGTTTAAGTAATTCGTATGAAAGCTACGACATTTACAGTTTCTCCAGGCCCAGCTCATTAGCGTTAATGTGACCACACCCACGCTCGCGAGAGCTGTTCACATGCAAATTAGCCACGCAGAGGAACGCAACGCACTCCTCACCCTCTAAACAAAGCATCAGCAACAGTCAAGTTACAGTCAAGTAACCCGAGACGTTCCCTATCAAAAGGTACTCTCAATGCTGCGCTGACAGCGCTATGGGAATGAGAATACCAACGCTGCTGCACTGGAAGTGTCTGGACCCCGCAAGGTTGTGTAGTGTGTGGCACAAACACAAGAATGGCCTCAGATATGAGCATGGGATGTCGAGTCAAGGGAATGTGAGCCTGGAGTAACATGAACATCCAAACTATAAAATCTGATAAATGTTTGTGGAGAGGACCAGCCTGCCGCATCACATACTTTTTGCAAGGGAACGCCTCTTGCCAAAGCCCTAAAGTCATAAGCTTGTCAGGCGCTGACTCTAATGGTTCAAAAAGGGATCTCGACTAGCTCCTCAAGGACTATGGCCAAGACCCACAAAGAGATATTTTCTCTAGCGGGAGGCCTTAGGCGCCTCACTCCATTGACGAAGTGGACAATCAGAGGGTGCTTCCCGACTCAATCAGGACGTGGCAAGCCGATATGACAGCCACACATATCCTGAGAGTAGCAGGGCATGTGTCTATTGATGATTTTTCCGAAGTGCTCAGGAGCTACTTGCTGCCCACGAGCATCTCTTCAAACTGGGGCATCATCGTATAACCACGTGCCCTTGGACCCACGATAGTCAAACAAGTCGACGTTGAGGGCACAAAGCCATGTGAAAAATAAGGTTTCCCCCAAGAATGATTTAACTCGTCATGAAGGTCCTTGCAGATTGGAGAGACCGTCGCTGAGGCTCCTCCCCCTTGCCACCGGACAGAAATGTGAACTTCTATCACTTGCTCTTTCTCCTGTGGCCAGTCAAGCTGTAATCTGGCCACTGCACGAGAGACCACATAGAGAACTCCTCATGCACTTTATTATCGTGAGAGGAGCGCTTGGAGGCGGCATTAACTCCTCAGAATTAAATGTAGCCAAAGAACAGCCAGACAAGATATTAATACAATCATCTAACTTCTCAAATCCGATGAGTATTTAAATTATTTAATTCCTCAAAATTAAATGCAGCCAAATATTAACCAGACAATTAAAATGGTCCAGTTGAACAAGAGAGAAAAGGATATTTATATGTATAGTGGACCCATAATCTGTCCTCACCCCACTCTGAAGCGGCACTGTCTTTAGCAGCAGACTGGAGGATGTGGCGATCTGGAGAGAGAACGAGAGAATGGGAAGGACCCATCTCCTCAGCCAGATCGACTTGCGATATGAAAAAAAAAAAATGCAAGATGAGCACAACACACTTTAATGGAGAACAACTCACAGTGCTCGCTCTAGCCATGCTCAAATGCAAATACTCAAAGCAGAGCCATGCATATTCATAATCATGGATGGGTCATGAGCATGGGGGCATGCATCTCCTGTTTGCCACAAGATGTTCTCTTTTTTTCACATTGAGAAATTTCTGCTCACTTACGGCTGTAACTCTAACTCCAAATAAAGTGGACAGATAGAAGTGTAGCGCACACACACACACAGACACACACACACACACACACACACAATACGGCCTTCTGAAGACAAAGAAACCTGAAAGTTTTTTTTTTTTTTTTTTAATGCTTAGCAGATACAGGCTTTAACAGTTTACCCGAGAGCCTATCGTGATCTGCGGCTGCTCAGAGCTAGGAATATGGGATAAGTGACATTAAGCATCAGAAATTGCAGTTTTTTTGCTAAGAAGATGTTTGTTTAGTCTCTTCTTGAAGGCCTGAACATTTTTTGAGGTGATTTCACCTACTACAGTACAGGGGAGGCAGTTCCAAATTGTTCACAGCCGAATGAAGAAAGCTCCTCCCCAAGCATTTGGTGTTAGACTTGGGGAGTTTTAGGGCGTGACTTGGTCGTGCTCTTCGAGTGGTTCGGCAAAAGAGATCAGGTGGAGGTAGCAGAGCTTTGAGATCTTCTGGACAGTTTTCAGTGTGCATTTTAAAAAGCACTGTTGTTGCTGCAACAGCTCTACGATGGCTTAGCTGACTGATTGCATATTTCCTTAGGGCAGTGTCCTCATCCTCCCCAATGATTTTCAATGCCTTTTTCTGGATGTTGTCAAGCTGCCCAAGGGTGGTCTGTGATGCGTTCATCCAGGCAAGGCATGAGTACTCCATGGTACTCCTGACTTGTGCTTTATAGACATTGGCCCTACCTTTGACGTCAAGCTTATTGGCCAACCTGCGCAGAGCTCCAAGACACTGTCCAGCACGCTTGCCGATGTTTGACAGGTGATTAGTCCATAGCAACTTCTTATCGATACATAGTCCTAGAATATTCAACTGCTCAAAGAGGTCAATTCTGATTGCCCCAAAGAACAGGTCCGGGCAGGATGGAGGCCTCTTTCTCGACAGAAGCACTTAGAAGTTCAAGTTTCACATTTATGTATAGCCTTTCACGAGTGTGCAATCTAATGATATAATCATCAGAGGTTATTTAAAGCCATTTTCTTGGCGTGTTTGACACACACACACTTCACAACCGGTCAAACAAAAAGAACATTTTAAGTAATGGAAAGATTCCGTGAATCTTAAAGGTTCTTAATGGAACAATCAATGCCAATAAATAACCTTTTTATGTTTATTATAAAATTCAGCAAAAATTAAATGAATTGAGAACAATTTGGCCTAATATACAATATTTCTCACAGTAATCATAAAGGTTGAATTGGTTTCTTCCTCTCACCTGTTTCAGAACATTTTCTCTCATTGAAGGGTCAGTCAAATCATTGCTGGACTTAAACTGAATTTTTACAAATGACCTTTTTAAACAGGGACCTAAACAAACACAGTCATACATGTAAATACATAAAACTTTGAATTTAATTAGCGATGAAATATTAGAAATATTTGAACCTACACTGGCATTTATTAAAACATTTCCCTGTTCCTCACTGTGTCTTGTTGACAAAAATATATGACTATGTGAAGACATTATTATCTGATATTATAAAGCAATATGACTGATGTACCTTCTCCATAGACCTTCACCTCACAGAGAGTGAGTCTCTTCATGTCTCCAGGAATGATCAGATTCACATAACGTCCCTCCATCCCACCACATGAGTAGTTGTAGAACTCGCCTGCTGGAATAGCAGGAATAACAGCACATCTACAGACAGAGAGAGAAACAGATGAAGGAGATAGTGTGTTGAGTCTTCGCATTTCTCTCATTCTTTCAACCCCAAGAGTCTCACACGGGATTGTTGTTGCCGTTGTTCTCCAAAGAGTTCCCGATGCGAATCTCCGTTCCGTTTATTTGTTCTGCACAGCAGTCTCGTCTGTTAGTGACGACCACTCCACTAACTCTGTAAATCTGTAGCAGATCCAGCCTCCACCACGGGTTATTCTCATTAAGGGTTGAGGAGCATCCCGTGTACAACTGCTGGAGACCTCGATCAACGGCCTTTTCAGCAATCCCGTCCCCAGATGTTGACGACTGTGTAGCAGTGCCAGCTACTGCAAGATTTTCTAGAAAATGTATGAAAACAAGGCATTTACATTGATGTACAAAGTTTGAAGCAGAAGTGAAGATTATTAGCGAACAATGACTTGAGGTGAAGCGAGTCATTTCTGAGAGGCATTGGATCAGTTGTTAACTCAGAGGGCAGAATTTGCTTTATTTTACGCAAGACAAAGACTTTACGAATCAGGAAATTAGTAAGGGTGTCTTCTAGCAAGGTTGTGAGACAGAGAACAAGCACTAATATTATTGCAGCTCTTAAAGGCTGAGTTTACACTGGCACAAAAAAATCTGGGCCCGTATATATAAAACTTCTAAGAAATGTTTTTAAGAATAGTCTTAAGCTTTGATTTAGTGTCAAAAAATACTTAGTAAAAAGTAGGACTTCTCTAAGAGTAAGATAGTTTTATAAAGCAGCTAAAAGCAACTTTCAGTAAAGTATAAGACTGATTCTTAAGTGCTGACTGAAGTTGCACTTAAGTGCTGAAAACTAAGGACTACAATGATGTTAATCCAAAATGGCCGCCCTGAACCTCTGAATCAGCCAATAGTGAGCCTGCAAGGGTGAGGTCACTGCAGCATGACACCAAACATTTAATGTAATTATAACAAAATAATTTAATTAAGACACTGAAACTTTAATATTTAAATGTATTTTTTAATTGCTTTGCATTGTGCAAAATTATCACAAATTAGTATTGAAGGAAGATTGTCAGATTCACCCTTTATTCAAATAGTATTAAAAATGTGTTGAATATTTTGTAAGCGTATTGTGTAGTTGTGCCTGGAGTCAATTGTTTATTTGTGATAACACAATGAAACATTCCAAATTGTACAGACATAATTTAGCCAGGCTTTCATACAAATAAATTATGAACAGGTGAAAAAAAGAGAGGATAATGAAATATTAGAAAATGATTATGTTGCAGACAATATATGTTTTTTTTTCTCCTGTGAGCTTTTTAGTTATTCTAAAACCTGTAGCTGTAGTTTGCCCTTATTTGTCACTTAATATTTAAAAATAATATTGATCTGCTTGCATTGAAATCATTATATGAGAACTGAACTGAGCTGGATGATGACATCACTGTTCCCTTTCGTTCGTCACTACGAGTTCCGTCGGATGACGACGAATGGGGTTTCGCATAGAAAGCCTATCAACTTCGAGTATACAAAACGAGCCAATGGCAAGGAAATGCCATGGGTCTGCGGAATTTGCATGACGTAACTCCGCCCCACCTCGTGGGTATAAAAGGAGGAAGTCCGGCAACATGCAGATATGTTTTCGCTTCGGAGCCAAGTTTATTTCTTCACTCCACAAGCCATCTCTGAATTGTCAGCTTCACAAACGAGTTCCTCAGTGTTGGTGTGACGGCGATCTCCGGCGAGCGCGCGCTTCCTGCTTATCTGTGCAGTGGTTTGCCAGAGAGTGTGTGTCTCCCCGGGCGCTTCAACACTTGAGTGTTTCTCTCACAAAAGAGCTTGCACGCGGCACGTCTTTTTAAAGATGCCTCGCCCGCGTACTTCTGGTTGCGGCAGGTCGGTTTCGGACTCTGATGGGCACGAGCGTTGTCTAGTGTGTTTGGGCATTGAGCATGCTAGAGCAGCACTTGTGGATGACTCGTGTTCTCTCTGTGAGAACATGACCATCGCGTCATTACGGTCGAGACTCAATGAGCTCGTAAAATATATAAATATAAAAATATTTTCCTCATAATTTGATGGTTTAAGCAAACTTGTAGAGTAATTAAAAAAAAAAAACTCTGCACATCACGTTTGGCCACCACTGTATATTTGGTGTGGTCAGTGTCACAATAGTGCTATTCAAGAGCCTACTAACTGTGGACTGAAGGGCCCGAGTCATCACAGGTGCACTGCTGAATTCCAGCCGCCAAAAATAAATATTACTTTAATTTCATTGCTATAGAACTTTTTTAAAGGTAAGTTACAAAAAGAATACCTTGATGATTCAACTTTTTTTATCGTTTGATCAACTCATTTTACTACAATACATCATATTTTCGTTGAAAAGTTCATGGCCTAATCTCTTTGCTTCCATCTTGTTACTCCTAACTAGGTTAGGAGACCTCTCCAGCTCTCTAGTAAAATGAGTTGATCAAATGAAAAAAAAAAGTTGAATCATCAAGGTATTCTTTTTGTAACTTGCCTTTAAAAAAGTTTTATAGAAATTAAATTAAAGTATTATTTATATTTGGCGACTGGAATTCAGCAGTGCACCTGTGATTACTCGGGGCCCTTCAGTCCACAGTTAGTAGGCTCTTGAATAGCACTATTGTGACACTGACCACACCAAATATACAGTGGTGGCCAAACGTGATGTGCAGAGTATTTTTTTTTTTTTTAAATGACCCTACAAGTTTGCTTAAACCATCAAATTATGAGGAAAATATTTTTATATTTATATTTTTTAAATATTTTAAAATATAAGGGAAGAACAAAACACTAAACTTAGTGAAAGTATTTATCTGACAAAATTATTTACCTATAAAGTCACCTTTATTTCTACAGTGCTTTTTACAATACAGATTGTTTCAAAGCAGCTTTACAGAGATTACAGGAAAATAATGCAACAAAGTTAGTCTTGGCTGTACAGCAGCTCTAGAAGAAAATAGTGTCATTGTCCTGCTTAAGTAAATTCAGTGTTTATTAAATTCAACCAGAAAGACTCGGGAGGCAAAATGACGTGACAAAGTTTATTAACAGCCCAGCAAGCAAGTATTGTGTTATAAAGTTCTGTTGCGTAGGTCGCAATCCGAGGGTAACGGAATCTGTTTTTACTGCCAGAAGACGCAGGCGGAGCCGACCCCCGGGAGGTATGAGGGAGGGATATTAGTCTTCCTGGCAGAACTTAAGCTAAAACATTCATTTCCATTTTAAAAATAATTAGTTATCTATTTAGTTCATTTATCTCTACAGCCGCTCTGGTGAAAACAGTGATGTCATCATCCAGCTCAGTTCAGTTATCATATAATGGTGTCAATGCAGGCAGATCAATATTATTTTTAAATATTAAGTGACAAATAAGGGCAAACTACAGCTACAGGTTTTAGAAAAACTAAAAAGCTCACAGGAGAAAAAAACATACATTGTCTGCATAATCATAAATTGTATGAAATGATGGAAAGACATGGTTCAGATCACTCAAAACATATGAAAATGGAGGCGCCCTTATATGGTCAGTAAGGAAGCTGGCTGTCCATCTAGTGAAAACGTTTGGTACTACGCCCAAATAAAATCTTACTGAAAGCTCATTTTTTGAGATATCAACCTAAAATTTGGAACACAACTTGTTTAGATTTTTGGCTTTAATTTTCTAGCAGTTTTAGAGTAAAATATATTTTATAATATATATATTTTACATAAAATATAAATAATTATATTTTTACATTCTATATTTTCATAAACTCAAACTTATTTAACTTTTTTTCTGTTTCACTTTCATAATTTACTTCACTTCTACAATATCTGGCAAATGTTTTCTTAAAAACAAGACCAACCATATGTCTATATTCCAAAGCATTCTTGAATTACAACCATTTAAGTTATTTTTTTATTGCTAGTGTGTCCTCACATGAGGACATCATATGGTAAATTATAGACCCACTGTCCTCACATGAGGACATCATTTTCTGCAAAAACTACTTCCTGTACAAAAATAAATTTTAGTTATTATATTTATAAAGGTCCGACTCCTACTTATCCCAAATAGCAAGAAAAATTATAAAATGCACACCAGGCAAACGCTCTGGTCTCAGGAGGTTAAGTGCAACTTCAGTCAGCACTTAAGAATCAGTCTTATACTTTACTGAAAGTTGCTTTTAGCTGCTTTATAAAACTATCTTACTCTTAGAGAAGTCCTACTTTTTACTAAGTACACTTAAGTCAAATCTTATGACTATTCTTAAGAGCATTTCTTAGAAGTTTTATACATACGGGCCCTGATCTTTCACTCACATCTGACACAGATCGGGTCTCGGCTATTATTTTTGTTTTACGGTGTATATATATATATATATATATATATATATATATATATATATATATATATATATATATATATATATATATATATATATTACATTCATTTTCATTTTGGCTCCTGCGATGGGTGGGGGGGCGTCCCATCCCTGTGCGTTGAGCCGACCAGATGAACCAGTTGTTTCCAGTGCTGACGGTCTTGTGCCAGCTGCTCTGCATCCTCCACAGCAACTCCATGTTGTTGGAGGTCGCCCGCAAGGACGTCGAGTCATCGGGTGCGAGGTTTACCTCGTGGTCGTCTCCAGCCTGCGGCCCTCGGATCAAACTGGAGAATGGCTCTCGTCGGATGGTCAGGAGGGAGACGGAGGACATGGCCAAACCAGCGGGTGCGACGTTGCGCAGCTAGGCAGGATGCTCTGGGCTGGCACGTGCGGGCTCTAAGCACTTGATTGGAAATCCGCTGGGGCCACCTGATGTTCTCAATGGTCCTGAGGGCCCTGCTATCAAAGCCATCTAATCTAGCAGTCAGTGTCTTATTTAAGGGCCAAGTCTCTGAGCCATAAAGCAGGATGGAGAGTACTGCCGAGTTGTAAATCCGGAGCTTCGTCTTGCGTGAGATGGTCTGGTGCCGCCAGAGTGGTTTCCAGAGAGACTGCAGGGCTGACGCAGCCAGGGCTCTTCTGCGGGTAATCTCTGGTTTTAGGTCCCCGTTGTCTGTCACTAGGGATCCCAGATACACAAAGTTCTTGACAGGCTCTACAATGTAATTGCCAAGCCGCAGGGAAGTTGGATGCGGTCCGTCACCAACATACATGAACTTGGTTTTTGTCCAGCTCACCTGAAGGCCAAGCTTCTTAGCCTCTTCACTGTATATGCCCAGAGCGTCTCTCAGCTGGTTGTAGGACGTGCTGAGCAGGATGGTGTCGTCAGCGTACTCCAGGTCAGTTAGGTGGTAACTGCCGAAGGACACACCGGGGACCCGTTCACAGACCCTAGACATCAGATGGTCAATGATGCAGTTGAAGAGATCAGGAGCAGCCACACAGCCCTGGCGAACGCCACTGGAGATGGAAAACCAGTCTGAGTCTCTGCCGTTGATGCGGACACAGCTCTGAGCGTTGCTATAAAACAGCTAGAACAGGAACAACTATCTTGGGTGGTGCTCCAAGGGCGTGTAGGATACTCCACAGTGAAGTTTGGCAAACGGTGTCAAAGGCAGCCTTCAGATCTATGAATCCGATGTAAAGATGGCGATCTTTACGGAATTCATAGGTCTTCTCTATCAGCAGGCGAACGGCGGAGATTTGGTCTGTTGTGGAGCGGTTAGGCATGAAGCCAGCCTGCTGGGGACGGCGGCTGCTTCTGATGGCTGGGAGAGCACGGGTGAGCAAGATCCTGGTAAAGAGCTTGCCGGGGATGGAGAGAAGGGTAATGCCTCTGTGGTTGCCGCAGACTAACCTGTCGCCCTTACGTTTCCAGAAGGGCAAAATGACTCCTCTGGTCCAGTCGCTGGGAAGCCTCTCTGTCTCCCACACCACATTGAATATGTGGGTAAGCCACCCGACGATGGTCTCACCGCCGGATTTTAGCATCTCAGCGGTTATTGCACAGATGCCGGGGGCTTTCCTGCTGTTAAGTTTTTCCAGAGCGGCTCTGACTTCCTCAGGTGTGACAGGGTCTGTACTGCAGACAACACTAAGAGCTGCAGCATTAGCGGCCGATGAGATGGCGGTATCAACTGGGGAGGTACCGTGCTGCAGAAGGAGGCTAAAGTGCTCTTTCCAGCGTTCAAGGCAGTTTGCTTCGGTTGCTATAAGGTGGCCATCGGAATCTTTTACCAGGGCTGTCTTGATGCGTGGACCATTACGGGCTTGGCGCAGCAGACTGAAGACACGGCTCATATTGTTATTATTGGCCGCGGACTCTAGGTGTTTAGCTTCTGCTTGCCAGAACTTCTCCCTATCCTCGGCTATAGCCACATTGCGCTGGCGGTTCAGTCGCTGATACTCCGTCATGTCACCTCGGAGCCGGGCCTCACGCCGCCGGTCAATGATGTTGAGTGTCCTCTCCGAAATCCAAGGCTTTTTCGGGAAGGTCGAAAGCATCCGAGGACATTGTGAGCTGACTGGATGACACTTTCCTTGAAGGTCTGCCAGTCGTTCACCTTGTCGATAGCCAGGTTATCAAAGGTGCGGCGGATGGCGCAACTGAAGTCTGTGGCGATGTTTGGATCACTGAGTAGGGAGGAGTCGAGGCGAGGCTGAGTCTTGGTGTGCTGGTTGGCTCGCAGTTTTAACTTGAGCTGGGCCACCAGCAAGCGATGGTCTGTGTTTCCAAGCTCTGCTCCTCGGTACACGCGGCAGTTGGTGACAAACGGCTTCCAGCGTCGAGAGATGAGGATATGGTCCAGCGCTTTCCTGGTTCTGCCATCTGGGCTGTACCATGTCCAGTGATGGATAAGCTTCCGTGGAAACCAGGTATCAGCAATACAGAGGTTGTTGTGATGGCAGAGAAGGAGAAGGCGGTTACCATTGTCGTTTGTGAACCTGTCAGCAAAGGTTGTGCCGACAGGTGAGCCTGTGGACCGATCACTGCTAGACAGAGAGGCGTTGGCATCGGTGAGGATGATGGTGATGTCGTGTGGTGAGGCTTGGCCAACAGCCTGATGGAGTTGGTCAAAGAAGGCATCCTTTGCATCCTCATCAGTGACATCGGTGGGGGCATAAGCAACGATTACTGTCATCTTGCCGTGTTGGTGGAGAAAGCGGGCCGACAGCAATCTGTCGCTCAGGGGTGTCCAGTTGATGAGGGACTTGCGGAGGGCCTTTGGGATGGCAAGTGCTACGCCATAAAGGCCTGTCCGTCTCTCGGGGCCACTCCAGAAATACCAATGGTCGCCTGCTGTTGTTTCGCCATTGCCGTGCCATCGAACCTCACAGAGCCCTGCCAGGGAGATGTTATAACGGCAGAGCTCTCTGGACAGCAGGGTGGCAGCTCCAGGGCGAAGGAGTGTCTGGACATTCCATGTGGCGACTCGCGTCCTGCGGCGAAGGTTTAATCGTACTCGTTGGTCGGGGGCTGGCAGGGGTCCGTTACCGTGTTGGGCTGTCCGGCTACTTTCTCTGATCGGTTTCGTAACAAAATAGTTTCTCCTGGGTGGGTTGTTAGCCCTCCGCAGGATAGTCGGTTGGTGGGGCTGCCACCTCGCAGCATACCGACATGCTGGGGTCTTTGTTTGTCTGGAACCTACCCTGGAGACCGGCCCGCCTAGGGTGACCCTACTAGGAGCGAGCTCCCGACGGTATCGCTCTCCAGGGTCACTGGAACACGCAAGCCCCCTCGCCACGTCAAGGCCAGACCCGAGAGAGAGATATATATTACAGCGCTACTTTAATAGATACGAAAATTATTTCCGAAAAATATATCTGTTCTGTCAGATTTTCTGCTCCAAAACATTCATGAGTATTGACAGCTGTCATATTTTCCATGCTGGCAAATAATCATGACCATCCGACATGAATTATAAATAAATTTAATAGCACGGCCATTCAAAACCTGGGTCTACCATGTGCATAGTAAAACGATCTTCGGAAATAATTGTATCGGATTCCAGTCCTCTCTAAGGTAAATGTAAACAGACAGGCCAAAAAAATTGGATATGGTCAAAAGATCGGATCTGTGCAATAAGATTCAAACAATGTTTACAGGTGAACACTAGGTCTATTAATAAAACAATGGTGAACTACTATCAATAATTTTATTCATCTGATGTCACAATCCCTGGAATTGAAATTATTGACTTTCAGGAGATAATTGCCATGTTTACCGGAGGAGGATAGGGAAATACTTTGTAAACAGGCTTCTAAACAGGAGGTTTAAGATGCCATCATGTGATTTAAAGGGGAACTTCACATAGCCTTCTGACTCAATGTAAGGCTATGGTCATTTTTATGGATGCCAAAAAACGCTTTTGACCACTTGGAGTGGAAGTATTTGTTTGAGGTCTTACGACTTGTGGGTTTGTGGGGATAACTTGAATTGGTTAAATGGTTAGTAGGGTGTAACTATATTCGAACCGAACCGAAAAACCGCGATACAGAACCTACGATTCGTATCGCGATACTCTCATGGCGTACCGAACATGCCCTGCCCCCTGCTACCCCGGCCCCGCCCAGCCCTGCTCATTGGACCTCATGTCTTATGTGTACACAACAAATTCAGTTTTGTAGCCTAAATACCATTAACACCATACAATAGCAAGCTCTGTGTTTTGTTACTTTAGATAATAAGCAAGGCGTAATCTTTCAAATTCTGACTATTTGATCACAAAATTCAAACAATAAATGGCGTTTTGGCGCTCTTTGATGTGGCGTGACAGATCACTGTACTAGCTCCTCATTCAAGCGCAGCGCGGTGCGTGAGTAATCAATCAATCAATCAAATTTTATTTGTAGAGCGCCTTACAACAACCAAAAGGTGCACAAGGCGCTTTCCAATAAAAACATCAATAAAGAACAAAATTAAAAACATAAGTGTACATAAAATAGCAGAAGATACGGGACGGAAGCTACGTGTTAAAAGCTTGTCTGAATAAATGAGGTTTCAACTGCGATTTAAAAGTACTCAGCGTAGTAATACTTCGCAGGTGAGGTTGAAGTGCGTTCCACAGCTTTGGGCCTTGGACGGCAAATGACCGACCACCAAACTTTTTATATCTGAATTTAGGAGTCACCAAAGAGGAGTGTTCAGAGGAACGCAGGGTTCTGACTGGTTGATAGACCGTTAACTGTTCTGAGAGGTAGGCCGGGGCCATACCATTGATGGCCTTAAACACAAACAACAGGACCTTATACTCCACCCTAAACCGCACCGGAAGCCAGTGGAGCGAACGGAGGACTGGGGTGATATGTGAACGTTTGGAGGCATTGCAAAGGAGACGTGCTGCTGCATTTTGAACCAATTGAAGCCTATTGAGGAGTGATTGATTAAGTCCAATGTAAAGGGCATTGCAGTAATCTATCCTCGAGCTGATGAAGGCATGAATGGCCTTTTCAAGATCAGCTCTGGACAAAAATGGTTTGACCTTACTCAGGAGCCTTAACTGATAAAAGCTTGCCTTCACGACTGCACTGATCTGTACATCGTACTGCATACTCTTGTCTAAAATAACACCCAAGTTACGCACATTGGGTGAAAACTGAGGTGTGAGCGGACCGAAACTGAGAGACCCATTGGGTGAGTCCGGGTTGAACAGGATGTACTCAGTCTTGCCTTCATTCAAGTGAAGGAAATTCTGGGAAAGCCACTGTTTGATGTCCTGAAGACAGTTATGGAGAGGATCCAGCGCAGAACGATTACTCAGAATCACAGGAAGGTAGATCTGGAGGTCGTCAGCATAGAAATGGAAATTAACATTGTGAGGAGGAAAAGTCATTAAGCATTACTGAAAAAGTTCTATTAGTGAGATATGAAGTAAACCAATTAAGCACTGCGCCCTGCAGGCCGACAATATGTTGAAGACGGGAGATGAGAATGGCATGATCCACGGTGTCAAATGCAGCGGTCAGATCCAGTAACACCAAAACCACAGAGCTTTTACAGTCCAGGGCTCCAAGAATGTCATTATGGACCCTCAGTAGTGCCGATTCGGTGCTATGTCTAGATCTGAAACCAGACTGAAATTTGTCACCAATGTCGTGCCGTTGGAGATGAGACTGAAGCTGGGAGAAAACCAGCTTCTCCATCAACTTGAACAGAAATGACAGGTGAGATATTGGGCGGAAGTTGGATAGTATTGTGGGATCAAGGTTGGGTTTCTTGAGCATTGGTCTGACAATGGCGTGTTTGAAAGCAGCGGGCACAGAGCCCAAACTAAGACAGGTGTTTATGAAGGGGACAAGGAAGGGACCTATGATGTCACTAGCCTCCTTCAAAATCTTAGCAGGAACAGCATCTAGAGTGCAGGTGGTAGATTTCAACTCATGGACTGCTTTTTTAAGGTCCTCAAGAGAAACAGCCTCAAAGTTCTCAAGCACACATTGCGTCGCACGGGTGGACAAGGCAACAGCAGGGGCTTGTGTGATGGTTTGCCTAACCGACAAAACCTTGTCCAAAAAGTATTCTTTAAATGCATTGCATGTATTTTCAGATACATCATTCAAGGCAAAAGACTCAGGATTAATAACAGAATTAATGGTGCAGAATAGGACTCCAGGACGGTGGCTGTTGCTATTGATGAGATTAGAAAGGTACTGTCCTTTAGCTTCCTTCACTGCTTTCTGATAGGTGGCAAGACTGTCTCTGAACATCTCCAGTGAAACCTGCAGCCTATCCTTCTTCCATTTTCGTTCAGCCTGTCTACATTGACGCCTGACAACCCGAGTTGTATCATTGAGCCAGGGGTCCATAGGACCTTTAGTCGTCTTTACTTTGTAGGGCGCAACAGAGTCCATAATCTGGGAACAGATGGTGTGGAAGGAGGAGAGGAAAAGGTCAGGACATAGAGGCGGTGCCAATCCAGCAGTAGAGGCGAAATCGGAAACAGAGAAAGCAGCAACAAAGTCATCAACTGTAGAAGAAGTAATGATGCGACGACGATGGGGAGGCATGGACGTGGGAGTAGGAGGAACAGCACAAATGTCAAACCATATAAGAGAGTGGTCCAAGATGGGAAAATCCAGGACCTCACAAGTTGACACAGTCACCCCACGAGTAATGATAAGGTCAAGAGTATGACCTAACCTATGAGTGGGGCAGGATATGGACTGAGTCAGATCCAATGAGTCTAAAAGTGCATTAAAATCGTTAGCAGGTTTATCAGAGGGGCAGCAAACATGAATGTTAAAGTCACCACAGATTAAAATATTGTCAAACTTTGCCAAAAACTCAGTCAGAAACTCTGAGAACTCATTTAAGAAATCCCTATTTAATTTAGGCGGCCGATAAATTACTCCACATAAAATAGGACAGGGCAGGGTGAGTACAAATACTTGTAACTCAAAGCTGGAGTACCCTCTAGTGAGCAACTGGCGACACTTCAAGGACTGTCTGTGTGCAGTAGCTATCCCCCCGCCCCTACCCGTTTGCCGCGGAGTGTTTAAGCAAAGATAGCCAGCGGGGAGGAGTTCCGAAAAGGCACTGACGTCACCTGGGGAAGCCAGGTTTCGGTGAGGAAAAACAAATCCAGACTGTAAGAGGAGATGACATCATTGAGAACAAATGTTTTGTTATTGAGTGATCTGGTGTTACAAAGTGCCATGCTGAGCGTAGTCGAGTTGACAGGCGGAGGTATCACACGAGGAATTGGACGAAGGTTTCCTTGGACGCAGCTCCGGGTGGATGTATTAACGCGGCGGGGGCACGGAAATGGAGCACCAGTGTCGGAGCCAAGCGGCCGAAGCCACCGATAGCATTCCCGCGATCTTCTAATACTGCCAAGCCTTGAACGATCTCCAGTCCTCGACGACGGAGAATCCAGGTGAGTCCTCAGCCTTAGATATAATCCGCCTCTCCGACCGCGTCTTCTACGGCGCTTACCGCTTGGTAGTAAACAGACAGGGCGTCTCAGGAAAGGAGGAATTGATGTCAATAGTGGCGGTGGTTGTTTGAAGGACTGTGCATTTAGGAGGCGATTTGTTGTAATACGCAATTCCAACAGCGAAGTGCGATCATAAACAATAGACTGCGAGACGGTAGCAAAAACAAACATAACAAAACAGAGGAGCAAGTGGCAGGCCAAACACAGCGGCGCCATCTTCTCAGACCAACCAAGAGTAAACGCATCATCTCTTCCTTTCTTACAGAATAAACATGAATGGACACCTGAAGGTATGTTGAAAATACAGTTTACTTACTGAAAGGCATCATAACTTGTGTAATCGCTCAATCAGTGTTCAGCAGCGGAAAGACATCAATAAAACAGCTTAGTTTGTCACTAGCATTATATTTACCTCAGCAGAACTCATCCAGTGTCCACAACTTGTTGGATCCTAGAGAAATTAACTATTGCGCTAAATAAATCCACTATATTAGCCTATATATTATATTTTACTTAACCTGTTAATGATATCTTGATAATTTAATGTATGTTTAAAACATCTTTCATGAAAATGACAGCAACTGTGTAAATTATTATATTTCAATAACGAATTAGAGTAAAACATAAGTTAATGCAAAAACTGCCTTATGTTCAGTTTACATGTTTTCATACATTGTTGATTGGGTGTTGATTATTATATCTAAAAAATAAATAGCATCTGAATTTAGGCTAAAAGTCTAGGCTCTGTTGTTAACCTTTAATGTTATAGCAAAGTGCAGGCTCCCTATATTTACAGCGACACGTTTATTTGTAATTTAATTAATTTAAAGACAAAAACACATTTTTTTTCATTAAACCACCTTTAAAAAAACAAAACAAAATTTTGTCTTTCTAAAACGAACCAAACCGAGACGCCAAAACCATGGGAAGAACCGAACCGTCAGTTTTGTGTGTCGTTACACCCCTATTGGTTAGAAATAACTAGGGGTGTAACGAGATCTCGTGCCACGAGATCTCGCGAGACTAAGACATGACGAGATTTCCCGTCGAGTGAAAAGCTGTCTCGTGATTTCTATTACCATAGAATATTCCACCGCTACACTCACATTCGCCTAAACTATCGTTTTGCTGTTTTTATAAAAATAATTAAAAACCATTATAAACTAATGTAAAAGTCTGCTCTGCTCATCCAGCACGAGTTGCCGTTGCAATCAGTGCAGCACGAATCACAGTTCACTGATTGCGTGAGGATGGCGGAGGATTCGTTGCGAAACATAGACTAAACGTCTGATCTTATCTTGTATAATGCACGGTGGCCAGATCATCATTCCACATGTGCCAGATGTGGGCCGGATCTGGGCTGACACAATGTTGCTATCTGGGTACGCTTCCACAAAAAGACGTTTAGCAAAAAAAAAATCTTAGGGGGAAATAGGCCAGGATTCTGCTAAAACGCTTCACACTTCAAACCAAATCTACGTCCTTGATATGGTATTATATACTGAATATAATTCTCTACAAACCTGCCAAATACCCGTAGACTTCAACCTCACAAAGAGTAAGAACCTTCTGTTCTCCAGGAATATGAACAATCACATAACGTCCCATCCCATCACATGAGTAGTTGTAGGACTCGCCTGCTGGTATAGCAGGAATAACAGCACATCTACAGACAGAGAGAGAAACAGATGGTGATAAAGATACTGTCATATAATCTTCACATTCACATTAATCCTTCTCATTTGTACTCAAGCTCTCATGTTCTTTCAACCTCAAGAGTCTCACATGGGATTGTTGTTGCCGTTGTTCTCCAAAGAGTTCCCGATGTGAATCTCTGCTCCGTTTATTTGTTCTGCACAGCAGTCTCGTCTGTTAGTGACGACCACTCTACTAACTCTGTAAATCTGACGCAGATCCAGCCTCCACCACGGGTTAGTCTCATTAAAGGTTGAGGAGCATCCCGTGTACAACTCCTGGAGACCTCGATTACCATCAATGGCCTTTTCAGCAAACCAGTCCCCAGATGTTGATGACTGTGTAGCAGCGCCATCTACAGCCCGATTTCCTAGAAAGTTAATAAAAACCTGTCTTGACTCATCTTTATTTTTGACTTCAACTTTTGTCTTTGTCTTTGAGTGAGCTAAGGTGAAAAGAAAAGCCTTTCCTTTTCTACCGAGCTTAAACTTCTATCTCTGCTGCATAGTTACATCAGAGGAAGCAGTTGAAACTAATATCACGTAATTGACGTCTCTGCCATGTTACTTTTCTAAACACTCATGATCGCTGAAAGTGAAATACTCGATGGTGATTAGCTAATTCTTTTACTAATGAAGGCACAAGAATCCGGCTATGGATTTGCCTCCCCCTCCCTTTCTCTATCCCCTCAGATTTGCGTTTTGCAGCTTCGCCACATTTGGGGAAGAGGCTCGATGTGGTTACACATACTGTGGTGAAATTACAATCAATAAATGGGAAATATAACTGGGAATTTTATTAGATTAAATCATCCTTCACACATTTTTACCTCAAAATTTTGGGTAGGCTGGGCCTCCCTTGCCTCCCCCGACGAGCCGCTACTGGCTTTGAGCCAAGACGAGTCCAAAGACGACACACAATGTTCATTCGTACCACTTATTTCAGAGTTTTTCACCCAAATAAAAATGACGAGGATGTGAAAGAGTTGAGAAGAAATCTTTTAAAAATATTACCAGTTTATTAGCGTGTCCAAAACATTTTTTCAGGCAACAAAAAGAACACTAAGACAATTTTACCGTAGGCCTACTCAAGTCCTCTGATTTCATTTAAAAGCAAACAAAGACATGAAAGAATCACCGGATGAGCAATTATTATACAGTGCTGCTACTGACAATGGTAATGTCTTGATTGACCAATCAGGTTCAAGCATTTCAGAGAGCTGTGGAATAAAAATGTATTAAAAGTCAATATTGAAAAGTGCTATGCAACAAAGAATTACCTGCCAAATACCCATAGACTCCGGCTTCAGAAAGACTAAGAATCTTCTGATCTCCAGGAATATGAACAACCATATAACGTCCCACCATCCCGCCGCATGAGAAAGTGGCCGTGGCACCGGGCGCAAGACTAGAAATTACAGCACATCTAGAGAGATAATCTGTCATCAGTTCTGTTCATCTGCAGCAATATTAATCAAAACAAAGGAAGGCTCACATGGTGTTGCTGTAAATGTCAAGGGATTTCCCGATGCGAATCACAGCCCCGTTTATCCTGAAAGCAGAGTTGATTCTGTTAGTGATGGTCACTCTGTTCACGCTGTATACCTTCAGTAGATCCACTCTCCACCACGGTCGGTCTCTGAGTTAGTGTGAGTCCAGCTGTTGAGCGAACCATCAAGTGCAAGTTCAGGGAAAGAGCCTGCATAAATCGATGACTGAGTAGGTTTGCCCCAAAGTGCTGCATTCTCTGGAAAAGTTTTCAAAGAAAAAGGCAAATTTTGTGTCAAACAGAAAGAAAAAAAAAACCAAAGGTTCAAAAAAAATCAATGGTACTTACCTTCTTGTCCATTTGCCCTTTCCACAGTCAATACGATCCCTGGAATCGAGATTCAAGTGAGTATCAGAGAACCAGGATTTGTTGAATCGCATTCAGATTTGTAGTTAATTTACTTTGATATTGTCACTTACACAATATAGTCTGAATGATAATGGAAACATAAAACATTGATCTGTATAATGACCGTATTGGAGAAAACTACTGACACAACAAAAATAATAATAATCGAATCTGTTACCTAACGTAACCTCGGTTCTCTCTAGATGAGGGAACGAGTATTGCGTAAGCTAGCTTACGCTACGGGAAAGATTCCATCTTTCTGAGAAATTGAAGCCAAAAATTATCCTATAATTTTGTATCCATTGTCAACGCAGTTCAGCTGCAGCAGACCATGAGAAGGCTAGCTAGCCGCTCATTGGTTCGCTCACGGAGAACTGCTTAAGCCTATGAGGGAGCGCGGATGAACCCGCGACCAATGAGAGTCTGACTCGCTCTCATTACGTCACCGCCCCCGAAGCGGGCATGGACGAGGCTATAAATACCCCGAATAGGCTGAATAAATCTGTTTTTTTTCAATTCTGAAGCGAACATCGCCAGTAGCACAAGCACGGCCAGGAACGCAATACTCGTTCCCTCATCTAGAGAGAACCGAGGTTACGTTAGGTAACCGATTCGTTCTCTTACGAGAGGTTCTCTCGTATTGCGTAAGCTAGCTTACGCTACGGGAACCCATGGTCAACGCCGTGCGTGCTAAGCATCCACTATTAGTCCCGCGGGGCATCCCGGGGAACACCGAAAGTGGGAATGAATATATGTATCAGTGACAAACGGCCAGCGGAGCGCGCCGGTGATTGTGTAGTACATAAGCACATAAAAGAGAGGGACAGAGCGAACTCGGTCTGTGTGAATTAACCCCCTATAGTGCAGCTCAACCAGAAGAGCTGAAACATACTAGACTGCTAGTAGTTTAGCCTGCAAAGCGGGTACTTCCAGATTGTAAAATCTGACAAAGGTGGAGGGGAAGCCCATCCCGCTGCCACGCAAATGTCGTGAATGGAAATCCCACTGGACCATGCCCACGATGAGGCCATGCCTCTAGTGGAATGAGCCCTGATGCCCAAAGGGCATGGCAGGTCTTTCGATGCGTATGCTGCTGCAATGGCATCAACAATCCATCTGGATAGGGACTGTTTCGAGGCGGCCAACCCCCTGGTGCGCCCGCCGAACGAAACAAAAAGCTGCTCGGATCGTCTGATCGGAGCTGTGCGAGTGACATATAATCTCAGAGCCCTGACCGGGCATAGGAGATTAGAATCTGATTCGCTATCGGAAGCAGGCAGCGCCGATAGGGATATAACTTGTGCCCTGAACGGGTGCCAATCGCCTTGGGAACATAGCCATGCCTAGGTTTGAGAACGACTAATGAGTCATTAGGTCCAAACTCAAGACAGGACGCGCTGGTCGACAGCGCGTGCAGGTCTCCCACCCGTTTTACTGACGCGAGCGCGAGTAAAAAAACGGTCTTTAGCGACAGGTACTTTAGGTCCACGGTGCTTAGCGGTTCGAAAGGGGGAGCTTTCATAGCATCAAGAACTATGGAAAGGTCCCAAATCGGCACCGAAGGGGGGCGCGGGGGATTCATCCTTCTAGCTCCCCTGAGGAAGCGGACTACCAGCCCGTCTTTGCCCAGTGACTGGCCGCGTCGGGGTTCAGCAAACGCCGCGACGGCTGCCACATATACCTTAAGAGTGGACGGGGATCTGCCCTTGTCCAGCATCTCTTGGAGAAAATTTAGTAAGGAGGGAACCTCGCATAACCGCGGGTCCAGACCCCTATCTGTGCACCACTTCGAGAACACAGACCATTTTGACGCATAGAGCCTTCTGGTAGAAGCCGCTCTAGCCTGTATGATCGTGTTAATCACTCCCTCTGGCAAAGCAACGGGTAGTTGTTGATCACCCACGCGTGAAGCGCCCAGCGCTCTGGGTGGGGATGCCAGATCGAGCCGCGAGCTTGGGAGAGGAGATCTGCTCTGACTGGAATGGGCCACGGTGCTGTCTGAGACAGCTGCGTGAGCTCCGGAAACCAAGTCTGACCCTCCCAGTGCGGGGCTATGAGGAGCACCGAGTGCTGCGCTTCTCTGATTCTCTGAAGCACCTGTGGTAACAGAGAGACCGGAGGGAAGGCATAAAGCGGGCGGCTGGGCCAGGTTTGGGCTAGCGCGTCCTCGCTCCTTGAGAAAAATATTGGGCAGTGGGTGTTCTCCGCCGAGGCAAAGAGGTCCACCTCTGCTCTGCCGAATAGACGCCACAGTTTCTGGACTGTAAGAGGATGCAGGGACCATTCCCCGGGGGGAATGGGGTTCCTGGACAGGCTGTCTGGACCGTCGTTCAGCTGTCCCGGCACGTGCGTCGCTCTGAGTGAGAGCAGGTGACACTGAGACCAAACTAGAATGCGCTCTGTCAGCCGGAAAAGATTCCTGGATCTGACTCCGCCCTGACGGTTTAGATAGGAGACCACGGACATATTGTCTGAACGGATCAGCACATGATGGCCCTGAATGCGCGGGAGAAACCGCCTGAGCGCGTTCTCGACCGCCAACATCTCCAAGTTTATGTGTAGGAGGCTCTCTTGAGCTGACCAAGGGCCGAAGGCCGGTGAGCCCTCGCAGACCGCCCCCCACCCCGTGTTGGAGGCGTCTGTCGAGATGACTTTTCGGCATGAAACAGTCCCCATGGAGACGCCGCGCTGAAACCATTCTGCCACTAACCATGGCTGCAGAGCTGTAATACAGGTCTGCGTTACCCTTATCAGCTGGTGGCCCGAGGTCCACGCTCGGTGAGACACACGGCTCTTCAACCAGAGCTGAAGCGGGCGCATGCGCAGTAACCCCAGCTGGAGCACCGCAGAGGCTGAGGCCATACAACCCAACGCTCTCTGAAAAGTTTTCAAAGGCGTGAGTCTGTTCATCTGAAAAGATGCGGCGAGGCGCTGCACACGGTGCGCGCGCTGCGTCGATAGACGCGCCGTCATCGTGACCGAGTCCAGCTCTATACCCAAGAAGGAGATAGTCTGACTGGGTTGTAGTACGCTCTTTGTCCAGTTGACAGAGAGGCCCAAAGCTTTCAGATGGTCGAGGAGAACTGTACGATGAGACAGTAACTCCTCCTGAGACTGTGCCAGAATCAGCCAATCGTCCAAGTAGTTCAGAATTCGCAGCCCCTGACTCCGCAGGGGGGCGAGCGCCGTATCCATGCACTTCGTGAACGTACGGGGTGCCAAGGATAGGCCGAACGGGAGGACGGTGTATTGATAAACCTGGCCTTCGAAGGCGAAACGTAAGAATGGCCTGTGAAGGGGATTTATCTGGATCTGGAAGTATGCATCCTTCAGATCTAGTGATATGAGCCAGTCCCCCTGGCGCACATGCGCGAGGAGTTTTCTGATAGTGAGCATTTTGAACGGTCTCTTTATGAGAGCTTTGTTCAAAAATCTGAGGTCTAATATTGGTCTGAGACCGCCGTCTTTCTTGGGAACAAGAAAATAACGGCCGTAGAACCCCGACTCGCTCATAGCCAGAGGCATCCTCTCTATAGCCTTCTTGCACAACAGACTTGCTATCTCTGAACGGAGCAGTGACACTGCTTCTGGGTTCACCGTAGTTTCTAGCCGCGCTCGGAAGCGAGGAGGGCGGCGACGAAACTGTAAGCGATAGCCTAGCTTTATTGTGTTTAACACCCACTGGGAGATTCCCGGAATAGCTTCCCACGCTTTGAAGCGTGACGCTAGGGGGTGAATGGCTACATGGTCCCCATTGTCGCACTTCGCGGGCTGCGTGAGCGCGCTGACAGTGCTTATAACAGCGGGACTTACACTTGGAGAGGAGCTTAAGGGCCCTGTAACAGAGTGAGCAGAGGTGGGACGCGCACACGGGCTTGTGGGCGCGCTTATGTACTCTGGGACTCGAGCGGGCTTGGCCCGTTTTATGAGAGTGGACTCTGTGTGAGACAGGGGAACTGGAGTGCTTTTGTGTATGAGTGAACACAGTGTTGCGGGCACATTTCGTACACAAGAGGCTTTTATGCTCTTTTTGAGATTTCTCTGGGTCGCCGTGAAAACGGCGTTTGTGCTCATGCAAGCGGGAAGGGAGACCGGCTTGGTTATGGCAGAAAACACTGCTGTAGTAACCGCCTGGGCGGGGACTAACAGAGGGCAGATCTTTGACGGCGGTCCGGCCGCAGCGGGAGAGCGCCGTCTTTTTCTTCTCAGCTGTGCTAGGCAGACTTTGGTTGCTCAGGTTTCAGCGTGATTCTAGGCCGGGGCCCCGAGGAGGCGGCGGCCTGTGGCGGCTGTCAGAGCGGGAACGCGGGCGGCCGCCCTGGCGTCGTTGAGCAGTCTGGTTGTGCTGAGCTGTGCGCTGGGGTGGGGCTCGTGCAGGAGGCCGATCACGTGGGCGGCCTGCAGAGGAGCTAGCGCGACGAGGCAGGAAGAGGTCCATGGCCTGCGAAGCTTTCTGTACTTCGGAGAAGTTGTCGACGATACCCGTGACAGCGGATCCGAAGAGGCCGGCTGGAGAGAGCGGGGCGTTGAGAAAGGCGGCGCGCTCGGAATCTCCCATGTCGGCGAGAGTGAGCCATAGGTGTCTCTCAGACACGCAGATGGCGGCCATGCATTTCCCCAAGGCTAGAGCAGCAGACTTTGTAGCGCGAAGGGCAAGGTCCGTGGCGCTTCTCAAATCCGCGACTGACGGGGGGTTCTTACCGCCCTCATCCCACTCACGCAGCAAATCGCCCTGCAGGATTTGCAGCACAGACATCGAGTGGAGTGCAGACGCCGCCTGGCCGGCGGCTGAGTATGCGCGGGCCGTGAAAACTTGAAGTCGCTCTGCAGGCTTTCGAGGGAAGCACAGGTGATGAGCGCCATCTAGCAGAGGGCGGGCATAAGTGTGCGGCGACCAAGTGTTCAACCGGCGGGATGGTGAGGTAGCCCTTCTCTGCGGTTCCGTCCACAACGCGGAGCGGGGTGGAAGAATCAGAGCTAGACCTGGCAGAGAGCGGGGCATTCCAAGACTTTGAGAGCTCAGCGTGCAGCTCGGGCAGGAAGGGCGCAGCCCGTTTGGCAGCGGGAGTCGAGCGCTGGCGGAAATAGCTGCCGTCCATGCGGTTGATGGTCTGCTCGGGGGGAGGGGACCACTCGAGACCGAGGCGCTCGACGGCCTGCGTGAGGAGGCGCATTAGTTCCTCTTCAATGCCCGCGCGAGTCCTGGAGGATTCGCGGTTCGAAGAGACCTGAGAACCGGACCAATCCTCACTGTCGGAAGCGAGAAGCGAACATGAGTCCTTGATGTCCGCGGCGTCATCGGAGGCAACAGAGCGGCCACTCGGCGGCAACTGTTCGTCCGGAAGCGGCGGAGAAGGAGAGCGGGAGGCTACAGGCTCCGGCGGGATGAACGCTTCTTGCTGGGGCTCCGGCGGCCTCTGAGCGCGGCGTTTCTTCTTCCGCGGCGCAGACAGAGGTGGCTTGGGAGCGCTTTTAGCAGCCAACAGTCGAGCCCGCAGGGTCAACATAGGCATAGTATCACAGAAGTCGCAGCCGCCGTCAGCGAGGGCGACTTCAGCGTGCTCCGGTCCGAGGCAAACGGCGCAGATGACATGGCGGTCTCCAGCCTCGAGAGGAGCGCGGCAGGAGCCGCAGGAATTTCGAGACATCTTTAAAAAGACGCTCGCTCTTTTAGATACAATAGGATTTTTTTTTTAAGCTCTGAGTAAAAGGATACACTCCGTCGGATGGCGCTAGCTCACAGGACGGCTGAAGGTGGCGAAGACGGCCGGCTTCCTCAGTCTCCCAAACGCTCGCTAGAAAGTGCCTTTTCAACGACGGCGGCTTCTCTCTCAGGATCAGCAGATGCAGGTGCGTCGCTGAAGGATGAAAAAATCAGATTTATTCAGCCTATTCGGGGTATTTATAGCCTCGTCCACGCCCGCTTCGGGGGCGGTGACGTAATGAGAGCGAGTCAGACTCTCATTGGTCGCGGGTTCATCCGCGCTCCCTCATAGGCTTAAGCAGTTCTCCGTGAGCGAACCAATGAGCGGCTAGCTAGCCTTCTCATGGTCTGCTGCAGCTGAACTGCGTTGACAATGGATACAAAATTATAGGATAATTTTTGGCTTCAATTTCTCAGAAAGATGGAATCTTTCCCGTAGCGTAAGCTAGCTTACGCAATACGAGAGAACCTCTCGTAAGAGAACTGCAACCAACAGAATATTGCAATCTAAAGTGGGATTAGGAACCATTACCAGATTTGATTGACAAACACAGACAAAGACTGTCAGACTATTTACATACATGAGCACCGACTTAACATAAGATTTGTTTGGTAAAGTAGATTTGTTTGGTAAACTATCCCAGACATCCACAAGCAAAGCCTTAATCTATACCACTGTTGAAACTTGAAGAAATTGATACTTTAATTCATTACTGAGGCATTAAATTGATCCAAAGTGACAGTTAAGACATGTATAATGTTACAAAAGGTTCTATTTCAAATAAATGCTGTTCTTTTTAACTTTCTAGTCCTCAAAGAATCCTGTATCAAAATAAAATGTATCACTGTTTCCACGCAAATGTGAAGCAGCACAACTGTTTTCAACATTAATAATAATCATAAATGTTTCTTGATCATCAGATCATCATATTATAGTGATTTCTGAAGGATCATGTGACACTGAAGACTGGAGTAATGATGATAAATTCAGCTTTGATCACAGGAATAAATTACACTTTACTATATATTCACATAGAACACTTTTTTTTTTTAATTGTTATAATACTTCAATACTGGTTAAAAAATGGCTATAAGTATGAATGTATGAAACCACAACTAATCTAGAATATTTAGAATTTTTTTGCCAATAAATTTCAATACTTTATGCTATAAATCCTTAGTACAGTAGAGAGATGAATGTAAACCAAACTACAAACAGAGCAACATTCTGAACACGGGAAATTGTACAAACCGCAGAAAATATTAGTGTGAATCTAAAATAGCAGATCATTTATGTTGTACTTTACCCAGTAAGATCCACAGGCACTTCAAGAGCTTCTTCATGGCTGATTAAAGGCGTCTGTCTTTCTTTTAGGATGGAGAGTGAGAGCGATACTCGTTTTAGGGAGGACGATGTTTTTAATGCGCATCACATGATCAACCGTGTCTCTCCTCCCTTTTGTCACACTCGCCTGTCTTCAAGCTAACTATTTATGTTTACCTTGTCCTTAACACTTTACAATAAGGTTCATTAGTTAACATTAGTAACTACCTTAGTTAACATGAACTAAGAATGAACAATAATTTTACATCATTTATTAATCTTAGCTCATATTAATTTCAACATTTACAAATATATTATTAAAATCAAAGGTTGTATTGGTTAACATTAGTTAATGCACTGTGAACTAACATGAACAAACAATGTTAATGTTAGTTAATACAATAACTAATGTTAACTAATGAACCTTATTGTAAAGTGTTACCACCTTGTCTTAATGTCTGTTGAATCAATGTGATTTATCTGCCGTTGTTATTGTGTTCATCTTGTGTGTGTGTTCTGCGTATGTGTGCATAAATGTGTGCTCCAAGAGTGTGAAGGGTCCTGGGGTTGGGTTGTCAAATGTTATGTATGTTTGGTGGGTAGGTGTAGGTATGACAAAACTAAAAAACAAATGTATGACAATGAGGATGAATTGAGTTATGTGGATATTAATGATGTAGAATCTATAAATGGTAGTGAAGAGATTATTCTGCACAATGAAATAAATTATAGAGCAAATGAGTTTGGCTGTGACATAGATCCGGATGAGCATTTGTTTAATAATATAATTAATGATTGTGATTACTGTACTGACGAGCAATTTAAATGCATTCATATAAATGGTGCCTTTAGTATTATACATTTCAATAGTAGAGTCTGAACAAAAATAAGTTGGCTTTACTTAGAAAAAGTGAGAAAACCGACTGCCTTAAAATTTCCAAGTAAAGTAGTGTATTAATTTTTAGTTGGCACAACTTATTAACATTTGTATAGAAAACTTGTTAATCAATATACTCAAGTACTGTTGAATCAAAAGCATTAGTTGTGTTAACTTCTCATTAGAGTTCACATTACTAGGAAAATATCTTAAAAAGAGCAAGTAAAGTGAAATATGAATAGTATGTGGTACTGACAAATGCTTAGTTAGTATAGTTTACTTACACAAGAGTTCTAGTAACTAAAAAATAACTGTAGCGAGTACTTGACAATTTACTTTAAATACAATTTATTTGTTACCATTGTTGTGTTTTGCATGCTGAATGTTGAAGTATGTGTAACTCAAGCATGATCAATTACAAGATTGCCACTTTTATGTAATTTAAAAGTTTATGTAATTCTAAAAATTAATTTTAAAATCTTCTAGTTTTATATGTTTTATTCATAGATATTTGTAGTTTGCGGGAGTCCCACGAATCGTTTTATTCTCCCGCAACCCGAACACACAGAGTGAGTGCATTATCACCCGCGCTCGCACTCGGCTATCAAATATTGCCGCGCCGCAATCTATTGCATTGGAAGTGCAAATCTCTCAAGGGCCCGGCACGAAGATAGTGTCGGGAAATATCGGATCAAGGTTGGATCAAGTTCGGATCACATTGTCTCGTGGATAACTGGTCATTCTGGTGTCTTCAATTTAGAACTTGTTTGGTCCCGCGGCCCTCGCAGCCCACAGGTGAAAAACTTAAAAGTTTTTTGCGGCCCTCCAGGTGGCGCTCACGGCCCAAGCGTGGGCCCTATGGTTAAGAATAGGTGACCTAGAGATAAAGACAGTTAATATTATTGAGAAGAGACTTTTCTGCTAACTATTTCCGTAATTTAGTGGCTTTGGGATCTAATCATTTGGATGCAGTGATAAGTTTAATTAGTTCTTTCTGTCTTAACTCTTTCTTAACAAGCTCGATTTTTTTCCTTATCAGTGCAAAAGAGAATCAAATTACTCTGTTGATTATGATCTAACATATAAATGTTGTACATCATTATATCCTGTTAAGTGTCTTTTTTTTTGTGTGGGTACTCACAATAAAAACAAAGTGTTGTGCTTTTCGTCAAATAAAGAAAAATAAACACATTATAAACTCATCCCTCCACACTGGCATTTTCCCTACAGCATTTAAGCAGGCTCGGGTAACTCCACTGCTTAAAAAACCAACATCAAACACATCACTTCTAGAGAATTACAGACCTGTCTCTCTCCTACCATTCATTGCGAAAATACTTGAACGAGTTGCTTTTAACCAAGTATCATCTTCCTGTCTCTGAACAGCCAGCTGGATGTCAACCAATCTGGCTTCAAGAAAGGACATTCTACCGAGACTGCATTACTGTCGGTCACAGAAGCCCTGCGGATCGCAAAAGCTGCTTCCAAATCATCAGTTCTCATTCTCCTGGACCTGTCTGCTGCCTTCGACACTGTGAATCATCAAATCCTCTTGTCCGCCCTCTCATCACTGGGCATCACTGGAACTGCCCTCCACTGGTTTGAGTCCTATCTCACAGGTAGGTCCTTCAGGGTCGCATGGAGAGGCGAGGTATCCAAAGCACATCAACTGACCACAGGGGTTCATCAGGGTTCAGTTCTTGGACCGCTCCTCTTCTCTATCTACACCACATCATTGGGACCCATCATACAGGCACATGGTTTCTCTTACCATTGCTATGCTGATGACACCCAGCTCTACCTCTCATTTCAACCAGATGATCCCACAGTAACGGCACGGATCTCAAGCTGTCTGGCGGACATCTCGGCATGGATGAAGGAACATCACCTGCAGCTCAACCTGGCAAAGACTGAGCTTCTCGTCCTCCCTGCCAATCCGTCTCTACAACACGACTTCACTATCCAGCTAGACTCTTCCTCAATCACCCCATCAAGGTCAGTCAGAAATCTTGGAGTAATCTTTGATGATCAGCTGACCTTCACCGACCACATTACAAAGACAGCTCGATCATGCAGGTTTGCTATGCACAACATCAGGAAAATCAGGCCTTTTCTAACTGAGCATGCAACACAACTTCTCGTCCAGGCCCTGGTCATTTCTAGGCTTGATTACTGCAATGCTCTTATTGCTGGACTTCCATCATGTGCAACTACACCTCTACAAATGATCCAGAATGCTGCAGCTCGTCTTGTCTTCAACGAGCCCAAAAGGGCCCACGTCACTCCTCTGTTCATCTCTCTGCACTGGCTACCACTCGCTGCTCGCATTAAGTTCAAGGTGTTGACGCTTGCTTACAGATTGACCACAGGTTCAGCTCCCTCCTACTTCACTCGCTATTACAAGTCTACATCCCTACCAGAAGCCTACGATCGGTCAATGAGCGGCGGCTCGTGGTACCATCACAGCGAGCCACAAAATCACTCTCCAGAACTTTCTCATTCACAGTTCCATGCTGGTGGAATGATCTGCCCAGACTCATTCGGAATGCAGAATCCCTGACAGCATTCAAAAGACAACTGAAAACTCATCTATTCAGGGAGCACTTAACATAAAAAAAAAAAAAAAAAAAAAAACAAACCCTTCCCCTTCCCTTAAATCCTCCCTTGCTTGGCTTATACTACTCCGAGCTATGTGTGAACTTTGTACTTTGAGCACTTCTTGCCTTGTTTTTTGCCTTTTCACGATGACTCGCTTGGTTTTGTCCTCAGTTGTAAGTCGCTTTGGATAAAAGCGTCTGCTAAATGACTAAATGTAAATGTAAATAAACATGATGCACGTTTTGCCTTCTCTCTGTCAGTGAAGTCCATTCTGAAAGGCGTCCGAAAAATGAACTGTAACTCAGTCAATACTTGTCACAGAGATATGAGAGATTTCTCTTTATGAAGCTGAAATTCTCTTCTTTTAAATGTAGTAATTTATTTAAAAAAATATATATTTCCAGTTTATGTAATCCGTTTGAAACCAAGGAGAGGTACAGTGTTTTCGTTCTCCCTTCATTATCTTTAATTAGCCAAGACCGCCACGCCCCCAGAGCTTTTCACATGGTAAATAGGCGATATATGCATCGCACACGCGGCACGCCCCCGATCAATGCCATAACAACACGAAGTTTCTTCATCAGATTCACTGATAGTTCATCGCGTTTTGAGGATGGCAGCACGCTACTTCTTCAGATGATTCTAGACAGCGAGGAAGAATTCACCTTTTCCTCAGAGGAAGATTGCGACTCGGACGACGAACGGCTGCATTTTGAAGAACGAATTGACCCCACCGAGGATACAAGCTCGGAGTAAGTTGTTTAGTGTTTGTAATTCCTTTTCTGATCATAGAGCTCAAATGAATTTTCAGACTATATTTTGCCTAGTTTTGGCTAGCTTTTGACATTACCTCACAATATCCCTAACATTCGTGTAGGCCGTGTAAACCTTTAAATAACTGCTTAGGTTATAATGATTTAGTGAAATATATCGATCCGCAAGTTTTGTGGGAGTACTTCGGGGGTCTAGTGGCAGATCTGTCGCCAAGCGTGTCAGAGGTTATGGGTTCGAATCCACCCTCGGTATAGTTTTTTTTCTCTCATCAAAACCGAATATGTTCATCAGTGGTTACAGTCTATATCAAGCACACACGTATACAGGACACACGTTTGTGTGCATTTTATTTTGTGATTTCACCGGAATGAATAGTCTCCGCAACGGCGATAGACTGAAGAGCGCGTCCGAGTGAAGACTGCACGCGCGCGCCGCCACAAGAGAACACTGTATCCATGACACTGATAGCAGCGGACACGAGCGCGCAGCTTGAGTTCAAAAACAAAACATTTTAGCGCTAGATCTCTTATTTAAGAGCGGACTAAATTAATGCTCTGCTAGTTAACTGGAGATGTTTTATTTGTATTAGGAACATCTGTTCATTGAGTGTATCAGTAAATGCGTGCGGTCTATATGGGCCATAAACAGATACTCGCGGTGACGCGGTCTACCCATCAATAGATGTTTTCTCCGTCCATCAACAGATACATTGTGCATCTATACACATTAATTGTCCATCAGTTTACTTTGGATAATGTGCTAACAGTTTTTTTGTTTTGTTTTTTAGGAATGTGGCTGCAGTGCTCAGTGCGATCGAGAATCATACTGAGTAAGTGCATAGATGTAATATTTTACAGATGTAATGTAGCCTAATTGTGTTTACATCGTCACCATCAGCCTTCAGAAATCATTCTGATATAATTTTTTTTTTCAATCAATGTTGGAAACAGTTGTGCTGCTTAATTTTTTTTTAACCTGTGATAGTTTTTTTAGGATTCTTTGAATGCATTTTTTTTTTGGTCTTTTTATGTTTGTTTTTTTTAAAGATGTTTTAAGTGATATGAATGACTTTAAGTCTTTATGTTCTTAGGAAAGATTATTATTTTGAATAAATGCTGTTCTTTTTAACTTTTTATTCATCAGTGAATCATTCTTAGTTCAGGCTGCCTCATAGCACCTTGGGTCATTAGCCATTGGGGGAGTGTCTTTAGTCTTCCCAGGTGTAAATCGCATTAATATTCATGGCCTTTCACACTACCCCAAGCACTGCTGACACAAAAACTGACGTAAGAATCGTTATATTGTTAAATCGTTATATTGTTGTTTGTGGAAGACTGGTCAGAATGATTTTCACTTCAGTTTGAAGTAAAAATTCTAGCCTACAAGAATAGTAACTCAAAAGTATTGTGGACAACTATTCAGTATGTGTTAAATGGCCTTATTGCTGTGACATTTTTTTCCCCAAAACGTACTAACCACGCATAATATTTTTTTTCTATAAAATACAAACATGTACATCCATTTTGCTCACATATTATTGTAGCAGAGTTTGTGCTGAATACAGCAAATTTATATGTTGTCAAATGGTATGTTTTAAGTAGCTGAAATAAGCACAAATGTCAGGGCATGTAAAACATCTCAAGGGCCCCAAAAACACCTCAGACCCCAGAGGGTTAAGTTGCAAGTCAGCTCCAGGATTTTTGATACATTTTTACAAAACATTCATGGTCCCCAGAATATTTTGTTGTGGGAATATCGGAACATGCATACAAAGAAAAAACGGATCCTCTGCTTTAAAAAAGAAAAAGAAAAAACTTGTATTCTAGCTTAATACATTCTTTTGATCAACACTTTATGTCCTTATGGACATTTTTGGCTTTTTAAGTTTTTTATCACTTTGCCTGCGTTAATGCTAACTGCATAAAATTTGGCACAAATGTGTATTTTTATTGTAATTTTACTATTTCACTGCCATTTCCTTTAAAAAAATATTTTTGGCACTAGGTACAATTTCTTTTCCCTCTTAAGCCGCGTTTCCACCGTAGGAACTTTACCCAGGAACTAGGAACTTTGGGCTGATACTCGGTGTGTTTACACCATAGGAACCAGGGTCTAAATGAAGTTCCGGGTAGATATTTACCCCTCCGAAAGTCCCTGCTTACGAGGTAGTACTTTTCAAAGTTCAGGAACTTTCGCGGGTGGGGCTTGTGCGCTGCCGCATTATGATTGGATAACTCCGCGATTTTTAGAATCTATTGCAGTTCGTGGCTTCATGCAGTAATAAAGTTCCATGCAGTAAGAGTTGTCTGTCTGCAAATATGGAATTTAACAAAAAATAAAAAAGGCCGCTGGACCGACGACGAGATTCAGGCTTTATTAAGCGTATTTGCGGAAGAGAGACAAATTTTCTGCGCGTTCGTCCCAGCCGTCTCACGGTCATGTCCGCAATAGCTGATAACATACACTGTCTAATTTTAGATCTAATGTTAGCATTACGAGCTTTCTGAACACACTTTAATATCAGTGCTCGTCTATTTTCTGCCGTTTTGTTAATGACCTTGTTAGTAAACCAATACATCTCAAACAACTGCAGCACAGTGTGAATCTCTTCCATATTTATTATAAATGTGGCGCTCAAAACTGATTACTGTCTTTTTACAGTCTACTGTATGTCACAAGCAAGCAATGAGCAGTCGCACGCAGTTTACCCGGTACTTTAGACCACGCTGTAAATGCAGAAAGCTACCGGTCTGGGGCAAAAAAAGTTCCTGGGAAAAAAGTTCCTGGGACAAATAGTTCCGGGCAATTGCGGTGGAAAACGCGGCTTTAGAGCCTTTTGGACAAAAATGGCCCCATTGAAACCCATTAAAACTGCAATTTTTAATTCCAGGGTCATTTAACTATAAAATGATGCAATCTTTGTTAAGAGGCTTTCATTCTGTTGGCAAGGCTTCAAAATTAAAATGTTTACTTTTTTTACCAGATGGTGCCATTTTTCCAGGTTTGGCCTATAAAGCAAATACTCGCTTTATTCCTGTTTTATTGCTTCGGCATATTATAGAGCCAATTGGATAAATTATGCAAAAATAATTGTGTGGATGTGTTGGTATGGATCTCTGAGTGTGGTTAGTATGTGTGTTATAAAAAAAAATCTGTGTGTGCTTGTAATATTGAGAGAGAAAAAATTAAACTGCAAATCTAAAATCCAATCACTGTGTGCACCAGTGGAGTTTTGCTGGCACCCAATGAGGAAAATCTGTTTCTGTGTAGCTTCAAACCTCTGTGTAGCTATGTGTTGTAACACTCCGCCCTTTACTGCTCTTTTTTTAAACAGATGTGTCACTATATAAACGGACAAGGGGATCTTTAGAATAAAAGCAATAATCGTGAATATCACAAACTTCAATAATGACACATACTCAATGCTTTCTTAAACAGATAAACATGCCCAAGAACAGGTGTATGGGAGTTAATAAGGCATACAGCAATAAACTAATATTCAGATGGCGCTGAACAAACTTCAACAAAAGACGCATCAACCAGTTCAATTGACTGACGCGCATAGTGCGGTATATTACAAAGGACTCAATTATCCCGTGCACCCTCACAATTTCCCCCTTTCATTGTCCCAGTCCACAAAATTAAAGCAAGAAAAAAACTTCCAAGCTGACTCAAGAGCGCGCTCCAGACTTTCCAACCAGAAAACAATTAGTACGTGAGAATAATCCACTGTCCGGAACTTGACGAAAAAACGTAATCCACAACTAAAAAAAAGGAAAAAGTAGAGCATTGATCTCGTGGTATTCCACTCCAAAAAATACAAAAATAGAACTGATCTCACCAGATCCCTAGAACATCGGGCAATGATAACCCACACAGTTAGAAAGTTTGAGTCTGGGCACATCCTCTTGCCGGAGACGCGCACACGAATAAACAGTCCAGGTGGTTCAAAGTTTCTGTCCTTCTCGCTCACATTAAAGCGTCCCTTAACGTATCGTTTGAAAAACACTATCAAACCATAAGGAACAAGCTTTACATATCTATAGCTGCAGCAAACAATACTGGCGCCATGTATTCAAAACACACCTGTCCCTTTTTTGATTCTCACCACACCCCTAAGTAAACTTTGGCACACCTTGATAGAAATTAAGGGTGGCCGAGGCCTTAAAGAGATATCCCCCATTCTCACCAAAATATACAGTTGAAACTAACCCAGATAGCATGGTGACGATACAATGTTGAGTTTTGATCTAAAGTTAAACCATCATTTTGGTTAAGATTGACATTTCAATGTTTAAAGTGTGCTGGATCAGCATTGAAATTTTGATGAAAGCCAACAACACACATGGGTGGAGACAGTGACATTGAACTAACAGTGATTTGTAGTTGATGAGCACAAGATCATTCAGGCGTAGGGTGGCCATTTCCATGACACCAAAAAGGAGGACAAATATATTTTGGTGATCGGTGATTTTGTTGACTTGGGGGGGGGGGGGGGGTATGGGGGGGGGTATGTGGCGGGGTGCTGGGGCACGCAAGGTCTCTCGCTCTCTGCCGCGCGCTGCACGGTTTGGAACACATACAGTATGTTCTGTCTCGCACGCGCGGCTCCAGAGATTTGAACAGGCCGGTGACACACTGGCTGCGTGGCGTGCGCGTCTCAGCTGCGTGGCGTGTCCGTTTTTATTTCGACTCCCATGTTAACAGGTGAGCTTGCACACTGCCTGCGTGACACGCGCGTCTCATGCTAGAAATAGAACCGACGCCTATTTTTCACGCGACATGCAAGCGTGTGGGAAGCGTTTCCAGGCAAAATACAATAGGAAAATATGTTTCTATGTTATTTTGTACACGAATACATATTAATAAATTACATTTTTGACAAATTCAGATATAAATATAGGCCTCATTTAAAAATAAATAAATAAATAGGCCTAATTATCAATTTTCAAATATTGCACCTGTCAAGACAGAACGAAATATTCTGTAGTCTATTTTGCTGTCAATAATGCTGTGCTGACATTGTCTTTATCAGTAGGCTTTATGCTTAACACGAAGTATAGGGCTTCCACAACTTTCTCCCATATGTTGAACAAGGGTGATGCGTGTCAGCAGCGCCGCGTCAGACACGCTTCTGATGTGCAAAGACACAGAAAACGCGACGCAGCTGACACGCAACAGAAACGCCACGCTCACGCCACGCAGCCGGTGTGTCACCGGCCTAATTTAGGGGAATCAGAGAGCCGCTATCATTATGCGGGCTTTTTATAGGTTAATTTTTTTCAACAATTCAGCGCAACTCCAAAAAGGAGGACAAATGAGTGTCCGGCTTGAGGCTGCGCCGGACGCCGGACAGGGCGCTTAAAATCCGGACTGTCCGGCCAAAATCCGGACGTATGGCCACCCTATTCAGGCGTATCTCTGCAGAACACTAATGGGTGTTTCTCGATCAGTGGGGCGTTTTCAATCCACAATGGGCATTTCAACCGCTTTACCCGATTTGCTGTAATCCACTGTGGGCTTGGTTTAGGGCTGGGCCTTCATGATTTTAGCAAGTCTGTTGAAAAATGGTTGAAAAACATTTACCTGCATTGTAGTTTGAAATTGGCCACTGATTGGTAAACGCCTATTTTGTCTTTGCATGTGCACTTCTCAGTAGTCTAATGCTTCCTCATTAGAGAGAAAACAGGTGCATCCTATACAGAAGTCTTGTTTGTCGAATCACCTGACATACTTACATGACTTCTCTAGCACAGATTCAAACAATGGTGCATCTACCTTATTTCTCTGTTCCTTTGTTTTGCATGCTTATTTGTTTGATATGTGTTGTTACTCACTATAATTAGATTACAAAGTTATTAAAGTGTTTGAATAAAGCATCTATTTTTCTACATTCTTAAAAATGCATCTTGCTTTAGTAAAATTTATTAGGAATTTCCTGAATAAAGTTATGTCATTTAACAGATTTCTTAGGTCAAGAGACATGAACATGAGCATGAATGTTAACATAGCCCATGTCTTGTATCGGTCAGTGCTTCCATGCAGGACACATTGCTCCTTTAGTAGGAGTGAAGGCAGATGAAGATGGACAATTAAAAAAGCACCTCCTGATAATGCTGACATTGATCACACACTGAGTTGTTGTCGACAGCATAATCACCTGACCTGGGACTTGATGATATCCTGTATCTTATCACTGCTTAATCAGGTAATCATTAATAATCCTGAATCTGTATTAAATTTGAGAAATAACTGATTTCCATTCAGTTTAGCTTGTTTTCACTGAAACACAATAACAAAAAAAACATGTAGTGTTTATTAAGAAAGTGACTGACATGGCTATTTTGTGATATTTAAAGAGATTAGGGTCTACATAAGGTGAATCTGCAGCTTTAAAGGGATAGTTCAGCCTGAAGTTAAAATTATGTCATCATTTATTTACCCTCAAGTTGTTCCAAACCTGTATGAATGTCTTTCTTCTGCTGCACACAAAAGAAGATAGAGTGAATAATGTTGGCAACCAGACAGTTGATGTTAGCCATTGACTTCCGTGGTATTTATTTCCTACTATGGAAATCAATGGCCACCGTCAACTTTCTGGTTACCGACATTTAAGAAAGAAACTCATAAAGGTTTGGAACAACTTGAGGGTGAGTAAGGGGGCTTTTCCACTGGGCTGGTTTGCTGCGGTCCGAGCCCGGGTGCGTTTGTTCCCGGCGCCCCCCGCAGCGTTGGTCTGGTTTCACACTCAACTTGATTCTATCGAACCCTGGTGCGTTTGCGTGCATATGACGTCATCGCAAACGTGCACGACGCATGATAGAAAACACAACGTGGATCAATATTGTTTTTTTTTATTATTAATTCGCTGCTATTATGTGCAGTTGAGTGAACAATACAGGTTTACTGTGCGTGTGTCACATAAGGTGGACTTCTGCTGCTTGCAAACGGACTCTTTTGAGGAGACAGTGGATTTCCAATTGTGTTGCCCTGATTCCACGCGCAATGCAGGAATACACTGCAGGCTCACTCTCGCTCGTTTCCAAGGTAAATCATCAACACTATCATCCCTTACAAGCGTTTTATTTAACTGAATACATCACAATAAGCTAAACGCATGCACAGGTTACTTTACTTCCTGAACAAGTGCGCACCCGAGTCCGTGTTGCTTTCACATTCACGCGAACCGCGGCACGGTTCGGGAGCAACCGAACTCAGACCACCTCTTCCAGGCAGTCTCGGGTTCGGTACCACAGTGTGCACCCAGGTCCCATGACAGCGTTCACATTAGCGATTTTTCATGCGAACCTGCCCCGTTCCGAACTAAACTGCCAGTGTGAAAGCCCCCTAAATGATGACAGAATTTTCATTTCGGGCTGAACTATCTTACTAAGAAATTGTCATTGAAAAAAACTAAGATCTTTTTTATTCTACAAGATAAACGTGTTATTTGAATGCTGTAGTTTGACAGTAAATGAACTGAGAAATGTAATGGCTATAGCTCAGAGGTGTTTGTTCCTCTTCATGAAGAGTTTAGCTCCAGCACTGGAAGTGTTCATTGATCATGATCTTGATTATCTGCCTCAGGTGTGTTTAATTAGGAGTGGAGATAAATCTGACACCCCTGCTACTGCTTTCTTTTGATATTAAAGCATTCATAGAAATAAATAGACAGAATTTTACGATACTATAATCGTAGTTAGAATATTTTGTTTTCAGTGACTTTAAAAAAAAAGTGAATCATATTGTGTTTAGTATATTAACATTATTGAATGTGACTGTATGTATGACAAATGAATTGACTCGTTCTTGAGTAACATCATGCTTTCTTTTTCAGATTCCAGAGAACTCAATGGAAAAGAGGCAGTATCTGATGCAAGACAGATTCATAAAAACCTGAACCGCTGGACCTGTAGTTATGATGACATCAGACTTCTGAAGCCAATTTTATTTTTAAAGGTTGAAATGCGTTTGTCCTATTTCTCCCCTTTATTTAAAAAAAAATGATATTTTAATATATTTGTTGTCATTGATTGATTGAATAAAATAAATTGACTCAACTGCTGGAAAGGTGTCATTTATATTTTAAAATGTTTTCGACAAATTTTTAAATGGTCAGGAATTTGTTGACGCACTATTGAAGTGTGATTGAAATATTAGGCCATGTCCACACTAATACGTTTTCATTTGAAAACGTATATTTTTCTCTCCGTTTTGGCCTTCCGTCCACACTGAAATGGCGTTTTAAGTCAACGAAAACGTAGCTTTTGGAAAACGCTCTCCAAAGTGGATAAATTTGAAAACGCCGTTTTCGCGTTGTAGTGTGGACTGTGAAGCCGGAGGTATTTGAAAATGATGACGTAAGTTTAGTCATGTGATCCATGTTGTACCAATAGATGTTTACCATGATGTTTACCGGTATTGTGCCTGTTATGTGCTATTCACTTTCACACTGTTGCTAAAATATGTTACTTTGCACACTCTTCATATCACAGTACTGCACAGATGATAGAAAATGTACTCACATTTGCTGTCCTGCGGCAATACAGGAGAGCAGTCGCGTTTTAGACCAAACATATGGTGACTGAGTGCGACCTGGACGCATCAGTGAATAGTGAGATATTTTGCTAAATAAAATTATCATGTTAGAAGAATTGCGCGATACCTTTATTATTTATTTTTCCATCTGTATCATCTCAGTGAGCTTTTGTGAGGTTTCACGCATGCGCAGTAAGGTGAATTTATAAGTTTCTCATCCACACTGAAACGTCTGAAAACGCCTAAAAACGCTAGTGTGGACGGAGAGCGTTTTTAAACGAAAATTCCGTTTTCAAATTTATCTGGATTAATGTGGACGTAGCCATGATGTTGTTTCAACATTAATTGGTACACCAGATGGCAACATTGTTTGAAATTCCTTTTCAGGCTTTCAACCAAACGTATTTAGTATCAACATCACATTGTAACATTGATCAAACCATATTACCAAAAATTATTTTTTTGTTAATTTCAGTGTTAATTCAACAGCAGTGATGTAGATTCAACATCATAGTAACGTTGATTCAACAATATTACCATTGATTATTTTTGTTAATTTCAATATTGATTCAACAACAGTAATGTAGAATCAATCATAGTGTAACGTTGATTCAACAATATTACCATTGATTATTTTTGTTAATTTCAATATTGATTCAGCATCAGTGATATAGAATCAATCATAGTGTAACGTTGATTCAACAATATTACCATTGATTATTGTTGTTAATTTCAATATTGATTCAACAACAGTAATGTAGAATCAATCATAGTGTAACGTTGATTCAATAGCATTACCATTGATTTTTTGTTCAACATAGTTCTGAGGGTGCAAAAGTGATGTTGATACAATATCACTTTGTAATGTTGAATCAATACTATTACCATTGGTTTTTGGTTGAATTCCAACATTATTTCAACATTAACTGAGGGTGCAAGAGTGATGCTAAAGCAACATTACTTTGTAACGTTAATTCAATGCAATTAGCGTTGACGCATCAACACTGAGTCAACATTGTTTCAATGTCACCATGCTATCTGGGAAGTATATTACACAGGAATACATACGAGTATCATTCATCATACATAAAACGTATTACATTGGATGTATAATATTTAAGCCACCATAAGAATTACTGTTTCAAAGGAACACTTAAAATTAAAGGGATAGTTCACCCAAAAATGAAAATTAAGTCATTAATTACTCACCCTCATGCTGTACCAACCCCGTAAGACCTTCGTTCATCTTCGGAACACAAATTAAGATATTTTTGATTAAATCTGAGAGGTGGATCACTCCCCCATAGGCTTCCTAAGGGATTGAAACTTGACGGCCCAGAAAGTCATTGAAGAAAATGTTTAAGTATTCCATGTGCCTACAGTGGCTCCACTATAAGTTTATCAAGCGACGAGAATACTTTTTGTGCGGAAAAACAAACAAAAATAACGACTTTATTCGACTATTCCATTACTTCCTTGTGGGCCTGAGACGAGAGTTCAAGAGATTTCCAGGACGCATGCGCGAGAACTGAGATGAGGACGTTCTTCTTCTACTACTATGTACAGCGCGCGTCTTCCTCTGCTTGTAAGAGGCGCGCTGTAAATAGTAGTAGAAGAAGAACGTCCTCGTGCGTCATTAAGCTATGATTTTTTACATTTTTTTATTTAAACGCTTCGGGACCATTTGGTCCGAAGGACCCCAATTTGATGGGTGCAATAGTTTCTAATGTACTAGATAAGATAGTGGCCATCCAGCTAGTAAACCTCACTCGCCTGATCTCCAGACGTGCTTTAGTAACTGACATTAGAGACTGCGGTGTTCGACGTCCTTGTTAGAGCGTCCGCCTCCCATGCCAGAGACCCGGGTTCAATTTACAATAACCACCTTTGGTGTGAGAAATCTAATGTTTAGGAGCCCAAGCTTTAGAAATAGTTTGTTTTTTTCCACTTATTTTGGGTTTTTTGGTTTAATCACGATCAGATTTTTTTCTAGATCCTGTTACAAATGTATTACTTATCCTCACTATTCGGGGAACAAACACAGACTGCACTTCTATCATTTAAAGTGGGTAAAACAAATTCTGTGATTTGAGATTTGGTGCGTGGCATCCTGGAGATATAGTCCGACAGAAAATCCGCACTGATTCTGCTGGGATGCAGCCATCAGCAATCACTCCCAGAAAAGATAACAATTTACAAAGAGCTGTTCGTTACACCATGACATTAACCATTCACTTAGAGAAAATAATCTACTGAACCTTTCATGTCCTCGTCAGTACGTGGGAAGTGCACTGCAAAAAATGATTTTCTTACTTAGTATTTTTGTCTTATTTATTTATACTATCCAAATATCAAACATTTCTTAAATCAAGATGCATTTACTGAATCAAACATTTCTTAAAGGGATACTCCACCCAAAAATGAAAATTCTGTCATCATTTACTCACCCTCAAGTTGTTGCAAGCCTGTATTAGTATCTTTCTTCTGCTGAACGATTGGGGCTTTGGCACCATTGACTTCCATAGTATTTTTTTTTTCTACTATGGAAGTCAATTGTAACCCAGACACAAATTAGTACATTTTCAGTCTATATTAAAGTAAATTGTTCTAAAACAATTAAAGAAACTCCAAATATAAATATATTTAATTACATATTTAATTAAATATGTATGTGAGTGGACAGCAAATAAAACGAAATCTTGTGATAATGTACAAGTTTATTTTAAATATGCAAATCATACATTTTATTATTCATATAGTGATATGTAAATTATTGCAGCAGATTTCAACTAATGAGAATTGGGAATAGCACTGCAGATGTTAGGCATCCAATCAGGAAAACAGGCCGCAGCATTAACTCCGCCCTGTGAGCAACGCAGATTGGAAAAAAATACATAGACGCAGATCAAGAGAAAAAGACGGAAATAGAACACAGAGAGGAGAAAGTGTTTTAGAAGATTAATTGTGAAATATTTACAAGAAATTTTAGAGTTTTCATTTGAGAATAAGTTTGTTATAATTACATCGATTGAGAAATTTTGTTTGGATACTTACCGTGCGTGAAGTCCTGTTGAATCTGTAGATGCTGGAGATTAAGCTAACGCTAACGAAGCAGCTCATCGTGGTTTATTGAAATATGGAAAGATAAACACATGAACAAGAACAGTTGATTAATAGAGGAATCGGTGAGTTAAATGTTTATTCTGATTAATGTGTTTAATCTGATTAACTGTTTACAATACTAATGTGAGACTAAGCAGAAAAAGAAACTAATTTTCACTATGTGTGGAGTGTGGTATCAATGTAAATTGTTGTTTATAAGTTGCTGATTGATGTGAATTGTAAAGAGAAATCACTAAGGATATTGCCCTGTTGTGTGCAGGCCAGTTTTTGCATGTATTTGTTCTATACTGTGGACTTCGTTCTTTGGTGCGAATGCATCGAGTCGCGTGACGAGTTAAGGAAGAAGATGGCGAGCCACCCGTAAATCAACCGAACTTGGATTTGTTTCTCACTTTCCTTTGGATTTGCATCGTTTCAACAGTTCATTCATCTGGAGGATTTTGTTCTCTGTTGACTTAAGGATTGAGGTATTTGGTTCTCTTTGGACTGGACAGTTCCAAGGGCAAGAAGGAAAGAGAGAAGTTACATTTTGTTATTGTTTGAACTAAAATCTGTGAACTGAGAGTAATGATTTGATCTGATAAGATATTTACCTTTCTGAATATTTTCTTTTCTTTCATTATTAATGTGGTGATGAAAAGTTTTGTACATTCATTGAGTTAATTTACACTTCATCAGGGAACTGTAATCGATATTTTGGTTGAAGAAAGGAAAATTCCTAACAAAACTAAAGGTGTATATTCAAAACCTAAGAATATAACAAATGATACCAGTCAATTAAGTGAATTTAATTGAGTCAAAAGTCAGTGAAGAAGATTTTAAATAATAAGCCAACTCAGAACTAAACCCAAATTAACTAAAAGAGAAGGGGAATTGAAGGGTTACATTTTTGATACTTATCCTTTGTCGATACAGTTATATTTACTTTGGGAAATTGTTTTATTTGGTAATTGAATTTAATACGCCATTGAATTGTGTATAATTTCTTTCTTTAAGGAATATTGAATTTTGTCAAAACTTCATTTGGTTGTTTTATTTTTATTTACTAAATTCTAATCATCATTTGCTTCTTCTAAATACATAAAAGTGTGGTTGGAAAAGTTTATGTGTGTGCACCTTTGTCTCCTTCGATCCTGGTGTCTTCTGATTGGTCCATTGAACTTGTTGATCACACGTTCGAGTGATAGTGAATCAACATCTTTGAGAAAACCCTGACTGTAAAGGTAATTATACCAATCTGGCAAAGCAGGTGTTACATATATTTATGGCGAGCCAGCAGCCAGGAGACAAATAGAAACACACACATAAACCAATACTTTCAATTCTAGAGTTCCCCTTGAAAAAATTAACTAAAGACATAGGCCAAGTGTAGAAATCAACCAAACTAAAAAAAAAAAAAGTAAACAGAGATGGAAGTTATAGAGGAAAAGGGTGTAAAGGTCCCAAATGCAGTCCTAGTTAGTGGCCTAACTGAAACTCAAGTGGATGAGGAAGCACTGGACTTTGTAAAACAGTACGGGTCAATTAACAGAATCATTCCATTAAGTGATCCCAGCTTAGAGTCAAAGAGGTCTGTGATAGTTGAGTTCAACTCTGGACTAGCAGTGCAAACCCTCCAGCCCATGCTACCATATACTCAACAAGCGAAGAATAATCCTGATGTCTCTTTTCATGTAACTGCTTTATCAAATGTCTATGTTGAAAGGCTGGGACGAAACACAACCCAAACTTACCTCAACGAGCTGAAAGAGCTGGCAAGTCGCAGTGGAGAGAATTTTGAGGATGTCTTGAAGGGCATGTTGGCTCATATCCAAGAGAGCGTGGTGTCAAACCAAAGTCCTGTACCTGTTCTTTCTGAAGATGATGACGCTTTACCTGCTCAGTCAGCAGAACCATCCTTGACTGAGTTTTCTCTTAAGCCGTCTCAGACACCAATAAATGCTGCACGACATCACTCTGTTCCACAAGTGTCAGCCACAAGCCCAGAATCCCCATCGATCACCGTCAGTGATTTAACCCTCTGAGGTCTGAGCTGTTTTGGGGCTCTTTCGGTGTTTTGATATGCCCTGACATTTGTGCTTATTTCAGCTACTTAAAACATACCATTTGCCAACATATAAATTTGCTGTATTCAGCACAAACTCTGCTACAATAATATGTGAGCAAAATTGATGTACTTGTTTGCATTTTATAGAAAAAAAATAATATGCGTGGTTAGTACGTTTTGGAGAAAAAAATGTCACTGCAATAAGGCCATTTAACACATAATGAATAGTTGAAAACAATACTGTTGAGTTACTATTCTTGTAGGCTAGAATTTTTACTTCAAAATGAAGTGAAAATCATTCTGACCACTCTTTCAGAAACATCAATATAACGATTTGAATTTCTTACATCAGTTTTTGGGTCAGCAGTGCTGTATGCGTGGGAGTGTTAATGCCCATGAATATTAATGTGATTTACACCTGGGAAGACTAAAGACACTCCCCCAATGGCTAATGGGCCATCAAGGTGCTTTGAGGCAGCCTGAACAAAGAATGATTCACTGGTGAACAAAAAGTTAAAAAGAACAGCATTTATTCAAAATAGAATTTACGTTCTTTCCTAAGAATGTAAAGACTTAAAGTCATTACTATCACTTAACACATCCTTTCAAAAAAACAAACATAAAAATACCAAACTTGTTTTTTTATAAAAAAAATATTTTTATTCAAAGAATACTAAAAAAAAACTACCGCAGGTTTAAAAAACTGTTTGAATAGACTCATGGGCGAATGCGAGTCTACAGAGCTCAGTTGCGGTCCAGTTTCCCGTGCAGGAAGAAATCGCAGTGTCTGTGGAACCATGTCAACATCGGTCTCTGTTTTCCATGACAGCGTGGACTGCATGTTGCTCGTCTGCTTGTTTGCCTTGGCTCTCTTCGGAACTGGTGCTTGGACATTGTCACATCTGTTATAAAAAAAGAAGAAAGAAAAAGTGTGAGCATGCTGATAAGACAATCAAAGAAACTGTATTATTATCATTATCAATCACTAATTACCATGGATTTAAAAAAGACATATTTGTAATTTCACACAAGAATGGGAACTTTTACATTATGACGATGTAAACACAATTAAGCTACATTTCATCTGTAAAATATTACGTCTATGCACTTACTCAGTATTATTCTCGATCGCACTGAGAACTGAACGACACCTGCGTGTCCCTCTGCAAGGTGCTGGAGAAGGAGAACGTGATGCAGCCAATTTCCTAAAAAACAAAACAAAATAACTGTTAGCATACATTATGTATACAACAGAGTTATTGAATATTCTGTACTGAATATGCATCTGTTACTGAATATTCTATATAGGTATTATTGTTTTTTTTGTATTATGTTTTGTTATTGAGTGTTAAAGCTGCCGTGACAATATAATTTCCTGCAAAGGATCAATAAAGTATCAACAACAACAACAACATCTGTTGATGGCCCATATAGAATGCATGCTGATAACACAATCAAAGAAACTGTATTATTATTACGCTTATCAATCACTAATTACCATGGATTAATTTCACACAATAATAGGAACTTTTACATTATGACGATGTAAACGATATTACGTCTATGCACTTACTCAGTATTATTCTCGATCGCACTGAGAACTGAACGAGACCTGCGTGTCCCTCTGCGAGGTGCTGGAGAAGGAGAGCATGATGCCACATTCCTAAAAACAAAACAAAATAACTGTTAGCATACATTATGTATACAACAGAGTATCTGTTGATGGCCCATATAGAACGCACGCATTTATTATGTACACTCAATGAACGGATCGTTCGCGATCGACACATCGCTACATTTCAAACATTTACACCTGTATTCACAGTGCATAAGGCAGTAAGCATGATAATTAGTGTCATAGGCTAACTAAAACTGAACATTTGCGAGTATCTATGGCCCATATAGACAGCACGCATTTAGGGATAGGCTACACAATGAACGGATTGTTCGCAAAAAAAGCACATTAGTAAAACACACTGATCTAAAGACAGAGACTTGGACAGTCACACAGCTTTGTGCCATTCCTAAAACATATAGGTTACATACCTGTCATCTCCAAGGTGTTTGATTTTTCACCATGTTCATGTACAGAGACTCACGTGAATGTCAGCTGGACTCATCAGTGCTGGTCCCTGTAAAAACCTTTTTTAGAAAACAAAAAAACAGCTGTGAACATGCTGATATTAGGAGAAACTATTTTAGATTTGTCTGGTTCAAATTATGAAATTTACTAAATACATACATATACTACATATATGAACTCCCAATATATGTTGTGCCTTGTAGTTGTAGGCATATGTAGGGCTGCATGAAATAATAACAATAGCCTGTAGCAGCTAGGCAGCCTATAAATCACTAAAAAGTTCAGTAACACTACATTAGAGAAAACTATATGGATTATCATGTTACTTAAAACGTTTCCATTCGTTACAACGTTATGAGATGAGATTGCTGGAGTAAAACCATAAAGCCTAATGATTGGTTTGTTTTGCTTTTCAAACCCACAGCGCGCGTGACTCAAACTCAGCGCGTGCAAACATTTACTGAATGCGATCGAGTTATATAACGTTTCATAGTTTTTTGGTCCGGCTCGATCGCATATTCTTACATAATTATACATACCTTCGTGTGAGCAGATATCCAAACACAATAAACACAAGTCTAAACATAATATTCACAATCATACGAGCCTTCTGTATCGTGCTGTTTAATTATCAAACATATGTTTTTATGTATATACATTTAGCATTAGGCTTCATGTTTTACTCCAATCACATTTCATAACGTACATTTTAGTCTGGCACCAGTTTAACTAGTAGCTACAAGTTTATGCAACAATAACATGCTGCTAACATGCTACTAACAAAGACATGTCTTACCTTATAAATCCTTCTTATAATCAAATTGTGTTCTTCTAACTCGTCTGATGTAAATCCAAGATAAACAGCACAGCACACGTGAAGAGCAGGACTGAAGACTGAAGTCGCGGATTATCTGTTTTGAGGTCGTTAACAGTTTGCGTTCCTCCACATGGCTCATTAGTATGCGAGCAGCTGTTGCGCGCGGGCGTGGTCACATTAACTTTAATGAGGTCAGGCTGGAGAAACTGTACGTCCTTGCTTTCATACGAATTACTTAAACAGAGAATATTTGTTTTTGATATGATTTACATCATTTAAAAATAGAGACTCAAAGTGTTGTAAAGACATATGTTACATGTCACAGTGACAAGTATTAGCTGAGTTACAGGTCATGTTCTGTCGCGTTTCAGAATGAGCTTTACATTTAGAGAGACGGCAGAACGCGCATCATGTTCATTTTCTTTATTTTACGAAAAACACAACATTTTGTTTTTATTATGAGTGTACACAAATAAAAGAAGACATTTAACAGTTTTGAATGATGTATAACACTTACATGTAAGATCAAAATCAACAGAGTAATTTGAGTCTCTTTTGCACTGATGAGAAAAAAAGTGAGCAGATCACGGCCGCGTGACGGCCGACCCCAGAGGGTTAAACCCACCTAGTGTGCAGAAAGTTGTAGTGGAGCATCTTGTACGCACCAGTGACTTAGCCATACCTGGAAACTCACCGCTACGACTCCGTGATTTCTCTGGGCGAACTCCCCATCCACCCAACGAGGTTGATTATGAAACTTCGCGCACTAGCGCTGAACTACTTTTCCAAGATCCAACAGTCTCCGATTTCCACAGAGTGCGCAGAATCTGTGAGAGCCTTCTTTCCCCGGCAGCAGACATAGTAAAATCTGTTGGCCCGTCAGCATCACCTTCAACTTACATTCAGCTTCTTGATTCTGCTTTCGCGCCCATTGAGGATGGTGATGAGTTATTCGCCAAGTTTCTGAATATATTCCAGAACCCGGGAGAAAACCCATCCGCTTACTTGCAACGATTGCATGTTGCGTTACAGACCACTATGCGCCGTGGTGGAGTCCTTGGCTCAGAGGTTAACAAGCATCTACTTAAGCAGTTTTGCAGAGGATGTTGGGAAAATTCCTTGATTCTAGAGTTGCAATTGGAGCAGAAAAAGCATTCACCCCCATCCTTTGCAGAGCTAATGACTTTATTACGAACTGAGGAGAGCAAGCATGCTTCCAAAAGTGTACGAATGAAACAACACCTGGGAAGTGTTAAGCAGCGTGCCGCGATGCAATCTCAAACAACCACTAGAGATGATGTGACTCAATTTAATTCTGTTACTGCTCAGTTGGCAAGTCAGATAGCAGAACTCCAAAATCAGCTTGCATTATTAACTTCGAAACAGTCTAAAGACAAACCAAACCCCAAGTCGAACATGGTTAAGTCCTCAAGTAAGCAGAGTGCCATCAGTCCTAAAGGAAGAACCAAAGTTCCAGACACGTCCCAGACAGCTAGACCAAAGCCAGGCTATTGCTTTAGGTGTGGAGAGGATGGGCACATTGTCAGTTCTTGTTCCAATGACCCGAATCCAGCCTTGGTGTCAGAGAAGAGGAATGAACTTGCAAAGAGACAGCGTGAATGGGACTTACGGAATGGCAGTGCTAAACCTCAGTTAAACTGACTGCAGTTTCCGTTCCGGGACGAATGGGAACTGGGATTGAGTCAAGTTGTCCCAAGTCTTTTAGGGCACTGTCAGCCCAAGCACAAGTAAAACCACGACAACCTGTTTTACCCAAGGGGTTAATTGGAGCTAAGTGCACTACACAAGTGAATGTTGCAGGTGTGATGTGTAATTGCTTACTTGACACGGGTTCACAGGTCACTACCATCACACAATCCTTCTACAATGAGAATTTGTACAATCAGTCAATTCATTCCTTAAATGATCTTTTGGAAGTTGAGGGAGCAAATGGCTCGAAGGAAATGTTGGACAAGTGCGGCTATCTGAGAACCAATCACAGGTGATTCCTGCCAGCCAAAGTGCAGTACTCTGTGGAGCAGCCTCTGTTGCTAGTTCACATTTAGACAAGTGGGCAATTGTTGAACATCCGTCTTGTTCTCCCTTACCTTGTGGTCTGATCGTCAAGACATGTATGGTCACACTTGGAGACAACAGACATGTCACGTGCCGTGTAGTTGCATCCTACACCCGAATCATCCGAGATGTGTGGTGCGAATTGAAGCAGTCAGTTGTGGCTTGAAAGCAGACATGCTGCTATAAAACATCAGAATGCTCTCGAATTCAATTGGTGATCACCATTCCGCAGAATGGAACAGATTCAAGCGGTTAAGGATGCTAGATTCGGTAACACTTTATTGAAGGTGTGCTAACGACATGACCTGTCTAAACTGACATAACCTGTCTGACTGAGGGTCTTTATGAATTTTAGACTGTTGTCATTAAGTGTCATCGGTAAATTATGACACTTTTAATGCAAATTGACATGTTTAATGTCTTTGTTATGACAACTTGACATTAACAAAGACAAAATGTCTTTGTTATGACAACTTGACATTCCCAAGACAAAAATGTCTTGTATGACAACTGACATTAACAAAGACGGAATGTCTTGTTATGACAACTATATTAACCAAGAAATCATAACCTGTCAACCTGTCACAAATATGTCATAACAGGTCTAATTATCAAACTTCAGCATTTTGCAGTGTAAAACCCTTAACATCTTTAACTGTCAATTTTCCACTTTACTGAGACAAGTAATATCATGAATAGTTAATGGTGTCAAACGGCAAGTTGTCCAGGTGACAGTTATATTTCTCGGTTATGTAAGTTGTCATACAAGAATCGTCTTTGTTATTAAAGGTATAATCAGACATTTGTTGGTAATGTCAGTTTATAACAAGACATTTAAATGTAACTTGATTGAAGTGTCATATTACGATGCACTAATGCAACTTTCAACATCATAAAGACTCTTATGTTTTGAATGTTGTCATTATGACAGGTCATGTCAGTCTTATGCAACCCTTCAAAGGTTACGTATTTTTTGCATTCCAGATTGGATGCACGATAAGTCAGATCGGATATCTTGTTGATGAAACGCCTTTCAAACATCGGGCGAGGCCCATACATCCGGAAGATCTCGAAGCCGTGAAGAAACACCTTCAGGAATTACTCAATGTGGGAGTCATACGAGAATCTCAATCTCCTTACTCGTCTCCATTGTTGTAGTCAGAAAGAAAAGTGGCGACATTCGACTATGCATAGACTACCGGAAATTAAATCAAAAAACCATCAAGGATGCGTATGCGCTTCCCAAACTGGAAGACACATTCATGGCCTTAACGGGGTCTAAGTGGTTCTCAGTACTTGACCTAAAATCTGGTTATTATCAGATTGAAGTTGAAGAATCTGACAAGGAAAAAAAACAGCTTTCGTGTGTCCACTAGGATTTTATGAGTTTAATCGTATGCCACAAGGGGTCACTAATGCCCCAAGCACCTTCCAGCGTATCATGGAGAAGTGTATGGCAGACATAAACCTTCGTGAGGTTCTGGTGTTCATAGATGACATAATCATCTTCTCCAAGGATTTGGAAGAACATGAGGAACGACTGACTAGAGTTCTAAGTAGACTTAAGGAGTATGGTCTCAAGCTTGCTCCAGAGAAATGTGTTTTTGCACAAACCTCTGTTAAATACCTCGGCCATATAGTGTCAGACCAAGGAGTGAAAACTGATCCCGACAAAGTAGCAGCTGTTAAAACCTGGCCGGTTCCTAAAAATTTGAAAGAACTTCGTTCTTTTCTTGGATTTGTGGGGTATTACAGACGTTTTATCAAAGACTTCTCCAGGAAAATGAAACCTCTAAACGAGTTAACTTCAGGGTACCCCCCTACTCGACGGAATTTCAAGTCAGTGAGTAATGCCCAGTACCGGAACCCTAAAGATCTCTTTAATGGCAGATGGACAACCGCTTGTCAGGATGCATTTAAATTAATCATCGAAGAGCTCACAACTGTTTGGTTCCAACAACTGTTTGGTGCCAACAACTGTTTGGTTCCAATCGTTCTTCACAATATAGTAGTAGCCTTTAGTCACTTAGTCACAAGTACCAGTGAAATTAGCCATCAACCTGTCCATACAGACATACAATATGACAAGGGGGTAGACAGGACAGGAAGACAGAGCATTGAGGAAGAAATACAGCATAACATGAGGAGAGGTGAGGAGAAAAAAAAGGCAACCCTTTTAACCGCCAGACTATGCTCCTGTGAGGAGTACAGTTTGGGAACAATAAAAAAACACCTCAGCAACATTAGCACATAATCAGTACACACACAAGACTTGCAACAGGTTAGGGGAGAGGGGGATGGAGGTAACCCAGCACAGGCAGGCAGCCATCCGGTCCTGCAGCCATTCTCAGCGATACACAGCAAGTTGCCATGGAGACAACCCTGATCAGGTCCCAGACAGAGTCAACAATCAGCAGGTGTCTGTGGGGAGTCGGGGAAGGAACGCAAGAGCGTCTCGCTGCAGTGCTCTTCCGGGGGAGTTGTTGTTCCAACAGCGGCCTTGGCCAAGGCCAGTGCTGGATGAGGGGGGGCCGAAAGCAGATAAGATTGGATTGTTTGGTATTGGGACGAGTAGCCGCATTCCGATTTACACAGCTCCTGGTCCATTTTGGTCTCTGAAACGATCCATTTGCCTTTGCAAAGCTGTGAGCTTCTCCATGATGTTATCCATATAGTGGTTCATAGTCACAGTCTGAGTGCTGACAGCTCTGCCCACCGCTTCAATCATGACGGGCAGCCTTGTGGAGCTTTGGACAGCTGTCACCGTCTCCTTAATTCCTTGATAAACCAGGGCAATGCCTGATCCAATCAGCAGAAAACCTGTTATCATGGTTCCGAATAGGTAGATATCTTCAATGTCCTCCATGTAAAGAGCCGCCAGACACACGACCCTCTCCCACGCGTCCATCGTGTACCCAGCTGCGAACGCTCCAGCAGTTCAGTCAGGTTCCCCCGAACCCAAGCTTCTCGTTGAGAAGATGGTGTCAATTGCGTTGAGAGACCAGTTGATCAAATCCATAATTTCTTAGTTTGGAGAGCAGTGCGGAGAGAGTCTCTCAAAGTACAAGACAGTAGACGAGACGAGAGGAGCAAAGCAGGGGAAGAAAGGGAGAGGAGGGGAAGAAAATGTGACCGCCTTCGTTGAGAGCCAAAGCAGAAAGAAAGAAAGAAAGAAAGAAAGAAAAGAAAAGAAAGAAAGAAAAGAAAGAAAGAAAGAAAGAAAGAAAGAAAGAAAGAAAGAATCTTCCTTAGTGTTCAGCAGAAGAAAGAAACTCATACAGGTTTACAACAACTTGAGGGTGAGTAAATGATGACAGAATTTTCATTTTTGGGTGGAGTATCCCTTTAAATCAAGATGCATTTACTAAAGTAGTAAAATGACATAAGATATTAAGTCTTGTTTTCGGGGGAAATTAATAAAAATGAAGGGAATTTTTGCTTAAGACAAACAAAATTATCTGCAAATGGGGTAAGAAAAATAATCTTGTTCCTGTTTGAATTAAGATTATTTTTCTTACGCTACTGGCAGATCATTTTGCTTTTTTCAAGCATCAAGTCACTTAATTTTGATTAATTCCCCCCAAAAAACAAGACATAATGGCATTGTACTCATCTAGTAAATGCATCGATTTTGGACTGGAAACAAGACAAAAATACTGAGTAAGAAAAGCATTGTTTGCAGTGTGGTCCTGTTATTCGTGTTCTCCAGCGTTTTAACCTTTTAGGGTTATGTTGTTGTTTTTATGATTTTTGTATTTTTTATTCATCAGTGTGGGTCTACTATGCGGTTTAAAAGTGTTAGCAAGTGATCTAATGGATAAACGAACTCATGCATGAATGAATGAATGAATAAATGCAATCATACACATTAGTGACAGAAAACATCCTAGTTGGCCAATTGAGTCCATTTACATCCATTGTTATGCAAACTTTTTATTCTCAACTCTCAAACATTTACATAAAGGTTTATGTACTAGGCTGAGGTGGATTTTTTTTTTGTTTTGATAAAGTCAGCCTTAAATCGATTAAAAACAACAAAAAAATGCTATTTGTAACAGGTATTTTTTTATTATTTTGCCAATTAAAAAAAAAATCTATCCTGAAACCAAGATACATTTACTTAAAAGGAAATGTACATATAAATTATTTAAGATAATAATCTGTTTCTCGTTTCTGTTCATGCCCATGTTTCATGGTAAGTTTTCTAGTTTTTGATTCGTTTTGTCCTTTCAGGGTATGTGTACACGACACCGTTTTCAACTGAAAACAGAAAACTTTGTATGCTTTTTGGCCGTTCATTTACACATTTTCTCTAATAAAGTTCTGCGCATGGATCCGACCGTCTCTGCCCGTACGTTACAATATATATATATATATATATATATATATATATATATATATATATATATATATATATATATATATTAGGGCCGGGACTCGATTAAAAAAATTAATCTAATTAATTAGAGGCTTTGTAATTAATTAATCGGAATTAATCGCATTTTAATCGCATAAATATTTGACCTGAGAACAGTGAGAAGTAATTTTTTTCACATGGATTTTTAGTATACCATTGAATAATGACTGAATAGGCCTACATAAGCTTAAGCAACAACATATTGTTTATTTTTGTTCAACCAAGTCCAACAGACCAGTGCAATTTTTGCCATTAAGTGTAGCAATAGCATATTGCAACATTACACTAATAGCAATAGCGAATTCCTCGTTGCAGCTTGCACACAACCATGCTCTTATCGACGCTTCAATCCGTTCGTTTTGTATAACAAAATTTCACATCCACGGGGCCAACCAAAGCGATCGAGGCGATCTATTTTTCTTATTGCAGAACTTATACATAACTACCAACTCAGGGAAGTTAAGCAAGGTGTACAAACAAACAAACAAAGGTACCTAACAGAAAATAAATATCCTGGGTTTGCATACATCAAATTATGTAATACATAAAAAAGAAAGAAAAGCATAATAATGTCAAGTCATGTCTTTGAATAAATCATCATAATGCATCAAAACATTTTCACTTTTCTTGTTATTTATTTATAAGTCTAAGGGACGAAATAAAAGAGTCAAAATCAGCCAGAAAAAGAGGAAAGCTCAAAGGAGATTTAAGCCATTTTTGCTTGTGGATGAAGAATTTTGCATACAAGATAAAGAAGTAAACAACATACTCAAGGGAAAGCAACTTTGGATTTTCATAATAAAAAATAACCTCTTTGAGAGTGAAGGTGTGAGTCACATTTGTAGGACAAAATAACTTAATTTAGTCCGACTGAGGCGATCTATGAAGCGCGATCCCGTCAGCTCTTCTCATGAGCTCTTCTGGCGCTAGTTGGTGCTCCAGTGTAATCGGTCCGCCGAAACTCATCCAGTGAGAAACGTTCCGCGGTGCAAAGTCTAAAGTCTGTAATTAATTAATCTTAATTAACGCGTTAAAGTCTGTAATTAATTAATCTTAATTAACGCGTTAAAGTCCCGGCCCTAATATATATATTAGTGCTGTGAAACGATTAAAATAATTAATCGCAATTAATCACACATTTTTATCTATTCTAAATGTCTCTTAATTTTTTTTGGTCACATTATTTTTTCTAATTTTAATGCTCTTATCAACATAAAAAAGTGGATCGGCTTGCTTTGTGCAAATGTTTTTTTTATTGAAAACAACATTGACAATACAGTGTTCAATTTCACACTTAAACATTCTCACTTGGAGCAAATAATCTCTCAATGTAACACTGTCCATCAATAAAAGGGTGAAAGAAATACTGACGAGGTCCTGATATTGACGAGGGGGCGGAGAATTTGCATCAGGTGTGTGTGTGTGTGTGTGTGTGTGTGTGTGTGTGTGTGTGTGTGTGTGTGTGTGTGTGTGTGTGTGTGTGTGTGTGTGTGTGTGTGTGTGTGTGTGTGTGTGTGTGTGTGTGTGTGTGTGTGTGTGTGTGTGTGTGTGTGTGTGTGTGTGCTTGGCCATCAAGTGGTATTTCAGACTGGACGTGCTACGATGATAGCTCAGTTCACAACGACAAAACACACAGATCACTTTGGTCTTGTCAAGGGAAACTTTCAATTCAGAATCTTATTGGCATCCATTTCGGCGTCTCACGCTCGCGTTTGCGTTAACGCCATTATTAACGCGTTTAACTGACAGCCCTAAATATAATATATATATATATATATATATATATATATGTATATACATATATTAATCGTATGCATTTTTCAAATATATCCATCATTTAAGGAGGAGTTTGATTTTGTTAATGGTTGCCTTTTAAGATAGGCTATACGTGATACAATATTATTAATATTCAAATTAAATAACCAATCATACCATTGATCAGCTCTACCAAACTTGGAAGTCTTTTTTCCAGTAATAAACAAACACTGTTAAGTTGTTTTGATTGATACTGTGAAGCAGCTTTGATACAATCTGTATTGTGAAAAGCGCTATATAAATATATTTGACTTGACTTGACTTGACAATAAGTCACTGGCTATTTTCATGCTCTGCATAGCCATTTGAATGAAGAGTCTTCTGTTGAAGCAAAGTTCAAATGGAAATTAGTGTCTCCATTCTGAAAGATTTTGCATCTGTGACGGACAACAGGTTTTGCATTAAAGATAACTTGAGTAAAAACTAATAAGAATGCTGAATCAGTCGCCATCAAACCTCCAGTCTGTCCGCTGCTGCAGGTAAATGATCATCATGTTTATTTGTTCAATGTGTTGCAGAAGATGGTCTTCTCTGAAGAAGCTCTTTTTATCCTAATCTGTAATTATAGAGGTTAAATGTACAGACATTTTAGTAATTGTATTGAAGTTTTGATGCTGTTTTTCAAATTGAAAGAGTTTTTTGGATTTGGATCCTGAAAACATTGCATATGAAGCAGTTCTGCTAGATGTTTAAACTGTGTTTTAATTTGGTAATTTTGAAGAGAGGTTGTAAATAATTGTGCTGTAAATAATGGCAGCTGTGGTTGTCAGTAGTGTACTGTTAATTTACAGCTCTGTCGTTAATTTACAGAGCTCCCTTTTTACAGTATCTTACCATAATAATAACACCATGGAAGTTAACTCTTTTCATTTGGGAAACTGATTGCTTCAAATCATTCAAGTTTAAAAACTAAAATTTATACGGTGTTAGTAATGTGAACTTGATTTAATTGAAGTCCACTACAAAGGAAATTTCTTAATACAAAATTAAACTGCAAACACTTAATGGTCTGGTTTCCCAGACAGAGTATAGATTAAGCCAGAATTAGGCCTTAGTTCAATTTACATTAAACACTAACATAACTCTTCTACAATACAACACTTGAGTTTACTCCCATTTACTCTCCTGATCAGGTAGTTAATAGTGAAGGTTTTAATTTTAAGAAGGTTTTAATCACTATTAATTCAGTTAAATTAACTTGTTTAGTTTAGTAAATTTGACTTTTAGATTTTTTGTTGTTGTTGCCTGCTGTAACTGTGTGTTTTTGTACGACTCATTTGTTAAGGCAAAGAAGAGAAAAAAACATGATCAGGTGATGTTGGCTATATTAGTTATTGATGATGACAATTTTTTTATTTGATGTTACCTTTACAGAATGGGATCAAACACTGTTTGTGCAACAGTTATTATGAAGGATTTTCTCACACATTGGTCACAAAAAGGTTTGAATTATGATGACATTCAGACACACACAGACATTAAGAATCCGTGTAGGAATACATCTGAACTCTGAACATCACAAAACATGCTACTAAAAAGCTACAATAAAAGCAAATAGTAAGAATTACAGGGGTAAAAAACAGACAATACAGCTGCATAATGTATTCATGCTGCAATGCATGCTGGGAGTCATGGAAGAGCTATGTTGGTACCCAGCATGCACTGCAGTATGAAACTGTATGTTGATTGTTACCATTGTTAACATTCATAAGCTGATTCTTTGATGTCTGTGTGTGTCTGAATGATGTAGTAGTTTTAAATGTTTAGTGCACGTTCTTAAAATCCTTCATGACAAATGCTTTCCACAATGCTGCTGGGTCTCATGCTGTAGAATAACAGGGATACTATATTAACAAATAGAATAACAGTACTGGATCAACTTCAGTTGATTTCATCTAAGGCTGTGGCTGGAAGTCAGTCGTAGTTTCTGTTCTTGTTTTTTCTGCTTGTTAACAGCAGGTGTTCATCACTGTCTATATTCACACATTTGTTTTCATTCACTCTCTCAAGTGGACTATATTAGTGAACTAATGTAGGGAATAATGAGGGTATGTGGGGTGGTTTGGAACACCTCCTCTGAGTGTCGACTGAGCACTGTTATTTTTAGTATATTCCTGTAAGCTATTTTCTCGAAAATTACAAACATTACCCAGAATTCATTGTTTTCTACTGCATATTACTGTTTTAATGGAAAACAGTATTTTACTGTCAGAATTTGGCTGTTATTTTACAGCATTTTCTTTAAGTGTAAATTTCTGTAATTGGCCTGTTTGTAGATATAAACACATTTTAAAGTATATAACGCAGGCACAGAAATATTGAATCAGTCAATGAGGTTTCGTCTAAATATTTAGGGGGTTGATATTATCCAGGCGTTTGATTAGTCTGTGATCAGTTTAATCCATTTGTTTTTCTCACAGGTTAATCACTCATCATGAGGACTGATTTACTCTCGCTGCTTTTGTCAGGTTAGTTTTGGTAGATGTTTAATTCCTAATGTATGATGATTTGCCATCATTTTATGGTACACAGTCATTTTATCTCATCGCATTCAATTCAGCCTCCAAATTCACATGGCATATACACAGTTTGTATTTATTTACTTAACTGCTGAATCAGGTTTGTTGTCTTACAACCTGAAAGCCCACTGTAAACAATATACTGCGAAATTTACTGGGGTTGGGGTTGTATGGCAGAAATGTACTGTTAAAATGGTGACAATGTTTCAGGTATTACGGTGGCATAGGTCTGCATATTTCACAACGTGACTTTAGTAACCATATATTTCATTAAGTGATCTAATGCTAACATACCAATCTACTTTACCTTCCATCCATCCAGCATCTCTGGCTACAGGCATAAAAACACCCTGGATGGATGGCCAGACCATCCCAGTGCTAACACTCACAGACATACACACATAAGGGCAATATAGTGTCTCCAATTCACCTATGATGCATGTATTTGGATTATAAGTGCCTTATATGTGGCCTGTACAATAAACATGGCCAATGCTCATATATAGCTGGTGAGCAGGGTCATACTAACAAAACCAGCCTGATCTCATGAAAGTGCGTATTTATAGCATGAATTGTATTTATCGTGCAATTTATATGCAAAATAAAAAGAGTTTTCACGTGCATATGATTTCACGTGCACTTTATGTCGTGTAATACGTACAGTACATACTCCACACCACTAATCCTATCCAAGGGGTTAACAGTGCGTATCATATGCACATAAAAACTATTTTTTGCGAATAAATTGTGCAGCTCGTGCTATAGATATGCATTTTCGATCGTGTTGACAAAAACACGACACTAAATAACTTAAAGGGTAACTAAACCCCTGGTCAGAGCCCGACTCCACCCACTGACAATATTTGAAAATGCTGGAAAAGTGGCCGGAGCCTAGCGGAGATAGAGGGGATGAACTGAGGGTACATACTCCACACCACTAATCCTATCCAAGGGGTTAACAGTGCGTATCATATGCACATAAAAACTATTTTTTGCGAATAAATTGTGCAGCTCGTCATCCTGATCGTTTTCAATACTTGCAATTCCAACTCCCGACTCAATACAGTGGTTTTGACGAAACAAGATGGTTTTTACGCTGCCAAGGGCGTGGTAGCTCGTACCAAGAGCATGGTTAGCTGGAACCTGCTTACATCAGCTCTCACCGCTTACATCACGAACCACCGCAAACATCCAATAGGAAAATTCAACTGCAGTAGCCACCGTTCAACCTGAAGAGGGCAGCACTCAGACGTTTTTTACACCATATATTGTAGAATTAAAACACTTTATACCCAAATGTCAAAAAAGTTACTTGAATCAATGATCAGCACTAATAAAGCCCCAGTCTTACAGACCATTAACTAAAAAAAGTTGGTTTAGTGTTTAGTTACTCTTTAAAGTCGAACACAAAATGCCTAATGTACATTACAGATAAAAAAAACTATAAACAATACTATTTAAATAAAATATAATCACATGTGAAGTGCAACACAGACACTTCTGAAAATGTTCTTTTGTGGTTTGTCTCTGTAAATTTTATGGTGCTTCATAAGTTTTACTTATTAAAAACCATAATTTTGACAGTTTTCCAGCAAAATGACATATGCAATGTTAAACCATATACATGTTCTCCAACATTTATTTTCTTCAGCTCTGTTGCACAGGACATTCTCACTGCAGCTTCATGAGTATGTCTATGTGCCAGTGTCTGTGAACTGGACGGATGCACAGAAGTACTGTAGACAGCGTTACACTGATCTCATCACCATTCATGACCAGGCGGAACATGATAAGCTGCTGGAAACTGCAGGAATGGGAAATGTTTGGCTTGGACTACATCGGACTAAAGGTGATGGTGTCTTTATCTGGTCAGACCAGGGAAGCTCCTCATTCAGAAAATGGAAATCCGGACAACCGAATGCTCAGATGTGTGTTAATGTTTATGATGGCTACTGGTATGACCGCAACTGTGAAGACTTTGCTAGTTTTGCATGTTACCATGGTGAGTTTTTATTTAATGTTTATCCATTCTTTGACTTTTTGTTTTATTTAATTTGTTCTGACCTGCTGGTCAAATTTTATTGTAATGGTTTAAAGAATGTCAATTTAAATATAACATGTTTTACTTAGTTTGTGTTTTAATTATCATCCCTAATGCTTAAAACAAAAGTGTGGACACAGTTTGATTGAGCAAAATCTTAGACATAAGCTCAGGGTTTTTGTAAATCACCTACATTTATCTAACAGATAAGACTAACAGAATAAGACATTTGAGTTTTAGATTACAGCCCGGAAAGTACTGTGTAATTAAGACAAATGTACAGCGTAACTTTCGGTAATTATAGTGTATTATACCTATAAATTACTTACATAAATTACTTACACGTAAGTATAAGGGAACAATATGTAACGTTTGGGGGATAAAGGGGTGACAACCAGGAGAATTAATAAATTATTTATACTGTAAGTACTTTAGAACCAATGGGTTCTACTATTATGACATTAGTCGATACATTATCTTTTAAGTGAGAACGTGCAATTAAGTGAGAACATGCACTGCTTACCATTTATTTAAATAATAGTGAACAAAAACATACTGTATAGGCTTTTTGAAAATTACAGGGTACATATCTGTGCATTTATACAATTTATTTATTGATTTATTGATAGCAAAAGTGGATGTGCTAGTTTGGGCTTACATGTTTCAAGGCTAGTAAAAATAAAACTATTGGGTAACACTTTATTTTACAGTGTCCTTGTTACATATGTTACATGTACTTACTATAGTAATAACAGTAAATTATGCAAAATTACATGCAACTAACCCTCAACCAAACCCTAATCCTACCCTAACTCTATAGTCAGTACATATTGTTCATTAATATTACTAAGTACTTAAATGTATAATTACATTGTAACAATGAAACCTTAAAATAAAGTTTAACCCCACTTAACCCTATATAACTACATGGAACAAGAGTACATTTCCCCAGTATTTCAGCAAAAGTTGCAATAGTTTTAGTTTTCACAGCACTCTTGTTAAAAAAAAAAATACTGTATAAATGCACAGATATACGGAGCCCCTGAGGGGACCTTTGCAAAAAAAAAAAAGACTATCGCGTGCGCACGAGAAAACTATCGTGTGTGCACGAGAAAAGTATCGCGTGCGCACGAGAAAACTATCGCGTGCTCACGAAAAACTATTGCGCGCGCATGAGAAACTATCACGTGCGCACGAAAAATGTATCTCGTGCGCACGCATTACAATTTCCGGTTTGCGTTATGGATTTCAACGGCTATTTGTGAATAGGGGCTGTAGGTAATAGGTAAAAGAAAATTTGCCTAATAATTATGCACACCTGAATATAAGGCGTTTTCATTTCCAGCGTTTATGAACAATTATATATAGCTTATAAATTATTAAATACAAAATGAATAGTAGTTATTAAGATTAATGTGGTTTGGAATTGGTAAATGTGCCAGACACAAACATATGTTGGTGTCTCAGTTGTTCAAGCATTTTGGGTTCATACAAGTATTTACACATAATAAGAAATTTGCTGGAAATAAAAGCTGTTAAAAATGAGAGGATGTTTCTTTTTCAACATTTGAAGTGGATCACAACCTTTTATCAAAGCTATACATTCATTTTGAACAATACCCGTTCGGACATATTTGATTAACTTTTTAACTTTGAAAACCTTTTCACAATATTCAAAATTTGAATTTGGGGTTTTCATAGCTGTAAGCCATAATCATAAAAATTATAACAAATAAAGGCTTGAAATATCTCACTTTGCATGTAATGAGTCTATATAATATATTAGTTTCACCTTTTAAGTTGAATTACTGAAAGAAATAAACTTTTGCACGATATTCTAATTTTTTGAGTTTCACCTGTAGTAGTCAACATTTGAAGTGGATCAAAAAAGTTAATCAAAGTTGTCCTAAGCACGCAATAGTCTTTATTTTTTATTTTTTTTTAGTGCTGTCAAAAGATTAAAATATTTAATCGCGATTAATCGCATTAATGTCATAGTTAACTCGCGATTAATCGCATTTAATCGCACATTTTTATCTATTCTAAATGTCTCTTGATTTCTTTTTGTCCCATTATTTTTTTCTCATTTTAATGCTCTTATCAACATGGTAAAGTGGATCGGCTTGCTTTGTGCAAATGTTTTTATTGAAAACAACATTGGCATATACTGTGCTCAAATTCACACAAAAATTCTCACTTAGAGCAAATAATCTCTAGAGCAAATAATCTCTCACACAATGTAACACTGTCCATCAATAAAAAGGTTAAATAAATTCTGACGAGGTCCTGATATTGACGAGGGGGCGGAGAATTCGCATCAGCTGTGTGTGTGTGTGTGTGTGTGTGTGTGTGTGTGTGTGTGTGTGTGTGTGTGTGTGTGTGTTTTGTGTGTGTGTGTGTGTGTGTGTGCTTGGCCATCATCAAGCGGTATTTCAGACTGGACGTGCTGCGATGATGATAGCTCAGTTCACAACGACAAAACGCACAGATCACTTTGGTCTTGTCAATGGACACATTAGGCAAATTTTTAAAAGTAAACCTTCCATTCAGAATCTTATTGGCATCCATTTCGGCGTCTCGCGCTCGTCATCCACTCAAAAGGTTAACTATTTGGCCGACTCGCATGCCCAAACGAGTGTGTGCGTCGTGCCTGTTGTTTTGTTTACGGTCTAGATCCGCTTGCGCTTTGGTCGACGAACCATTTGCGCGGCGCAAGCCATTGAAATGAATGGGTTTCATAGCGCAGCTATGTGAAAGAAAACTACAAAGTTTGCTAGGACAAAAAGATCGCGTTAATCGCGCGATAAAAAAATTGACGCCATTAATAACGCGTTTAACTGACAGCCCTATTTTTTTTTGCAAAGGTCCCCTCAGGTGCTCTGTAGATATGTACCCTGTAATTTAAAAAAAAAAAAAAAAGCCTATATGTATTGATAAACTATTATTACAAAAAGGTATGCAGTGTATATTCTCGCTAAATTGCTTCCAAATGTAAGATTGTTGTATTAGAATAAGAAATAGTAGACCAAGAAGCCATTGGTTCTAAAATAATTACAGTATAAATAATTTGTTAATTCTCCTGGTTGTTACACCTGTATTCCCAAAACTTTTGTTTCCTTAAACTAACATGTAAGTACTATATAGGAACAGTATAATTACTGAAAGTTACACTTTAATTTTTTTTTTTAATTACACTGTACTTTTCGGGCTTTAATCTAAAGCTTTACCAGACATTTCTTATTAATGGAGTCATTTCATTCAAGTCCTTTTCCTCTACTACTGTAAAACTGGTCGTACATGATTCTTTATGACTCTCAATGCTTCATCAGTGTGTGTGTGTGTCCCACAGAGAGGAAGAGACAGATATTGAGAGTAGAGGTGAAATCAGGTCAAAATGTGAATGATCCTGCGGTGATGAAGGAGATATTAGAGAAGGTGAGTCTTACACACGTCACCATAGAGAAACTCACCTGGAATAGTTTCTAATTTGCAAGAGAATGAACAAGAATAGGGATTGCATGCCATTGCAAATGAGATGGAAAAAGGCAACAGCAGTCTTATACCATTTCAAAGTCTCGTTCTGTTCTTCAGATGGAGCAGATCCTGAAGGAGAAGGGTTTGGCACAATATGCTAAACTTTCATGGAGAACCCAGTCCAATGGGAATGTCTTTCAAAAGAAGTACCAGAAGAGTAACGCCACTAAACAGACTTGTGTTTAAAAACTGCAGGAAAAAAAAAACATTACCACCTAACTAACTAAACATGTATGTGTGACACATTATTCACTCAAACGCAAATGCAAAGAGGGTAGCAGAAGTCAGTTGTGTCTTTACGTCTTTATAGTTACTGTGCATTTATCCCGTCATGATTTCCTCATCCTTTATTACGGGATGTTGTATTTACGTTTTGGGTAAGTGAAATTTGAGGCTTGTGCAAGAATGTGAATGTTTAGTCAAATATTTTATATAATCATCAGTTTATTTATTATCTGTTTTATCTGAGATGTTCACTGCATTTGGGTCCAATCAATCCTGAGTTATTGTTACACCAGGTTAATATAAAACAAAATTACAGCTAAGCTTTGGCAAGTGATGTTTTGAGCGTACTCTCCTGTGTAAATACCACAGGAAAGCACGGTATTTAATGTTCAATACTGCTAAAATTAACTATTTATATCTTAACATAAATGTATTGTAAAAGTTTACAATAACGTTCTATTGTAATGCTGCAGCAGAGGAGCATAAACAAACAGTTGAGAAAATATGGCAGTAGGCAGGTTGTAGAATTAACTAGTGTTAATTTTGTAAACGAAATTATGACGAAATATATTGGTTGACAACCTTTTTTTCTAAAACTATCACGAGATGAAGACGAGACGGCACAAACGATAACTGTGACTAAATCAACATGCAATATCGCAGAGGTGTAGTGGGAAAAAAAGAGGTGGGTAAACTATAAATTCTGGTGGACCACGACGTGGTGGTCACCCGGTAAGGTGGGTCACTGCCTACCGGTGTATGTGTGTCCTGATGTCATTGCTTTTGGGAGGGCTCGACATTAAGCCTTTTCATTCGCTTGTCCTTCGGACAAGTAAATCTATCATTCGCTTCTCCGAGTAAAAAAGTTTAGTTTTAGTTTAAACTTTTTACTAAGTTTAGTTTAGTAAAAAAGTAAAAGATTTTTTTTTTTTTGGTGTTAATTTATTCTGAAACAATATTTTCATCAGTGTTCAATCAGCTTTGATATTTAAATCGGCATATTGTAATATCTGCACCTTTAAAGGGCATCCCCTCCCCCAATATTATTAAATGTATGCTTCATCTTTCATTTTAAATTCCTAAATTTGATCAATAAATTCAATTATTTCGAATAATAAGACACTATAGGGCTGATCAAATTAAATCATTAGATCATAAAAAATCATTAAATCAAAATTACAATTGCATAAAATAATGTTATGAAATTGATTTAAATTTACATAAGAAACGTTGGAAAGAATGATACTACTTTTAAACATAACACTAAACCGCCAGTAGGTGGCAGCAGGCGACCGTATTAATGAGCGAGTCATTGATTCGTTCATTAAAATAATTTGTTCAGACGGCTGATTCATTCAAGAATGAGACAGATGTTTATAAATGGTTCATTGAATCTTTGACTCAATCGATTCGTTCAAAATGCTGAATCATTGAGTACTGAAAACAGTGAGTGTTCCTGTGAGATGCGCCGTGGTTCTGCTGTGATTTTTGTTTGGAACAGAACAAAAACAGCCAATATTGCATCTAAAATGTAAGTGACTTAATTTTAACTGTTTATTGAACTGTTGTAGAAAATCAATGTCACATTTTCAATCGTGATGGTGTTCAGAAAAAATAATTGAGGTTGCTTAACATATGTTAAAAATATAAAAACTCCACATTTAGATGTTTTATAGGCAGTATGTTGTTAACTGAGTGTGTGTGTGTGTGTGTGTGTGTGTGTGTGTGTGTGTGTGTGTGTGTGCGCTCGTGTGTGTAGATTTCTCCTCGAGAGGCTACGCGAGCGTCAACAGCGCAACCTTACCGTCAGTAATAGTCAACAACAGTAATGCAGAGCAATATGAAAGAGTTCGTCTTAGGTTTAACAACCTATGAAACTAATAATGAACAATATGAAAATAAAACGACATAAGCTTAATTTATAGCTATTTAGAGGTGGATAAACGCAATTTAGAAGTGGTTAAACGCACTTTGGAGGTGGGTAAACGCTATTTCCGAATATTGGGAGGTGCGTAAACTGCGTTTACGTGCATTTAGCCTCCACTACATCCCTGAATATCGTTGATGAAAAAATACGATAATATAATGTAGTAAAAAAAAAAATCATAAATCTCTTTATTTTTCATATAATAATCTGTATCTCTTTACAATCCGCTGCAATCCGCTGTTCATCTATGGCATGAGCAGAAGTTGTTGGGTTTTTTTCCAAGTTCAGAGCGCGGTATAGTAGTCTCAGAGCCCATATTACCCATATTACAGATATTTGGGCCCATTTTCAGGATATTGAAGCGGAAAAAAATCACATGTCTGATTCTAACATAAGGGAAGGGAAGTGGATTAAAAATTGCAAAAACATTCAACAAACCTCAAACTGCACATCAAGGCTAACCACAAAGATCTCAAGGCTGTGATTTATTTTCTAACCTATTTTTATTATATTGGATGTATTTTATAGATAAACTGAACCAATTAAATGTTGATTCTGAACAGTAGGAGCAAACTGTCCATCCAAGTCAAAGTGTGCAAATTCATAATTGTATTTACCTTATTCTTAAGTTTCATTTGAACTGTTAAATAAGTAAAAATAAATAAAAAATAATAATACTTTAGATTTAAACTGTCTTACTTTACTGTGCAGTGGTTGAGCAGCAAAAATTACCCAAGAGCAGGGCCGTGCACAGGGGGGGGTGGGTCTGTGGCTAGAGCCACTGCCCCACTGCCTTCATCGACTGAGGTGCCCCTCTTCCCCACCCCAACGCTCCGCTCAAAGCATTCCGCTGATTCCGCTAATTCGCTCCAGATTTTCCCACTCGCTCCGCAGCATCACTCACAGTATGTGTGTCTGCGGTGCTCTCTTGAAACTGTATGGAAGCCCTTTTCCGCCATAGTTGAGTAAAAAAAAAAGATTATCTAAATCATAATAATGAGAAACCTTCTCGTAATTATGACTTAGACTCTTATTATATTGAGAAACTTTCTCGTAATAATACTTAACATCTTGTAATAATGAGAAACGTTCTCGTAATAATGAGAAAGTTTCTCATAATAATGAGAAACTTTCTCGTAATAATGACAAACTTTCTCGTAATAATGACTTAACATCTCATAATAATGAAAAAAATTCTCGTAAAGACCCCTCCGGGGAAAGCAGGCCACGTCAACCTTGGGAGACTCAGACGGCCCGTCTGAAACAAATGTCCGCGGCGATGGCGGTGGCGGACGTAGGCGCGCGGAAAGGAATCGGACGGTCGGGGGGCCCGGTGACACCCCCTTACAGTTGTAGAGTATGAACGAGGAATCAGGAATCCACTAATTCTGAAACGCCACGCACACATTCTTGTGAAATGGGCTATAAAGCCCACAACATATGACCCGGCCAAATCTAACTTACCAAGCTAGCGCCAGCAAGTCTGGGATTTTAATTAACGTTTGACACCTTTACAGCCTAACTGATTCTCACAAGAGATCCTCCTGTCACCGCGATCCCCTTCGGAAGGTTCGATCAAAAGAAGACCGTTATCGCCAAACCCCCCGCCCCCGGCGAGAGGAGAGACAGACGCTCACAGGAACTCACAAACACACACATATCAGGCATCATGAAATTAGTGATTCTGCAATTTATATATGATGTATTTCTGTATGTTTGAGTTTTATACTTTTATATCAAGCTTTGTTAAACCCTGTGTAGTGGAACTCTAACGGTCTATAAAGAATCTAAGAGTGTATATCCTTGTAGTCATGCTAAACATGAATATGTTTGGTATCAAAAGAAATTGCATGACTTGCCTGAGCCAAATATATGTAAAAGGTTATTGTGAAAATTAGTTTTTCCATCTTTGAATTGAAATGAACAAACTGGCGATCTCATAAAACACGCAAATGAGGTCATCAACAACAGACAAAGAAACTTTTGCGTGCTCAAAATCTGTGAGGTGCAATTGGTTTTATTCCCTGAAGAAGGGGCGTGAACTTTCACTTTAAAAGATCAGGACACTGGCCTCTCAGCCTCTTCTTCGTGTCACTCTCTTCCTTGATGTCATTCTTCTGTTAGTGGTACCTTAGGTGTTGTTTGTTGTTCGCTGGTTTTATTTTGTCTTCTTTTTACTTTGCGTTTAGCCAGTGCTTTAAGTGGCCCAAAAGAGGTGCCGGTACTCTATTATTATTATTATTATTATTTTATTTAATTTTTTTTGCTGACTCCCCTCCTCCCCTGAGGTAACAACAATTATATTAAAGGGGTTTTATATACAACAGTCAACAGACGACCACTGGGACAAATATTGAGCCCTGGCACTGTAGCCACATCAGCCCACATTACCCCCCACAGCCATGTGCATTTAAATGGTAGGCAGTTGGGGTGTTCGGGGGCATGCTCCCCCAAGAAAATTTTGATTTCTCTGACCTACATATGTGCAATTTAAGACTTTTTAAGGGTCAAAAATGGATAATAAATAGCTTTAAAACCATGTCAGTGTGCATTAGATTATTTGTCAATACCTGTTCTCTCATCTTAATCTTTCTTTTTCTCTCAGTCTCCTTATCCTGCCGTATTTCTTCCCCTCCTAAAGCTGAACTTTGACTGAGTCTTTTCATTTTCATCTGTGTCAGTGAAGAAATTAAACATAGGCTCAACTGATGAGTTTTATGAATCATTTTCTTAGATAAGTTAATTACTCAAGGCTACCAGATCAGCATTGACAATGGGAACCTTCTACAAGCTTTGGAATTTGAAAAGTAATTTTAAATAATACACATTATAGGCTACGTTTAATGCAGTTCAGTGTTTCCCACAGAATTAGATTCTATGTGTGGTGGTGTTTTTTTTTTTTGGTTGGGGGGGGCATAATGTCAGATATAATGTCAGATAACTTAAAGACATTGCTATTGCTATGCCATTGCTACACTTCTTTGGCTGCTCCACAGACTTCTTGTTGCATATTTTGCACCCTTTGTTTGAACATTTTATTTTACGGGCCTTTCTGAAAAAAAATATTCCAATGCCCTATCAAATGGGCTTGTTTGTGTGATAGACTACAGGCTCTGTACTAAATGTAACAATTATTAAACACTATATTAAATTTAAATAACAAATTAGATTTATAAAAAACCAGCTTTTCAAAACAACATTTGCAATGTGCAATTTTAACAAACTATACAAATATTTTAAAATATTTGTGCTAAAAAGTTCAAGTTCAAGTTCATTTATACATGTATAGCACATTTAAACAGCCACTTAGACAGACCAAAGTGCTTTACAGAACACACAAATAAGAAAAGTAAAAACAGCAAAACAACCCCTAAAACACATAAAAAGCAGCAGAGCTACGAATAGCCTTAACAAAGATTCAAATGTAAAATCGTAGAAATAATGAAAAAAAAAAAAAAAAAAAGAGATCAATAAGCTAAAGAGAACCGGTAGGTTTTTACCAAAGACTTAAAGGTAGACAGGGTGGGGGCCGTTCGGATCTCTAGGGGCAGGGTGTTCCACAGACGAGGCCCTGCCACTGCAAAAGCACACTCCCCTCTACGCTTAAGTCTGACACGAGGGACTACCAGCAGAGCCTGGTCGTGTGACCTTAGGCTTCTGGACGGAGTATAGGGCTGAATAAGTTCGGATAGATAGGCTGGAGCTAAGTTGTGTAAAGATTTAAAAACAAATAGGAGGATTTTAAAATCTATTCTCTGCCGGACGGGCAGCCAGTGTAACGATTTAAGAATCGGAGAGATATGGTCATATTTGCGACAGTTAAGAATAAGTCTGGCCGCAGCATTTTGGACCAACTGAAGACGTGCAATTTGGGAAACTGATATCCCACAGTAAAGTGAATTGCAATAGTCTAGCCGACACGTGATGAATGCATGAACCGCCATTTCCATAGTTATTGGAGTAAGAAAGCCTTTGATTTTAGAAAGTAAGCGAAGTTGGTAGAAACCGGAACTGATGACAGATGAAATGTGTTTGTCAAATTTTAAAGACTGGTCAACAAGAAAACCTAAGTTCTGCACTCCTGTAGATTTAAAGGGAGATAGACTCCCCAAGTCTGGGCTTGTACACTGGGACCTTTCACTCGGGCTGAAAACAATGACCTCGGTCTTATCATCATTTAGAGAGAGGAAATTTTGAGCCAGCCATGCCTTTACCTCCTCTAGGCATAATAGAAGAGAGTTTAACGCTGCAGGGTTATTTCTTTTAAATGGAATGTAAATGTGGGTGTCGTCTGCATAAAGATGAAATGATACACTGTGTTTCCTTAAGATAGCGCCCAACGGTAGCATGTATAGAGAAAATAGAGAGGGAGCCAAAATGGAGCCCTGTGGAAGACCACAGGTTAGAGGTGCCATGGAGCTGGAAAAATTACCCATTTTAACTAAAAACTTTCTGTCAGAGAGGTACGACTGAAACCATGACAGGACAGAGGCTTTTAGGCCCACCCCAGTCTCAAGTCTAGCCAACAGAGTAGGGTGGTCAACAGTGTCAAAAGCTGCCGAAAGGTCTAAGAGAACTAGAACCACAGAATCACCCGAATCAGTGGAAATAAAAATATCATTTAGCACTCGCAGAAGGGCGGACTCAGTGCTGTGAGCAGTCCTGAATCCAGATTGAAAAGCCTCATAAATACAGTTATTTGAAAGAAAGTGCTGAAGTTGATTAAACACGATTTTCTCCAATAACTTGGAAATAAAAGGCAAGACAGAGATGGGTCGGTAATTTTGTAAAATAGAAGGATCCAGTGAAGGCTTCTTGAGCAAAGGAGTGACCGTAGCCACTTTAAGATTAGCTGGAACAGAGCCCGTATTGAGACACTTGTTAAAAAGAGATACCAAACCTGGACCCACAGAGTCGATGATTAACTTTAGAAATTTCGGCTGAATGATATCATTTGGACAAAATGAAGGTTTGAGCTTGGTGCTCACATCCTTTAGTGTCTGGAGGTTGATAGGATCAAAAACCTCCCAAACACAAGTAGTGGGTGACACGAATGGGGGGAGAGTTAAGTTATGGCAAACACTAAGTCTTAATTTAGTGATTTTGTTCACAAAAAATCTCTGGAAATCTTCACATAGAGCATCAGAGGCAACAGAGAGTTTAGAAGAAGGATTTATAACAGACTGAATGACTGAAAACAAGACCTTTGGATTGGAGTGGTTGGATTCAATTAAGTTAGAGAAATATGCAGCTTTAGTTGACTTAGCAGCCTTCTGGTATGCTGTAAGAGCGTCTTTGAACAAATGGAAGGAGACAATCTGCCTGTCTCGCTTCCATTTGCGTTCGGCAGCCCTACAAATTTGTCTTTGATGAAAAGTGCAAAACATAACAACTGAAACAACAACTGAATTTTAACAAACACTATACAACTATAAAACAATGAAGTGCAAAATAAAGTGCAAAACAACATTGTCAAAATGCAAAGGTGCGAATTTACAAACAACTGTTAATTTAACATAAAAGCATAGGCTACTTTTGCCATGGTATGGTTTGCCATGATGACTGAATGTTAATAATCCCTAAAAAGCTGACATCATCGCGATCTCACACATCTCTATTATTATCAATGAAGCTGACTGCACAATGAATATTTCACAATATCTACACTTTGTTTGTTATAATTAGAGGATTTGCCAGCATGCAGAATTCAGCACTGAACAAAAAGTCAGTTTTTGAGCGGTGATGGGAGTCTATCTTAAATGCTTCTGATTGGCCATTGTGTTTAAGAAATCAACACATATGTCTGTGATTGGCTACATCGCTCACGCTGGAAACATGTTACAAATAGAAACTCTGGCCAGTAAATCGGGTAACACTTTATTTGAAGGGGTGTGCATAAGACTGACATGACACTGTCATAAACATGACATAACACCTGTCATAAACATGAAGGAGTCTTTATGAATGTTTATGACTGTTGTCATTAAGTGTCATTCGGTAAATTATGACACTTTCAATGCAAAGTTGACATTGTTTAAAATGTCTTTGTTATGACAACTTGACATTACCCAAGACAAAAATGTATTGATTATGACAACTTGAAATTAACAAAGACGGAAATGTCTTTGTTATGACAACTTGACATTAACCGAGAAATCATAACCTGTCAACCTGTGACAACTTTGGCCGTCATGACACCATTATAACTGTGTCATGAATATTTTACTTGTCCTCAAGTAAAGTGGAACACATTGTACTAGTTATAAAGATGTCATTAAGGGTTATTACACTGCAAAATGCTTGAAGTTTGATAATTAGACCTGTTATGACATATTTGTGACAGGTTGACAGGTTATGATTTCTTGGTTAATATTAAGTTGTCATAACAAAGACATTTCCGTCTTTGTTAATGTCAAGTTGTCATAATCAAGACATTTTTGTCTTGGGTAATGTCAAGTTGTCATAACAAAGACATTTTTTGTCTTTGTTAATGTCAAGTTGTCATAACAAAGACATTTTAAACAATGTCAACTTTGCATTAAAAGTGTCATAATTTACCGAATGACACTTAATGACAACAGTCATAAACATTCATAAAGACTCCTTCATGTTCATGACAGGTGTTATGTCATGTTTATGACAGTATCATGTCAGTCTTATGCACACCCCTTCAAATAAAGTGTTACCGTAAATCGTTTCAATTTTGTTTAGTTGTTCTTTTCTGCAACAGATTAATAACAATTTATTAGTTTTTTTATATGTTTAATTCATTGATATTCATAATTTGCGGGAGTCCTGTGAATCGTTTTATTCTCCCACCACAGCCCGCACACAGAGTGAGTTCATTACCGCCCGCGCCTGCGCTCGGCCATCAAATCTAACGTTAGTCCCGCGCCGCACGTCTCTAGATCAAGGGCCCGGCCCGAGGATGGCGGCGGGAAATATCGGCCCAAGTTCTGCCTCGGGCAGAGAATTTAAGCTATAAACAGGACAGAGTAACAAGACATGCTTCGCTCATAAATTTTTTGACGACGTAACGTTAGTTAAGGCGTGTGTTGCTTAGGCGGCCGCCTTAGTTACAAAGTGCTGCTGGAAACCCTGAATCTGTAATGGAAACGATCAGAGTTGTTTCGCGACAGTGTTCATTACAACCATTCAACTCCGGATTGATTCTGGAACATTCGCTGGGAAAATAAGCTCCGCAGTGACCGCAACAATCCGTCCTCCAACGCATGCTCATGTTTTGAGACTGTGCTCGAAGAGGAGGCGGGGCTATTCGCGCATGCCTCCGTTGTCAGTTTGTGAGAGAGAGAGGGGGGAGCAAGCTGCGCGCAGCTCTACAATAAAATACAATTTTTCCCATATTAAATAGTTAAAAAATCTGAAAATCAATCCGTGGCGGTCAGCGTTGATATTGTGGCGGCCCGCCACAAATTAATGAATGTATGGGAAACCCTGCAGTTGGTGGAATTGGCAGACGTTCCCTTAGGCACGCGCTGTGGAAACGTGTCTGCATTCTCAGGTATAAATGCAGCATTATTGCACGTAGGTGATTTTGAACGAATATTTAATGTCGATAATGGTTACATAATGTTAAAACCAATCCTGCTATTGATCTAAGACTGCCAACCTGTGCTGAACAGTGGCAAGAGAAAACAAATGTCCGGCAAAATATCGAACCTAAAACTAACTTTACCACGCTCAACCACTGTGAGTGCATTTCACGCATTTGTAATAGCTCGCGTTCAGCGGGGAGGAATGTAATGTATATGGGTAATGTAGTCTCTGCTCTTGGTGGGACGAATTAGGAAGCGTGCATTGTGAAGGGCCTCTGAAAAGCGTCAGCGCAGCCAAAGAATTAAAACAGATGTGCAAATGAGCGTACCGGTACGCTAAAAGCACGTTCTGGGCGCAAGGAGAGGTGGCGGTACGCTCAAGAGCTATATTTGGAAGTGGCGGTACTGAGTACTGGCGCGTACCGGCCCACTTAAAGCACTGCGTTTATCACAGTAAATTTTTCTTAGTGCTTAGTTCTCGTCTCCGGACCGAACCACGTAAGCCTACTTTACGCTTTAAGTCAGTCCTCTCACCTCCGGACCAAAGGACTTCCTTCCATAACGTACCTTTAAGACGTTTTGAACTTCCCGCGAGCAAAACGTGCCCTGGATGAACCGAAAAGACCGCCTCCCTCTGACGAGCAAGGAAGACCTCCATCCACACACGCTCCGTCTTGCCCAGCAACACAAAAATGTCCATATACGATGCAAGTATTGTTCCCATCTAAATTTAAATGCGTTTAAAGTGTGTATTTTCCTTGTTGGCTCTTAAGGTTCAGCTGAGATAGTAATTGTGTTTTCCTGTGTTTCCATTTCTCTTTCTTCCTGTTTTTACTTTCATTATTCTATATCTTTGATGTTAAATGTAGTTGTATATTCCAGTATATTTTATTAAACTCCATTATATGCTTGATTGTCTCTGTTTGTTGATCATAGAACAAAGCCTCATTCATGTGCGATCTTAAGCTACGAGCTGATATTGTTGAGTAAAGTAATTTGATTAGATATTGTTGAGTAAACTAATTTGATTAGTAAATTTAAACTAAGAAGAAACCTCCATGAGAATTGATAAAAAGTATTAAACAAAGCAGTTGGTGGACGAGCTGATTAGTTGAAGTGCGTTTAATTCTATTGAGGTATTCTGAAAATCAATATAGCCCATCTGCATATGATGTACATTCTTAATTAATTATAATTCGTTATGTTTTAATTATCTATGTACATCTGAAGCAGACGCGTGGACTATATAATCCCCTTTTTGGGTGAATTTTTATGTATGGTTATCTGGTTCATCTGTCTGCAATAGTTGGTGATTCTTAATGAGTACAGATTGTATACACATTCCCCAAAACCCGAGCCAGGTTCTTTACATAGTCTTCTTGGCCGATCTTTGCCTGCGCCTCCCCGCCCGAGAAGGACCCTTCCCGTTACGGCCTCTACCCAGCGGCCACCCACCCCCTCTGTTATGAGCGGCCGCGCCATCCTCGACCCTCCTCGCCGGGGCCCGAGCGGAGCGAGACCCGTGTGTAGGAAGCCAGCGTGTCACGGTTCTCCTTCCAGGGCGCTTACCTGGTTGATCCTGCCAGTAGCATATGCTTGTCTCAAAGATTAAGCCATTAATCTAGGTCTAGCAGGTCTAAGTGCACACGGTCGGTACAGTGAAACTGCGAATGGATCATTAAATCAGTTATGGTTTCCTTTGATCGCTCCACCCGCTACTTGGATAACTGTGGCAATTCCAGAGCTAATACATGCAAACGAGCGCAGACCCTGCTCCCCCCGGGGGGTCAAAGAGCGAAGGGAGGCTGCTAAAGGCAGATTAACACTGCAAACATGGATTCAAAGCTACAGCTAGCCAGCAGGTAAATAATCATATAGAACAGTTATCTGATCTTCTGCTTCTGGCCATTGAAAAAGACATATGTAAAAACCAACATATTAACGTAATAAAACCAAATGTCTACAAGAACATTATGCAGGATAAACCTTATTATTGGTTATATAAACCTTATTATATTAATAAAGTAATTTTTTGTAAGTGTAATAGCACCTAGTTTTGAGTGTATGTTTTTGTCCTTTTCTGTCAAAATTGAAGTTTGCACTTTTGACATAGCTGAAATTAATTTATTTCATAATGCATGAACTTCACACGATAATCTTATTGCTAAAATGTCAATGTTTTCATTGACTAAAACTATACTAAAATGCAGAGACTTTTAGTCATCTAAAACTTGACTAAAACAAAATAGGATATGGTTGACTAAATATGATAAAAACTAACAAGGACATTTAACACAGGACTAATACTAAGACTAAAATTGAAAATAGCTTATAAAATGAACACTAGAATCAACCAGTCTCTCATCTTTGCAGGGATGGTGGTATTCTTTTACCACTATGCTCCAAAGATTTGGAATTGTCTACCAGATGAAGTAAAAGAGGCTAATATCATTTATATTTTTAAAAAGCTGGTAAAGACATATCTTTTCAGTCAATAAAAGTCAGTTGTATGATCTATTTTACCTACTATTTTTTTATTACATTTATTACTATCTCTGTTTGTTGACAATACATAGTTTTAGATATGTGAATAACAGTAACAGTGAAGCAAGCAGAAGACCTTTAATAGTCTTTACATTGTAAACACATAATTATGAAGAAATTTCCACCAATGTATTTAGAATCAGATTCATTGTCTTAATTTAGTGAATTGAAGAAAGTGTTGATTTCCAGAGTTTTAATTTTCTTTACCACAGCGACCTGTAAATAAAACATTTGCTTATTACATCTCCTACCAATTTAATAATCATTCCTATTTGTGCAGATAGTATGACAATTATGACTTGTCAGTTTTAAGTGCTCTTGTCCAAATAACCTCATTGTACCACAACATTAGAACTCAATCTGATTAACATTTAGTTATGGACGGGGTCCACAAGAGTCATCAGTCATCATCGTATCTTTATTCATTTTATTATTTAATTAAACAAGATTTGGTTTTCTCTGTGACACTTTTGCCCTACGTTGTAAACAGTAAATATTAAAATAACACAGTTGAGACAAATGTAGCATGTGACTTTCTGGAAACCAGGATCTCTACAGGCGGATGGCAGGTGGACACAGCGTAAAACAGAAGCGAGAGCGGGCGGGTCACTGGTGTGGGAGAGCACATGGTGGAAGCGTGGGACGAAAAAAATAGTCCCTTGCAGACTTCTACACCGAACTAACTAAGCATTAGCTGTCAAAATGCTGACATTTTATGCATATACAGAAATTATTATGAGTTCTTAATCTTACTTTATCTTTTTTGTGCTTTCTTTGTTGTTCCCTTTGCTTTGGTAATTGAAGTACCGCAGAATGTACGTGTCGCAGAGTTTTTCCTTTTTAAAGTCTTACTGCATATTAATTCTTTGTGGCTCAAATATGCAAACTGAATAATGGATGATTTATCAGACATTATCAATACATTGTTGAGCTATAGGCTCATGACATCCTGACCTGACCTGAGTCCTGCTGCCTTTGTGCTAATGTTAAATCTCAAGTCATGCGCAGTTTCGCACAAGAAAATCACCAATCATTGGACATGTCAATCAAACCTCAATTTTAAGAAATATTAACATACAGTAATAATCATGAAAAATATTTTGAATTGGACTCGAGTGGATTAGGGAATAAGTCTGAGTCCTAATATGTTCGAGTATGAGTCAATACCAAGTCAAAATGTACACGAGTCCATGACAAGACAAAGACCATTAAACTATGGTCTCGAGACCGAGTCCGAGTCTCGAGTACTACAACACTGGTAAAATACCATTAGCTATATAAGATTGAATTGGTTTCTTTCTCTCACCTGTTTCAGAACATGTTCTCTTAGTGAAGGGTCAGTCAAATCATTGCTGGATTTAAACTGCATTTTTACAAATGATCTTATTAAAACGGGACCTGAACAAAGATACATTCATGCATGTAAATATATGAATTAATTGACTTTGTGTTCATTAGAACTCCTCACTGTGTCTTGAAGACAAAAACTATGATGATGTTTTACCATAAACTCCATTACTCCATAAACCTCCAGCTCACAGATAGTGAGTATCTTCATGTCTCCAGGAATGATCAGATTCACGAAACGTCCGTCCATCCCATCACATGAATAGTTGTAGGACTCGCCTGCTGGAATATCAGGAATAACAGCACATCTACAGACAGAGAGAGAAACAGATGAAGGAGATAGTGTGTTGAATCTTCGCATTTCTCTCATGTTCGTTCAAACTCAAGAGTCTCACATGGGATTGTTGTTGTCGTTGTTCTCCAAAGAGTTCCCGATGCGAATCTCCGCTCCGTTTATTTGTTTAGCAGTCTCGTCTGTTAGTGACGACCACTCCACTAACTCTGTAAATCTGACGCAGATCCAGCCTCCACCACGGGTTAGTCTCATTAAAGGTTGAGGAGCATCCTGTGTACGACTGCTGGAGACCTTCCCAGCCGGCATTTCAACGTTGATTCACCGGGGAATCAACGTCAGGGACCAAGGTTGAATCAACGTTGGATTATAATTCGATTTTGCAAAACGATTCAACGTTGAAATCGTGACGTTGTTTCACCGTTGAAATCGTGACATTGTTTCACTGTTGATTTCGTGACTGTTTCACCGTCTTGCAGCGACGTCAAGGTTTAATTAAATGGTCAAGATGATTTTGCAAAACGAAACAACGTTGAAAATGCAACCTTATATCTTATTTTTCAACATTAAATAAACTAGATTGAGTTTCCTTTTCACTTTACTCTCTGAAGACATGACATTTGTACAGAAAATCAAAGGAACTGTAATTATGTAACTTGCTATGCATCATTTGCAATACTATCCTATAGTGGCATCTGGGAAAACATTTGGTTCAAACTGTGTACAGATCGGTAGTTCAGGCAGACTGATCTCATGAAACTGCGTATGTATGACACGCCAATTCGTATTTCCATTTTTGGCGTGCTATCAACACGCATAATCGCTTTTCAGCGTGTTTATGAACGCCGTTGACTTAACGTTACATTACTGTATATATAAATATATGACCTACCCCAACCCCGTCCCTAAACCTACCCGTCACTGGTTAAAACCATTTATGAGTCTTTCCCTACCATCCTAGTAAGAAAATATCGCTCCCCCAGATGTATATCAAAATTTGGCTTTATTTCGCTCGGATTTTTAACAGCGTGTACATACACGCGGAATCACTCGGACATAACGGCGTAGATATACACGCATACACGCGGATAGCTCAAAATGCGTATAAATAACACGCCACTTGACTTGAAAGTGGCGTGTATGTTTACGCAAAAGTCATGATGTCATGTTGGTTCAGGGGTGAGATGTTACACATTGTATGGAGGGGGGGATGTTGGCACTATGCCAGATTTAAAAAAAAAATTAAAAAAAATTTGTCAGAATACATATTTATATATGCTTTTTTTATGTCTTGTTCAACAACAGCAAAACACAAAACCTATAATGAAATAAATTGAATTAATCAAGTGAAAGCATCATTAAACATCAAAAATCTGGTCTTTAAAAAGGTTCTTACAGCACAACAAGACAGAATAATAATACATATATAATTTCATTGAGTTCAACATGTCTTTAAAAACGGTCTTACAGTACAAGCCAGAATAATAATAATACATATATAATTTCATTGAGTTCAACATGTCTTTAAAAACGGTCTTGCAGTACAAGCCAGAATAATAATAATACATATATAATATATAATTTCATTGAGTTCAACATGTCTTTAAAAACGGTCTTGCAGTACAAGCCAGAATAATAATAATACATATATAATTTCAAGTAACATCAACAGGTCTTTAAAAAAGTAATTACAGTACAAGCCAGAATAATAATAAACTATTATTTCGAGTAATATTGTTCAACAGCAAAACTATAATGAAACTATCATTTTAGAAGCCTCATTAAACCCATTATCATTCAAACTTTTTTTAATGTGTTTCAAGTAAGTTCTTATAAAACTACATGCCAGAATTATCAAGTAACATCTTTCAACATCAGTAAATCACAAAAGAATCAAAAACATTTAACTCTAGGTTTCATTCTTGAATTATATATTGATCTAGAAACAATAATTAAACTTTTTTTTTATTATTATATTTTTAAGTGAATTGAGTCGTCATGGAAGAGTCGTCTTACGGCCACCACCACCCATCCTCTCTGGTGCATATTTTAAGTATTTTGACATGGTCTCCAATATTTGTGTACATGTTGTGTTGTATGCATTGATGACAGCGTCTAAAGAGAAAAATAAAGACAGTTTAGATCAACATAACTGCTGTATATTTCAGCCCATGAAACATCCTGTGTTTTACTTTTTCACAAAGATAGAATAGAATCACATGTAGGTGCATGTTAAGAAATATTTGCAAACATTTTTGATGTGTGAAGCCAGAAAACCACTTTGTTGGTGCTAACCTTTGACTAGTCAAAGTAAAAGAGGCACAAACAATTAAAAGACTGCCATTAACTTGTTAAATGATCGATAAGAATTACAATTTGTAACTACTGTAACTAATTTAATTACATTTGGATAAGCACAACCAAAATGATCACAAAAAAAAAAAAAAAAACAATCAAACACAAATGTCCCACAAATGAGTCTGCACCTGTTTTCTTTTTCTTTTTTTACTTACCACAGATGATCTGGCATAGCAGATACTGAGAAAATGGCAGCTTCCCACGTTTCCCCTTTAAATTCATCTGTGCCATCAAGGCATTTGAGAGAGTTCTAAAAAACAAACGTGCATGTAAATATATATTAAGTACTCATTTATAAAAGGTATCTTTTCCATGTTAAATACATGACAATACATTTGCAACGTCTTTTGCATAGAGCAGAGACATTGCAACGACAGCAAGAAACTTGAGCTTAAAGGGATAGTTCACCCAAAAATGAAAATGCTGTCAGTAATTACTCTCCCTCATGCCGTTCCAACCCTGTAAGACCTTCGTTCATCTTCGGAACACAAATTAAGATATTTTGATTAAATCTGAGAGCTGGAACACTCCTGCATTGGCTTCTAAGGGATTGAAACTCGCCAGCCACGAAAAGTTATTAAAGACGTCGTTAAAATAGTTCAAGTGACTACAGTGCTCAATCTTAAGTTTATCAAGCGACGAGAATACTTTTTGTGCGCAAAAAAAACAAACAAACAAAAAATAACAACTTTATTTCGACTATTCATTCCCTTCTCTGTGAGCGTCTAGTCAGTTAACGTAGTGTGATCGCGTAGTGCTACGTCACACGTAGGCTCACTATTGGCCGACGCTGGTCATGTGTGTTATGCGTGTGACGTACAACAACAGAAGCTTACGCTATTACACTAGTAAACTGACTGGCCCATCGAGATGGAAATGAATAGTTGAAATAAAGTCATTATTTTAGTTTCTTTTTTGCGCACAAAAAGCATTCTCGTCGCTTGATAAACTTAAGATTGAGCACTGTAGTCATTTGGACTATTTTAACAATGTCTTTAATAACTTTTCGCGGCTGGCAAGTTTCAATCACTTAGAAGCCTATGGAGGAGTGATCCAGATCAAAATATCTTAATTTGTTTTCCGAAGATAAACGAAAGTCTTACGGGGTTGGAACAACATGAGGGAGAGTAATTACTGACAGCATTTTCATTTTTGGGTGAACTATCCCTTTAATGTGTGGCGTAATTATTTATTTTAAATAAATGCAGCAATGTGTGGCATAAATGGTACTTACGCAGACATTGATTTTTTCACCATGTCTACCTCATCAACACCTCCCAGTCTTTTCAAATATGCTTGCTATAAAGGAGTAAAACAGAACAACAAAAATTACTTGTCTATAAGATGAACTTTACAATAGAAATCTGACAAAATAAAAGGGTCTACCCTTTCACCCTGGGTTAGCATAATTTCTAACTGGGGTGTAAATTGGACAGTTCATCACGATACGATATCGCTTTTCTCAGCCAGCAATACGATATCTGTCGATACCTCAACAAATTCTGTGATACAATTCAGGGATATATTGATAGATTTATCAATATTTAGATATTATGTGCCAAGTTTACACACAAATCTTACTAAAAAATATATAACATATCTTTTTGTTTGTGCATTTGAAGTAATATCAAACTGCAGCTGGGTTGTTTTGATTAAGTAATAAGAATCCAAAAACATACAGGTAACTTACCAAATAAAAAGTTAATTGAAAGTATGTTTTATATTTGTTTTACCAAAAGCTAAACTGAGTTTCAGGTTTAAACAAAACCAAGTAATTGCTATGATACATTTAAAAAAAAAAAAAACACTTGGTTAATCTCCTCAGCTGACATAGACGCCTGTCAAACTTTGTTGTTGTGATCACATCCAGCGAGCTTTTCCCTCACCACTGTAACATGCTGCTTTATCAAGCTTCTGTGAAAAAGTTTCAGCTTTTATTTTCCTTTTATGTAAAAATAATCATTTCATTAATTAATTAATAGAACACATAGAATTATCAATTAACATTTGGGAATAGTCACTTTGAGGCTAGAACTGTGATCGTATTTCATCTGAAACTTACCAAGGCTGCTCTTTCCATTTTGTCTTCTAAACGACTCTCCAGTTCTTAGATTAAATGTAGTCCCATCAGACGTTCCAATAGCAATTTTTATTGAATCTCTTATGTCAATAAGCATTTGAAGCACTTTCTTCTGGAATTCTAGGATTTAGGGAAGTGAGAACATGAGTTAATAGGGTTGGGCAATATGTACTATGTGGTTTACAGCAGTTAGCAGAACTTCAACTTATATAAATACCCATTACAGATCATGTATCCAAGCTTATTCTTCATAGTTTGACAATTAACTTTAAAAAAAAAATTATACTGCCCAGCACTAACACAAATCACTATGAAAAGTCAGTAAAATTAAAAGTGACTATACTTACTTTCCTCTGATAGAGGAAAGTTTGATGCCTTCAATTTTGGAGTTGAGGTCTGTTGGCACACTTCAGAGAAAGCAGGCTCTGATCTTTCCCTGTCCTCATTGTTGTATGGCACACAATATCTTTTTCCCTCACTTGACAGTTCTGCACTCATGGACCTTACTCTCTTCTTGTTGGATTTAAGTGGTGGGTGACTACTCGGATGCTGGCTCAGGCTTCTCTGTAAACCTCTTATTCTCTGGCTGTCACTTTTGAGGGGGACATCAATATACCAACAAATGTTAAATAGGTTGTGGTCTTAGAGTTAAAATGAAATTAAAGTTTAGACACTGTCTAACAAAACAATACTTAACACCAAAGATAGTTTATTCTTCTACTTATCTATTATGGTATAAATCCATAATTATAAATTCAGGTAGATCATCAATGGTATTTTTTACCTCTTACTGCCATTTCTTTGAAAGGAGGCTGATTTAGAGGGTCTTCTTTTGCTGTGTGACTGGGTGTCTATGGATCTATCTGACAAACTCCAGTTGCTGTGTGACTCTGAAGAAATACTTCTCAAGCTGTGTGAGAGGTATTTACTTGGGCCTCTTCTCTGGCCGTGTGAGAGAGATGGTCCTCACTGCAGAACATGAAATCCACGGGGAGGAGTCGGATCTAGATCCGACTCCTCCCACCTTACATACCTAAACCTACCCAGCTCCACCCCTTATCCCTAAACCCACCCCTAAACCTACCCAGCTCCACCCCTTATCCCTAAACCCACCCCTAAACCTACCCAACCCCACCCCTTAATCTGGATCCGACTCCGCCCCCCGGATCTCGTGTACTGCAATGAGGTGCTACTGGTGTGAGAGGGACTCACTGGACTGATCTCTCCTGTGATTCTGTGAGAGGGACTCTATGGGCTTCTCTGGCCGTGTGAGAGGGACTCACTGGACTGATCTCTCTGTGATCTGTGAGAGGACTCTATGGGGCTTCTCTGCCGTGTGAGAGGGACTCACTGGACTGATCTCTCCTGTGATTCTGTGAGAGGACTCTATGGGCTTCTCTGGCTGTGAGAGGGACTCACTGGACTGATCTCTCCTGTGATTCTGTGAGAGGGACTCTATGGGGCTTCTCTGGCCGTGTGAGAGGGACTCACTGGACTGATCTCTCCTGTGATTCTGTGAGAGGGACTCTATGGGGCTTCTCTGGCCGTGTGAGAGGGACTCACTGGACTGATCTCTCCTGTGATTCTGTGAGAGGGACTCTATGGGGCTTCTCTGGCTGTGTGAGAGGGACTCACTGGACTGATCTCTCCTGTGATTCTGTGAGAGGGACTCTATGGGGCTTCTCTGGATGTGTGAGAGGGACTCACTGGACTGATCTCTCCTGTGATTCTGTGAGAGGGACTCTATGGGGCTTCTCTGGATGTGTGAGAGGGACTCCGAGGGATTACTTGGGCTGCATGTGGATGGTCTGATTTGGTTTGGACAGATGCCAACAGTTTCTGCTAAAAAAAAGAATAGATGACAATAAAGAAAAAATACTAAAAAACAGTTATGTACCGAGCCGATCTTAAAGGATTAGTTCACTTTTTAAAAAACTTTTGCTGATAATTTACTCACCCCCATGTCATCCAAGATGTCCATGTCTTTCTTTTTTCAGTCGAAAAGAATTTAAGGTTTTTGATGAAAACATTCTAGGATTTTTCTCCATATAATGGACTTCAATGGTAGCCAAATGTCCAAGGTCCAAATGACAGTTTCAGGGCAGCTTCAAAGGGCTTTAAACGACAACAGACGATGCATAAGGGTCTTATCTAGCGAAACCATCGGTTATTTCTAAAAGAAATAAAAAAGTTTAAGTTTTATTAGCACAAATGCTCGGCTTGCTCTGTTCTCCTGTTCGAACTCGTTCATCAAAATGAACGAATATTTTTTCGAGTCATTTCATTCATTCAACGAACAAAATGAACAAAATGACTCGAAAAAAAGATTCGTTCATTTTGATGAACGAGTTCGAACAGGAGAGTGACGACCGCGCATCACAGAACAGAGCACAGGTGTGCCTGTCAATAAAAGCGTCCTGTTTGGCGTGCTCAGGGGCGTTCCATCTTGTCCAATCGATCCCTGGCCAGGACCGAGAGGTTGATCGGCGTTGCGGCGTACGGAGAGAACTTGCGAGTCAGACTTTGTTATAAAGAATGTGGCGATAAAGAGATTATTGTAACCGCCGTGATCGTTTGCTCCCTCCTTCTTTGTTGCTCCCTAGTAAGGGCGTAACAAGTGGGGGCTCGTCGAACTAAATTTGAATTTGGATTCGTGCGGGGGCGATTCGGCAATTGGTCGTCTTCCCAAACTTGCGGGATTTAGTGCGTAAGTACCCGGTCTTGGGCCAACTGAAGACTAGGGTTCAGTTAGTTTAGGGGGATGGTTTAGTTTCCTTAAAATAAACCCTGATTTTGTGTTTTTTCATTTGAAATTTTTTGTGCGTAGTATTTGCTGAGCGTGTGTGTTTGTAGCGTGATTATTGTAATGATGGCTACTGAAGTTATTGAAACATTTTCTCAGTCTCCGTCTGAGGAATTGTTAGAGGAAATGACCAAAGAGCAATTGTTAGAGTTAGCTGCACATTATAAAATCGAGCTAACGTATAATCAAAAAAGGTCAAAGGACGGAATTAAGTTAATCATTGAGTCTGCGCTGTGTGACCTTAAAATCTTGAGTGGAAAGTCTAAATTGCCTGATTCTGCTACATTGTCGGCTGTAAGTATGCCTATTCCAACTAATCCTCCATTGTCTGTTGTAAATACTCTTTCATTTGAGCAACAGAAGGAATTGTTGATGATCCAGCGTGATATTGAGTGTGAGAAGCGACGCTTGGAATGTGACAAGCTACGCTTGGAGTTGGAGTTGGAGGAGAGCCGGCAACAGGTGGAGGAACAGCGTTTACAGATTGAAAGGCGTCGACTGGAGTTACAGGGAGAAGGTAAACCAGTAGACGCAGGATTTGATGATGATTCGACGAAACTGAGTGTGGCTCATAATTTACGTTTAGTACTGCCGTTTAATGAGTCTGAGGTGGAGATTTTTTTTCTCCTGTTTGAGCGAGTCGCAGCAGCGTATAAGTGGAATGAGGTTGAACGCGCTATGTTGCTTCAGTGCGTTTTAACAGGTAAAGCCCAACGAGTCTATTCTACGCTATCTGATGCTGACAGCCAGAATTATGAAGCCATTAAAGCGGCGGTGTTAAAAATTAATGAGCGCGTGCCAGAAAGCTATCGACAACAGTTTCGTAGGTTACAGCGAAAGGCGAATGAAACAAATGTTGAGTTCGTAAGAGAGTTGACTGTGCAGTTTGATCGGTGGTGTACAGCTGCAGAGTGTACAACAATAGACAAGCTGAGAGAGTTAATTTTATTTGAACAATACAGAAATACCCTTCCTGAGATTGTAGCCACTTATGTTGCAGAGCGTCAGATTAAAACTGCTTCAGAAGCTGCACTGCTGGTGGATGACTGGGAACTTATTCATAATCCCGGACGAGCCCCCACTTGTTACGCCCTTACTAGGGAGCAACAAAGGAGGAGGGAGCAAACGATCACGGCGGTTACAATAATCTCTTTATTGCCACATTCTTTATAACAAAGTCTGACTCGCAAGTTCTCTCCGTACGCCGCAACGCCGATCAACCTCTCGGTCCTGGCCAGGGATCGATTGGACAAGACGGAACGCCCCTGAGGACGCCAAACAGGACGCTTTTATTGACAGGCACACCTGTGCACCGGTGCACCCAATCCACCTGATTACTCCCTCAGCTCCGCAGCACACCTGTAGGAGGAGCAAAACACAGCCAAACACGGCAAAGACCACACTACAAGTATACAGCCGTCACAGCATAAAACTTCGTTTTTTATTTATTTATTTTAGAAATTACCGATCGTTTGGCTAGATAAGACCCTTATGCATCGTCTGTTGTCGTTTAAAGTCATTTGAAGCTGCACTGAAACTGTCATTTGGACCTTGGACGGTTTGGCTACCAGATAGATTTGGCTAGAAGATAGCTCTTCTTCTTTGACTTCCTCTTTTCTGGGATCTTTAATGGTTCTTCCTTTGGGCAGCTCAATTCAGCAGTGGTTGTTAAATCATAGTTTTCACATTCCTGTCTGTTATCTGAAAGACATTGTTTTGCACAGGTATAATGGAATTATTAATGTTACACCTAATCTCATAACAGCTTGTAAACTAGGGCTGGGTATTCACACACAAATAAAAAAATAAAATTAAAAAAATCCACTGTAAACTATACAGGGAGTATGTACGACATTAGGCTGCTATACTATTGAAGGTAGGGCTGGGCGATATGGCCTAAAAAAAAAAAATCCCCGATTTTTTGACAAAAAATCCGATTTACGATTTAAATCGATTTTTTTCTCTCCCTACTTAAAATCAATCCTCAGATGACAAAGAAATTGTTCAAAACAAGTTTTTACTTTATTTTGTTTTGATATTCCCTTCTGGGATATAATCTGGATTAAAGTGCAATCAAAAACAACAAGCCAAAAAGACCAGAGGGTCCTGTCATTGTAAATAGCCTAGTGTAAATGTAACATAACATAAAATGGGTGGATTGGGGGGGAATGTGTAAAGAAAAAAAAACTTGTATCACAAGAAGTTTATTGTGATTGTCAAATTATTTGGTAACTAAACATCATTTTATCAAGTTTATTAACTATGTAAACACAATGTTTACATGCATAAAGACTGGTATGCTACTGTTTTTATTATTGCTTAACACAAATTTCACAATTTCAATTCAATTCATGTGATTTTGATTCTGATATTGATTCAATATCAATTCCTTTGGATAAATATTAGGTACAGTAGATATGCTAATGTGTTATGTTAATTGTTCTCCAAAAATAAATCACCTAATGCTGTAAACAGAGAGCCCTGTCAGCTGGTATTATTAAAGGTTAAAACTAACTCTAATTAAACATAATGCGTTTTTTATAATAACAAACTACGTTATAATATTTTAATGATATAGGTAAAATATAATAAATGTGTAATATAGTTATCATATTTAGCCAAATACTCTTCTCTATAGCAATTATTTTAAGTCCAACTAACATGCGTGCTATGGGTCATTAAAAGGCATCCTGAGGTAAATGTAACGTTACGTGACATGTTGTTCTCCAGCTGTTTTATGGGACATCTTTCCGCGGTTGAAAAACACTGATGGATTGATTTTATTCGCTACATTTGGGTAAGTTAGTAGTAAAGAGTAACAGATGATCGGTTCGTGCCGCTTGAACTGAGATCTGTCAGCGATCTTTCACGTCACATTTACAAGTGCCAAAACGGTGTTTATTGTTTGAATTTCGTAATAAAATTAACAGAATCTGAGAGCCGAGAATCTGTTTCATATCAACAGTAACCTGCTCTGTCTTGTGTGTCGGTGTCAGTGTCCTCTTTGCTTCGCGATGTTTCTCTGCGTGAGGAAATGGATGTGTGTGAGAGCGTGTAAAAAGTGACAATTGCGTGTCTCTCAGTGAACTCGTGAGAGTTGGCGGCCCTGCAGATTCAGTTTGTAAATGTTTTCGGCGGGTGTGCTTCTGCTGCCGCGGTCTTGTTCATTTGCCATGTTGTTTGTGTATCTCTATCATGGCAAGCGCTGAGCGCGGTCGGAACTACGGGAGCCCAGATGGGTGCGTCGGCGGTTGTTAAAGAGAAAACCGATTTTCATTCAAAAAAATCGGCGTAAACTCGCGTAAACTACACATTCGAGTTAATCGATAAAATCGATTTATCGCCCAGCCCTAATTGAAGGTTAAAATCAAATGATTTGTATACAAACACTTAAAGAATGCCAAAACGGTATTCATAATAAAATAGAGAGAATCTGATACTTTTTGTTTCACATCAGAAGTAAAAAAGCTGTGTTCACACTTCCGGTGGCGCTGCACTGCTGGCGACACGGACTCATGCTGCTGCTGGCAAGTGTTAAGTGTTGAGAGGATAAGATTCGCTTTTTGTTTTTGCTTTTTAAGATCGGTCAATTTCTAAATTAAGTCGATATGGCGATATTCATATGGCTCTTTATTGGGTTGTTTATCGCGCACCTGGCATCAGTCTGTTACTCGCACACAACGGCGTCCAGGAGGAGCAACGACCAAACACTATCATACACAAGAGAGGATCTGCTCCTGTACCGTTCAGTGGATTACAATTTGCCGGTGGACCTTCCAGATTTCTTGAAAGCCAGGAGGGGGAAAGCAAACGCCGGCGGAAAAGAGGTCACAGAGGTGGTGTCAGACAGCGTCTTCGTCGACGCGGATGCAGACCGCCGTTACCTGCAATAATCCTGAGCAACGTCAGATCTTTACAACAAAAGATAGAAGAACTACGCATCAAAGCTAAAGCATGCTTCGAGTATCGGGATTCAGGTCTTCTGGTGCTTACTGAAACTTGGCTTCGCCCTGAGATGCCCAGCTCGTTGATAGAGGTACAAGGTTTTTCTCTTTTTCGGTCGGATAGATCTGCCTCCTCGGGGAAGAGCAGAGGCGGCGGCATCTGTGTGTTTGTAAATGACCGCTGGTGCAGCCATACGACAGTTAAATCCACGGTATGTAACCCGGACATTGAACTCTTATGTTTAAGCTTGAGACCTTTCTATCTACCAAGAGAGTTTGGGAACATTTTGATCTGTGTTGTGTACGTCCCTCCGTCAGGCAAAGCAGCAAATGCCGTGAGCATCATAAGAGACTGTATTCAAGTTCAACTTCAACATACACCTGGAGCTCCTGTTTTTATCCTTGGTGATTTTAATCATTGTAAAATGGAGTCTGCCCTCTCTGGGTATGAACAATATGTTAAAGACAATACAAGACATAATAAGATATTAGACAAATGCTATGGGAACATAAAAGAAGCATACACTTCCAGATCAATCCCTCCGCTGTCTAATTCTGACCACAACACTGTGTACTTAATTCCAACATATAAGACTCTTTTTAAAAGACACAAACCTGTGTTTAAAAGCGTCAATGTGTGGTCGAATGACATTGTTGAATCCTTGAAAGGTTGTTTTCTTTGTACTGACTGGGAAGTTTTTCATAGCGATGATATTGATGAATCTACCATGGTAATGACAGATTATATTAAATTTTGCACTGATAATGTAGTACCCAAAAAAGAGGTGATCACTTACGCTAATAATAAGCCCTACATAACTAAGGAAATTAAACGCTGTATTAATAAAAAGAAACTAGCCTTTCGTAATCATGATCGTCCTGCAGTAAGTCTGGCACAGAAGGAATTGAATGGACTATTGAGTGAGGCCAGGAATAAACATAAAGAACTTCTGGAGAACAAGCTAATTATGTCTAACCCTAAACAGCTTTGGGATTCTATGAAATCCATAACAAATATGCAGCCTTCAAGGAAATATGTAAGCCTATCTACTACTGATGATCTACAGAAAGCAAATGATTTAAATCATTTTTATTTAAGATTTGAGAAGAGCAGCCATACTCCTGTAAATAGTTTTAGTGATGTGGAGCCTTCTGGTGTTTTTAAAGAAAAGTTGGTGATTGAAGCTAATCAGGTCAACTATTACTTTAAACACATTTGCCCTAAGAAATCGGCAGGCCCTGATGGAATTTCAGCCTACATCCTAAAAAACTTTGCAGATGAACTGACTCCAGTATGGCTCCCTATATTTCAACAATCTTTGGACACCAGTATTGTTCCTAGCCTCTGGAAAAGGGCTGTGATCATACCGGCTCCGAAGATAGCCAAGCCTGTAGTAAATAATGATTTTAGACCGATCGCGTTAACGTCTGTGATTATGAAATGTTTTGAAAAGTGTATTGTGTCAATGTTAAAAGCAGAGGTTGCTAACAAGTTAGATCCTTTACAGTTTGCCTATAGGCAGGGGAGGGGAACTGAGGATGCCATTAGCAGCATTATGCACCTAATTCTGAAGCATTTAGAGAATCACAAAGCCTATGCCCGTTTACTTTTTATCGATTTTAGCTCCGCTTTTAACACCATTCAAACGCCCTTGTTAATCTCTAAGATGGAGCAGCTGAGTGTAAACCCATCTATCATAAAGTGGTACTCATCTTTTTTAACTGATAGAACTCAGTGTGTTAAAGTAAACAATTGTCTTTCTCAACAAACAAAGATTAGCACAGGTGTCCCACAAGGATGTGTCAGTTCACCAATTCTTTTTACTCTTTTTACAAATGAATGTTCAAGTAAGCATTCAAAAAATTATATTTTTAAATATTCAGATGACACAGCCATCTTAAGTCTTCTCTATGGAGACGATAACATAGGAAACATCTACCAGCCAGAAATAAGCCGGTTTGTTGATTGGTGTGATAAAAATGATTTAATAATAAACATAAAGAAAACGGAGGAGATTATATTCGATCCAAAATGTATAGGTGACCATCATCAAGTAATCATACATGACCAAAACATCACCCAAACTCAGACTTACAAGTATTTGGGTGTCTATATAGACAGCTCATTTACTTGGAAAACTCACACGGAATGGGTTTGCACCCGGCTGCACCAGAGACTGTACTTCTTACGTAGATTACGTTTTTATGGGGTTAATAAGAAAATTATGATGTTGTTTTACAAAGCTGTTTTAGAAAGCATAGTTAAGTATGGTGTTATAGTATGGTTTGGGAACCTATCTATACAGCTTAAATCCAAATTGGCACACCTGGTGTTGACAGCACTAAAAACAGCTGGACATGGGGAATATTTGAATCTCCAACATTTATATGAAAATTGCATCCGGAATCAGGTACAGAAAATCGTGAGGGACCAAACTCACTTTTTGTATTCACAGTATGAAATGCTCCCCTCCGGTAGAAGATATAGAGTCCCATTGTGCAAACTAAATCGGTATAAGAATTCCTTCGTTCCAGTGTCTGTACGAATGCTGAATAACAGCTTATCTTATTAATTTTAATCTTTCCTCTTTCTCTGTATTTTTTTTATCTTTCTGTATTTGTGTGTATTATAAGTATGTGCAGCAACATGTAGTCCAAAACAAATTTCCTTCCGAGGATAATAAAGTATACTACTAGATTTACTGAATGCATACACGCTACAAACTTTTGTTCATTCATCAACTGAAAACAGTATAGAATAAAAGATTAAAAGACTAAAATGTTATTGGAATTTAAGAATTTATAGCCTACCAGTTCAACAAAAAAAGACAATAGATTATAAAATCGAGAAATGTATATTTTTCTCAGCCGTAATGTAAACAAAATAATTACATACCTGACTGAAATTTTACTTTGATAAGAGCAAACTTCAACCATATATCTTCAGGCTCTTTGCAGGTTTTCGTGGCTTTTTTCACTCCTTGATCAGGCCAAAACACACAACCATTTTTAACCCAACATGATGGTATGACTCCCTCCATCTCTCCATTGCATTCTCTCCATACAGCTCAGGCCCACATTGTTCTTGTCTTCCACTATACATAAAAACAATAAGTTTAAAAGCTATGACATCTTGTGACAATTGTGCAGATGGTTAAATGGAAAAGGATACTGGTGAAATGTCATTGCCATAACATTTAGTACAAAACATATAGTACAAAACATTAGTAGGATTGGGGTTACCTATTACAAATACTAAATTTGTCCAGTTTTGAAAACATGGATTTTAAGAAACCACTTGTCTTCAGATTTCCTCCCCTCTTATTTTGTAAAAAACTTATTTTGTTGAGCACCATTTAATACCTGTCTTAAGCACAGACCACTTGTGATCTGATCTTAAATATGAATCACAATACCAGGTGTAAACGGTGTCAATATTTTTACAGGTGTACACACATATTTAAAGTATGAACACCTTCACAGTGGGATATCTGTTTTTGAAATGTGCTTTTTGTTATAATACAACAAAAAAATAGTGACATCCCTTGAAACAGGACATTTGTGTTTAAAAAATTACCATGTCTTTAACACCTCTTGCACACACTTGGACAGTTCTCAATGCTTTTCACTGCCATGAAGCATTGGTATCAGATCAAATACATTTCCATATGGAAGACATACAGCTTTCTTTCTCAGGTCTTTCAGTTCAATGAGCTTTCTTTTTCCAGGTCTTCTTTTATCCCTTAGAAGCGCAATGTTTATAAGTTTGGAGTTGCATGGAGTGTCAAAGAAACTGTCTAAATGGTCAAGGTTGTACACCTCACACACACACACTTTATCCATTGTCTTTTCCTTTACAAAGGCAAAACCATCTCCAACAAGAAAACAGGAGTCCTTCTTTTTGGTGGACACAAATGTCCGGTGGAGTGCTGGTGTAATGCACACTTTGGCATTATCCATTTCAGTTATCCTCTTGTAAAGTTGTGTAATGGGTTTTTTTGCATTCCTGACACTTTTCTTCAGTTTTTGCAGATGGTTCTCGAATGGAAAAGCACTTATCTCATTTAGTGAAGTTCCAAAATTCCTAACATCTTCTGCTAAGTGGGTAAGAGAGTGAACATTGTAAGAAGGAAAGATGGGACTGTATAGCTTAGTAGATGCTTTATAAAAATACATCAGTAGTTCTTCAGCATAGGCAGTATATGCACTCCTAATGTAGTCATCAGAGTCCAACAGTATGGACATGGCAACAGTCAGTGTCAGGAAGTGGTGGTAGAAGCTCTCAGGCAGCACTGCACGAAGAGCAACAGGTCCATGGTACAGTAAGAACTGACGGAATTCAGTTGCTTTCCATCTGTCCAGAACAGCAAGAGACCGCGGCTGTCTGGCAAATTCCCTTGACAATGTTCCATTGAGGGACTCAAGTTTGGATGAAATTTCACCAATTTGTCTCTGAGAAAGTTTACACTCTCTTGGACCCTGTCTGAGGAAATTCAGTAAGCGTCTAACCACCCCTAGGCAGACAAGATGCATGTAGTCTAAGACAAATGACTGTATGCATGGAAAGCCTTCATCTACGAGGGGTGAGTGTCCACTTTGGTGAGAAGAGTAGGACTGCCTGTTGAATTCCTCTTCTGTTCTTGATGAAACATTCTCTTGTGATTGGTGATTAAACACAACCCTGTGGTTCACATATTGTCCTTTAATAGTGCATCGCTCGCAACTATTGTATCCAGTGTGTCCCTTTATGCATTTTAAGAAGGCTCTTGCTGGAGCATCACAAATGAAAGCATTAACTTTCACATTTAAGGTTTCATCTTTGAAAGCAATTCCATCTTGTTGGAGCCTAGTAAGCTCTTCAAGAAATTCTGACATGAAATCTGCGGCAATGACAATTGGCGTCTTAATACGCGCTTATTGTCAGATGAAAACTTTGTTGATATGATCTCCTGCCAAATTGACTTGATTTTGAGTATTAACAGGACCCCTGATATTTCTATGTCTGTCCTATGGGAGACGTTGAAAGCTTACATTAGAGGTCAAATTATCTCTTACGTGAACCACGATAGAAGGCTGAAGAGGGAGAGATTGGTCATTCTTACAAATCGCATTGCCCAATTAGATGCCGTGTATGCCACTTCTCCAACTCCTGAATTGTACAAAGAACGCCTTACAGCTCAGTCAGAATTTAACACATTGGTGGCGGACCGTGCTGTTGAGCTGTTACTTAAGACTAGTAGTGCATACTTTGAACAGGGGGACAAAGCTGGTAGAATGTTGGCACATCAATTACGGCAGACTATCTCCTCTCATTAGATTCCGGAAATTGCCACATCTTTAGGCACTACGACAGACCCAGAAAAAATAAATGATGAATTTAGAGCTTATTATGCTTCATTATATACATCAGAGATAAACGTGGAAAAGTGTGATTTTGGTGGCTTCTTCTCCCATTTAGAAATCCCTCTGGTTAATTTGGATATGGCAGATCAATTAGAAACACCAATAAATGTTCTAGAACTTTCAGGTGCTCTTAAAGCGATGCAGTCTGGCAAATGTCCAGGGCCAGACGGCTTTCCTGTAGAGTTTTATAAATGCTTTCAGAACAAACTAGCCCCGGTCCTGATTGATATGCTTAATGAGTCTTTTCTGTCTGCTAAACTTCCTCCTACACCTAATCAGGCATCGATTTCTCTCATTTTGAAAAAGGACAAGGACCCTCTTAGTTGCTCTTTGTATAGACCAATTAGTTTATTAAATGTTGATTTCAAAATTGTATCTAAAATGCTTGCTTTTCGTTTGGAATCTGTTCTTCCAGATATCATCTCTCCTCATCAAACAGGGTTTGTTAAAAATAGGCACTCCTGTTTTAATTTGAGAAGGCTCTTTAATACTATTTATAATCTTCTGTCAACAATCTTACCTCAAGCAATTATATCGTTAGACGCGGAGAAGGCCTTCGACCGCATGGAGTGGGCATACTTATTTTATACTTTGGGGAAATTCGGCTTTAAGGAAAATTTCATTTCTTGGGTGAAGCTTTATACTCGTCTCCTTTAGCTTCTGTTAGGACAAATAATAATCAGTCTTCTTACTTTCCTCTTTATCGTTCAATACGCCAAGGGTGCCCTTTAAGTCCTCTTTTATTCGCTGTGGCAATTGAGCCTCTTTCCATTGCACTTCGTGGTGACCCGCACATTAAAGGCATTGTGAGTTGTGGGCAAGAACAGAAAGTATCTTTATATGCTGACGATCTTCTTTTATTCATTACTGACTTCTCTGTGTCAGTCCTAGCTGCACTCGCTGTTCTTCGTTCATTTGGATCCATATCTGGCTACAAGTAAAATTTATGTAAGAGTGAGCTTCTTCCTCTTAATAAGGCAGCACATGAATACCCACTTCACACCCTGTCGTTTAAAGTTGCTCAGCACGAGTTAAAATATCTTGGAATTCAGGTTACTGCTGTAGCCAAGTCAATAGAGGGCGCTGCTGAGGGTATGTATAGACGGTGTAATTTCCCTTTAAATATGCCACTTCCTGTTAGAGGAATGGTTGCAGTACCTGAATTGTTTGGCATGGTCGCTGGAAGAAGTGTTGTGTGACAGTGTCAACACTCACGTGCTGTGATGGTAATTCAGTGTCCACCACTCATCCAGCCAAACTTTATCAGCATTGGGGCATTTAGGCCTCACTTCTAAAACAAACCAACTACATCGAGACAATGAACAGATTAAGTAGAGCTGGCCCATTTGAATTAACATTTTCATTAAAAATCACTGGCTCTTGGCCAACACATCAAAAAGATCCTAAACATCATAAGAATAAAAACACTTCTCATTAAAATCAACCTACCAGAGCTTGTTCTTCCAGCGACCATGCCAAACAATTCTGGTACTGCAACCATTCCTCTAACAGGAAGTGGCATATTTAAAGGGAAATTACACCGTCTATACATACCCTCAGCAGCGTTCAAGGATTCAAGGATCTTTATCACGCAAATTTCACTAATCTTCTGTCTCAAGTACAAAGCAGTTTTAATCGTTGGTCAGTGCTAAACTAGTCTCTATCTAGTCGGATTAATAGTATCAAGATGAATGTCCTTCCCAGGTTTTTATATTTGTTTCAATGTATACCGATTTTTCCTTCCACAAACCTTTTTTCATAAACTAGACACTACTATTTCGGATTTTGTTTGGAACGGGAAGCCACCAAGATTACGCAAACAGTACTTGCAGAGCCCGAAGAAGCAGGGAAGAATGGCCTTACCTAACTTTGTTTTACTACTGGGTGACTCACCTTAAAATAATTCAGTTTTGGCTACATTCTGGTTCACAGTTATTATCATCAGTTTGGTTGGGAATGGAACAATCTTCCTGTAAGCCTGTTTCACTTTCAGCTTTAGCTCATTCACAGGTTAAATCAACCTATCGCTAGTTACACCAAAAATATCATAATCAAGACAATGGTGAAGATTTGGAATCAGTTTAGACGTTGCTTTGGTCTTCAAACATATTCTATTTTGGCACCAATAACAGCTAATCACTCCTTTCCTCCATCGTTAATTGATCGTGCATTTGAGTTTTGGTCCAATAAAGGTATTAAAACATTTAAGGATCTCTACATTGATAACACTTTCACCTCATTTGAACAGTTGTCTAAAAAATTCTCCCTCTTAAATCAACACTTTTTTAGGTACTTGCAGACCCGTAATTTTGCTTTACATAGGTTTCCTCAGTTTCCTTCTATACCGCTTGATACTCCTCTTGATATTTTCTTAAAACCAGCTCCTGCTTTGAAGGGTATGATTTCATTCATTTACACTCAGATCTACTCACTAAAATCGTTTTCTTTGTCGTCAATTAAGGCGTTATGGGAGGAAGATCTGGGGATTACGTTCACTGAAGATTTGTGGGGGAATGTTCTTGACAAAGTACACCACTCTTCAATTTGCGCCAGGCATGGATTGATCCAGTGTAAAATTTTACACCGTACTCATTTGACTAAGACCAGGCTCTCTAAGATGTTTAACAACATTGACCCGACGTGTGACCGCTGTCACCAGGCAGCAGCAACACATATACATATGTTTTGGTCTTGTCTTGTCCTGTCCTAACAACTTATTGGCAAAATATTTTTGATTCTTTGAGTGAGGTCTCAGGGAAGAGAATAGTGCCTGAAGCTGGCACAGCCCTTTTTGGGGTAATTCCGGTCACATTGTCGTTGTCTGCAGAGCTCAAGATGTTCATTGCCTTTGTTAGTTTGTTAGCAAGGCGTTTGATACTTTTGAAATGGAAGTCTCCAATACCTCCTTCGCACATTCACTGGATTAGGGATGTCCTTTACTTCGCCAAACTGGAAAAAATTAGGCATTTGTTAAGGGGCTCCCAGGCTAAATTTTTAAAGACGTGGGACCCCTTTTTTGAATATGTTGGGAAGTTGACCTTCCCAGACAATCCTGAGTAAACTTAGTGTCCCACGTTTTTTGCGGCAAATGACTGGGCAGTAATCTTTGGACTGTCACTCACATCTATTATTATTATTATTATTATATATATTTTTTGTTATTGTTATTTATTTTTTGTTGATTCTTGGTGTTTATGTTTTTGTATTTTTTGTATGTGGAGGGGAATGTTGTTTGTTTTTATTTCATTTTCAAAATTTAATAAAGAGATTGATGGAAAAAAAGAAGAGGATCTATGACATCTGGAAGCATCTCTTTCAGTAGTTTAGTTGGTATAGGGTCTAACATACATGTTGTCGTTTTAGATGATTTAACAAGTTTATAAAATCCTTCCTGGTCACACTTTATTTGAAGGGGTGTGCATAAGACTGACATGACACTGTCATAAACATGACATAACACCTGTCATGAACATGAAGGAGTCTTTATGAATGTTTATGACTGTTGTCATTAAGTGTCATTCGGTAAATTATGACACTTTCAATGCAAAGTTGACATTGTTTAAAATGTCTTTGTTATGACAACTTGACATTAACAAAGACAAAAATGTCTTTGTTATGACAACTTGACATTACCCAAGACAAAAATGTCTTGATTATGACAACTTGACATTAACAAAGACAGAAATGTCTTTGTTATGACAACTTGACATTAACCAAGAAATCATAACCTGTCAACCTGTCACAAATATGTCATAACAGGTCTAATTATCAAACTTCAAGCATTTTGCAGTGTAATAACCCTTAATGACATCTTTATAACTAGTACAATGTGTTCCACTTTACTTGAGGACAGGTAATATTCATGACACAGTTATAATGGTGTCATGACGGTCAAAGTTGTGACAGGTTGACAGGTTATGATTTCTCGGTTAATGTCAAGTTGTCATAACAGAGACATTTCTGTCTTTGTTAATGTCAAGTTGTCATAATCAAGACATTTTTGTCTTGGGTAATGTCAAGTTGTCATAACAAAGACATTTTAAACAATGTCAACTTTGCATTGAAAGTGTCATAATTTACCGAATGACACTTAATGACAACAGTCATAAACATTCATAAAGACTCCTTCATGTTCATGACAGGTGTTATGTCATGTTTATGACAGTGTCATGTCAGTCTTATGCCCACCCCTTCAAATAAAGTGTTACCTTCTTCCTCTCCTATAGCAATGAATGAATAAAATTTGTCCTCAGGGAGACTACAATGCACTCCCTGATGCGATACTGTAGTAGATGGTTGCATAGTTATAATTTTCTCCCTGATATTATCAATGTTGTAAGTAAAAAAGTTCATAAAGTCATTACTGCTGTGCTGCTTGGAAACGTCTGGGAAACGTCTGTATTGGAAACGTCTTGGAAACGTCTGTATTGGCTAGAAGCTTTCTTTTTCGTTAGTTTAGTCACGGTTTCAAATAAATACCTAGGGTTCTAATTGTTTTCTTGTAATAGGGTTGAAAAATAATCAGATCTAGCAGCTTTTAATGCCTCTCTGTATGCAATTGTGCTCTCTTTCCATGAAATGTGAAATACCTCTAGTTTTGTTTTCTTCCAGTTGCGCTCCATTTTTTTCCCGCTCTCTTAAGGGCCTGAGTGTGCTCGTTGTACCATGGCATTTGACTACAGCATCTCACCTTCACCCAATTGCCCTGCTGCACAGGCTCTACAGCCGGGACCAAACAATGTTCAGTGTTCTCTAAGCTAATCGCATCCAAAGCAGTATCTAAAGCCCTTGCACACTTAAAATTAAACCTCAATTAAAGTTTGGATGCGTGTCTCTAGTTCTGAAATCTTCTCCTTCAGCCTGATTATCTCCCTGCATTACATGTAAATCCTGTGCTGACAGAGAAGGCTGTGCTAGACATGTTACATGAAGTGCAAGTGACAATAAGAGGAGAAGATAACATGACTCACCGTGTTTGTTAACTGTTCCTACTCACCACAGTTGTTGATGGACTTGTAAAAGGTGCAAGCGAAATAAATAAATAAAGAGCGCACAGATGGCACACTAACAGGCTAGCGAATTACTAGCGTGTTGTGCTTGCATCGATTTAAATTTAAGCTAGCGATGTCAGGTTAATATGTGATGTTGAGTAAGTTATATTTAACAGTATTAACAACGGAATTATAGTAAATAATGATTCAAAATAGAAATATATATGAAGCTTACAGACACAAACCAACTCATCAGCAGGCAGCTTGTCCACAACAATGTGAATTCAACATTTCAATTCATTCATAAAATGCCTTTATATCACATGTAAATATCTTCTATATGTTTTATGTTAAGTATGTTAAAGTTGTTAAGAATGGTGCTCTACAGTTTTTGTTAAATGAAGTACAGGGGTTGGACAATGAAACTGAAACGCCTCTCATTTTAGTGTGGGAGGTTTCATGGCTAAATTGGACCAGCCTGGTGGCCAATCTTCATTAATTGAACCAATAAGAGCAGACTGTGAAGGTCCAATTAGCAGGGTAAGAGCACAGTTTTGTGCCGTGTATCAGGATGACAATGCACCAATACACACAGCAAGACTGGTGAAAGATTGGTTTGATGAACATGAAAGTGAAGTTGAACATCTCCCATGGCCTGCACAGTCACCAGTTCTAAATATTATTGAGCCACTTTGGGGTGTTTTGGAGGAGCGAGTCAGGAAACATTTTCCTCCACCAGCATCACTTCGTGACCTGGCCACTATCCTGCAAGAAGAATGCCTTAAAATCCCTCTGACCACTGTGCAGGACTTGTATATGTCATTCCCAAGACGAATTGACGCTGTATTGGCCGCAAAAGGAGGCCCTACACCATACTAATAAATTATTGTGGTCTAAAATCAGGTGTTTCAGTTTTATTGTCCAACCCCTGTACTTCATTAATGATAACTGGTGAATATGGCAAGCATGTCAGAAGGCTGCAGTTTTGCTCCCCATTTTCATCCAACCCTAGAGAAAGACAGATAGAAAGACAGATAATTAGAGAGAAAGACAGAGAGACAGACAGACAGATAGTTAGAGAGAAAGACAGACAGATAGACAGACAGATAGTTAGAGAGAAAGACAGACAGATAGACAGACAGATAGTTAGAGAGAAAGACAGAGAGATAGACAGACAGATAATTAGAGAGAAAGACAGAGAGATAGACAGACAGATAGTTAGAGAGAAAGACAGACAGATAGACAGACAGATAGTTAGAGAGAAAGACAGTAAATGTAATTTAAGTGGACATGGAAATCTCTGCTGAAATAGTTTGAATCTTATTTTCAATGTAAAACAAGTGTCAACACTGATGGTCACTATCAAGCACTTAAACAGGGCAGCAGACTCATGAAACAAGCTTTACAAAGTGAAATAATTCCACAGCCTTTCTTGTCCTGAATAGGCGTCTTAGAAACTTAATTCTTCTGATACCACATTCTCTGAAAGACATTTTCTTCAGAAATCAGATTCCACGACAGTTTGGCTTCTTCTGTCAGTCCTTTTTCTTTCAGTATCTGCTCTATCTGAAGAACACAGACCTTTATCACACAAGGCTTTTGGTAAGTCATCAATATATTTTCAATGTTCAGTATATTGAACTAACCTTCACTAAAATCTCTTTCTTCACTTCAGGATCATTCAAAATCAAATTTCGACTTGATTTCACCTCCAATCTCACGATTTCTTGTCTTCATGTCTGTGAGAGAAACACACATGATGAAGTTCTCAGGCTAATAAAGAAGTTAAAATAAATGACAATGACGGATTTGCTCTGATCGGACCAGATCCAGGGAGAAGTCCCTGTCTTCCGATAGAGTCCAATCCACATGTCTACTTTAAACATAGGGAAAGTTTTTAACAGCTCAGCACGGTCCGCCTGGTCGTCAAGAGTGGCGAGATCAGTGTTTTCCTATCTGCAGTACGTCTGTGCATCTGACCAGCTCATTCTCTCGGGAATAATGTAAAATACACGGGAATTCACACTGGAGCTCAGAGCTGTGGAGAGACATTAATCCGTCACACGGCATTTATTTCTTAACCCTTTAAGGTACTACCCAACCATTTGGTAGACCACACTTTAAGTCATTATATTTCATTGAAAAATGCATCAAGCTTAACTCAACCTGAATGAGCTATCTCTACCGTTTGTTGTAGTTGTGCAGTGCTAAAAAAAATCCACTAGACGGCACTGTGTCTGTGAGCAGCATGCCTTTTCAGTGTTCCTTCAAACTGCACATGACACAGCGAAAATGTACTCATCCTTTGATGACGCATATGACACTTACTTTTAAAGGTAAGACTATTTTGTTGACATATTATCGTTTCAGAGGAGTTGTTAAACAGAACGTTAAGTAACTTAATTAAACAAAAATAGTATTATAAGGGTCAAATAATTTTTTCAAAACATGCTCTACCAAACGGTTGAGTTGTCATTTTATGGTAGAGAAGCTAGTAAAATTAGCTAATGTTGGTAAAATTAGCTATTTAAAATGAACAAAATGGTTAGTGTTGATAAAATTCTTAATTTAATATTATTCAATTACATATTTGCTGAAAAATAATTGATCAATATCATCTTTTTACCATTTCTGTACTGTATATGGTAAATATCATAACATAATATTTCTATGTTCTGTGTCACTGTGTTCCTGAATTTACTCCATTTACTTACACTTTCTAAGTGATCTTATGAACCACTGACAACTCTTAAATTGTTGAACTGACAACTCTTAAATCTTAACATTTTCGCAGGGGCGGCAGTGGCTCAGTGGCTCATGTAGATTGTCTACAAATCGAAAGGTTGGTGGTTCGATCCCCGGTTCCACCTGACCAAGTGTCGAGGTGTCCATGAGCAAGACACCTAACCCCGGCTGCTCCCGACGAGCTGGATGGCGCCTTGTACGGCTGACACCGCCGTCGGTGTATGAATGTGTGAGTGAATGGGTGAATGAGAGGCAAAATGTAAAGCGCTTTGGTGGCCATTGGGTCTATTAAAGCGCTATATAAATGCAGTCCATTTACCATTTACCATTTAAATAACTGGTTTGTAAATAATGCTATCCTTCATTTAGAAATTATTAATTAATCATTAATCATTATTAAACACATAATAGATATGCTTATAAATCAAGAAAAAAGCATTTATAGCTGTACTTACAAACAGCTTATTAATGTATATTAATGCTTTATAAATGATGAATTAACTGTTTACTCATGCTTACTTAATGATTAATAGCGTGCAGCTGATTTACCGATGTGTTACCGATTTTTTAAATTGTGAAAAAAAAAAATGTTTGTAAAGGCAATATGCGAATGAGCGTGAACGGCCCAACCCCTATCCTGAATAATTAGTTGGTTCACACCTGAGAAGACAAAGCATAATAATCATGAGCCTTTCATTCAGGTGTCACAAGAAAAAATGCAAGGACTATATATATATATATATATATATATATATATATATATATAAACTAATGAAACTAATATATTATATAGATTCATTACATGCAAAGTGAGATATTTTCTTCATTTTCCAGCAGGATTTGCACCTGTCCACACTGCCAAAAGAACCAAAACCTGGTGCAATGACCATGGCATTCCTGTGTAATTACTGTAACTCTAATTATCTGGGATTTTGATTTTGTGGGTTCCATAAGCTGTAAGCCATAATCATCATTATTATAACAAATAAAGGCTTGAAATATCTCACTTTGCATGTAATATAATATATTAGTTTCACCTGTTAAGTTGAATTCTTGAAATAAATCAACTTTTTGATGATATTCTAATTATATGACCAGCACCTATGTATATATATATATATATATACACACACACACCACACACACACACACTGATAGCAGGACACGAGCACTCAGCTTGAGTTCAAAAACAAAACATTTTAGCGCTAGATCTCTTATTTAAGAGCGGACTAAATGAATGCTCTTCTAGTTAACTGGAGATGTTTTATTTGTATTAGGTACATCCGTTCATTGAGTGTATCAGTAAATGCGTGCGGTCTATATGGGCCATAAACAGATACTCGCGGTGACGCGGTCTACCCATCAATAGATGTTTCTCCGTCCATCATCAGATACATTGTGCATCTATACACATTAATTGTCCATCAGTTTACTTTGGATAATGTGCTAACAGTTTTTTGTTTTGTTTTTTAGGAATGTGGCTGCAGTGCTCAGTGCAATCGAGAATCATACTGAGTAAGTGCATAGATGTAATATTTTACAGATGTAATGTAGCCTAATTGTGTTTACATCGTAACCATCAGCCTTCAGAAATCATTCTGATATAATTTTTTTTAAATCAATGTTGGAAACAGTTGTGCAGTTTTTTTTTTGTAAATTTTTTTTAACCTGTGATAGTTTTTTTTAAGATTCTTTGAATGTTTTTTTTTTATATATAAAAAAAACAAGTTTGGTCTTTTTATGTTTGTTTTTTTGAAAGGATGTAAGTACGTTTTTATGTTCTTAGGAAAGATTTCTATTTTGAATAAATGCTGTTCTTTTTAACTTTTTATTATTCAGTGAATCATTCTTAGTTCAGGCTGCCTCACAGCACCTTGATGGGTCATTGGGGGAGTGTCTTTAGTTTTCCCAGGTGTAAATCACATTAATATTCATGGGCATTAACACTCCCACGCATACAGCACTGCTGACCCAAAAACTGATGTAAGAAATATAAATACGTTATATTGATGTTTCTGAAAGAGTGGTCAGAATGATTTTCACTTCATTTTGAAGTAAAAATTCTAGCCTACAAGAATAGTAACTCAAAAGTATTGTGGACAACTATTCAGTATGTGTTAAATGGCCTTATTGCGGTGACATTTTTTTCCCCCCCAAAACGTACTAACCACGCATAATATTTTTTTTCTATAAAATGTAAATGTCACGGTTGATACAGGAGACAGACAGGTGGTAAGTGAAATGGTGTTTATTTTAGGAACAGCAGAAGCAGACGGAGTTATGGTGAGTATATTAACAGATGATAATTGGATGAACTTAGCCACAGGAATAACCAGAGTCTCTCTATCAGATGATGATGAACAGTCACTGGAAAGGGTTGCAGTAGGACGGCTGGGAACTGAAGACGGCAGACGATGAAGAAGATAATCCAACAGGAACAGGTGAGTAGCAGGTAAGTAGCAGGTAAGGCTTTGGTAAAGCATGGATGAGTCTGTGTGTCATGTATAGACGAGATCAGACAGTGACTGCAGGGAGAGTGAGTGTTATATAGTCCGTGCTAGTGATGAGATGACGTGATGGAGATCAGGTGTGGTGATGAGGGAATCGAGTGCAGGTGAGGATCCAGGGGAATGCTGGGAAATGTAGTGAATACGGATGATGAAGTTAACGTGAATGTGACATTACACCCCCCTCCGGAAAGCGCGACCTCGCGCTGCAGAGGAGACAAGGCGGAGCAGATGAGAGAGGACGTGTCCAGGGCGGAGCTGTGGGACCCTCGGGCGTCCAGGGCGGAGCTGTGGGACCCTCGGGCGTCCAGGGCGGAGCTGTGGGACCCTCGGGCGTCCATGGCGGTGAGACCCCTTCGGGTGGCCATGGCGGTGAGGCCCCTTCGGGTGGCCATGGCGGTGAGACCCCTTCGGGTGGCCATGGCGGTGAGACCCCTTCGGGTGGCCATGGCGATGAAGACCCTGTAGACGTTCCAGAATTCCCCAACTGAGCCGAATGGACCCAGAGCCGAGGTGACACCACAGGTCTGGAGGGCCAAGGCAGATCTGCAGGCTCATGGGACCGAAACGGAGAAGGGGCTCTGGAAGCCCGTGGCGTAACCAGTGCGAGGGAGGACGACTGAGGAGCAGGAGGGAAGATGGAGCCCGGTGGAGCAGAAGGGATGCAGGGCAGAGGCACAGCCGGTAGCACGGAGTCCCGAGGTGGAACCAGGGTGACGGCTGACCAATGTGAGGAAGGAAGGAGGAGTGAGCCTGGTGGAGCTATCGGGCTGACAAGACCCGGCGGAGGTGAGGGCACAATGAGCCGCAGAGAGGCTGTAGGGTCGGAGGACCAAGGTGGAGTCAGAGGTTCAGGGTATTGAGGCAAGGACAGGGGATCCACTGACCAGGGCGATGCTGAGGCTTGGAGACCCAGAGGCGGCTCCACAGCGATACTGGGGGGTAGCTGTGGATGGGCAGCAGGGTCGACAGGGCTCAGTAGAGGCGAGGCAGTAGAGCATGAAGACATCAATAGCGGAGGTGGGAGAGGGAGGCAGGGTGGGAATATAGTTTCTGGCTGGACGGCGGTCTCTGGCTGGACGGCGGTCTCTGGCTGGACGGCGGTCTCTGGCTGGACGGCGGTCTCTGGCTGGACGGCGGTCTCTGGCGGGCAGGCAACGGGCTCAGGCTCTGGCGCTGGGTCAACAGGCTCTGGCTCTGGCGCTGGGTCAACGGGCTCTGGCTCTGGCGCTGGGTCAACGGGCTCTGGCTCTGGGTCAACGGGCTCTGGCTCTGGCGCTGGGTCAACGGGCTCTGGCTCTGGCGCTGGGTCAACGGGCTCTGGCTCTGGCGCTGGGTCAACGGGCTCTGGCTCTGGCGCTGGGTCAACGGGCTCTGGCTCTGGCGCTGGGTCAACGGGCTCTGGCTCTGGCGCTGGGTCAACGGGCTCTGGCTCTGGCGCTGGGTCAACGGGCTCTGGCTCTGGCGCTGGGTCAACGGGCTCTGGCTCTGGCGCTGGGTCAACGGGCTCTGGCTCTGGCGCTGGGTCAACGGGCTCTGGCTCTGGCGCTGGGTCAACGGGCTCTGGCTCTGGCGCTGGGTCAACGGGCTCTGGCTCTGGCGCTGGGTCAACGGGCTCTGGCTCTGGCGCTGGGTCAACGGGCTCTGGCTCTGGCGCTGGGTCAACGGGCTCTGGCTCTGGCGCTGGGTCAACGGGCTCTGGCTCTGGGTTAATAGGCTCTGGCTCAGTGAAAAAGTCTATTAGGTCAATGCTGGCAGAGGCCAGCGGTAGGGTCTCTGTGCTGGATGGGACCAGCGGCGAAGGCTCTGTGCTGGATGGGACCAGCGGCGAAGGTTCAAAAGGGCTGGACGGGACCAGCGGCGAAGGCTCTGTGCTGGATGGGACCAGCGGTGAAGGCTCTGTGCTGGATGGGACCAGCGGCGAAGGCTCAAATGGGCTGGACGGGACCAGCGGTGAGGGCTCTGTGCTGGATGGGACCAGCGGCGAAGGCTCTGTGCTGGATGGTTGTGTCCCGGGTCGGGAACCGACACTCTCCAGACACCGGATCACGGTCTCCCTCCAGCTGAGTCCGGTGGTGTCTGGAAGGTCGATCCGGTGGTGAAATCTGGCCCCAAGCCAGAATAAGGTACACAACCTCTCGTCAGCCACATTACTGACGAGTGCGATGCGGATAAAGCCTTTAACGAACGAATACCAACTTTGGCTCTCCTGAGCCAGGACGATAATTTTTACCCCATCGTCCATCTTGGGGCGGTCTGATCTTCTGTCACGGTTGATACAGGAGACAGACAGGTGGTAAGTGAAATGGTGTTTATTTTAGGAACAGCAGAAGCAGACGGAGTTATGGTGAGTATATTAACAGATGATAATTGGATGAACTTAGCCACAGGAATAACCAGAGTCTCTCTATCAGATGATGATGAACAGTCACTGGAAAGGGTTGCAGTAGGACGGCTGGGAACTGAAGACGGCAGACGATGAAGAAGATAATCCAACAGGAACAGGTGAGTAGCAGGTAAGTAGCAGGTAAGGCTTTGGTAAAGCATGGATGAGTCTGTGTGTCATGTATAGACGAGATCAGACAGTGACTGCAGGGAGAGTGAGTGTTATATAGTCCGTGCTAGTGATGAGATGACGTGATGGAGATCAGGTGTGGTGATGAGGGAATCGAGTGCAGGTGAGGATCCAGGGGAATGCTGGGAAATGTAGTGAATACGGATGATGAAGTTAACGTGAATGTGACAGTAAACATGTACATCCATTTTGCTCACATATTATTGTAGCAGAGTTTGTGCTGAATACAGCACATTTATATGTTGGCAAATGGTATGTTTTAAGTAGCTGAAATAAGCACAAATGTCAGGGCATGTCAAAACATCTCAAGGGCCCCAAAACACCTCAGACCCCAGAGGGTTAACCCTTAGGGGTCTGAGCTGTTTTCGGGCTCTTTTGGTGTTTTGGTATGCCCTGACATTTGTGCTTATTTCAGCTACTTAAAACATACCATTTGCCAAGATATAAATTTGCTGATAGAAATAGAAAAAAAAATAATATGCGTGTGTAGTGGACTTAGTGTGGCTCTATAATTACATTGATGTGCGGGGGTACTGAGGGCCAATTACGAAGAGGAGGGACAGTATAAAAAGGGATTGTTCACCCTGGCATGTGCGGTGCCGTTTGGGTCGCGTCATTGCTCGGGGACCGCCCCTTCTGGCCTTTGGCGTTGCTTCCGCTTTGAGGTATGTGCTATCTGTCTCGTTCAGTGAACACGGATGCAGGAGCTTGTGTAATCGATTGTGTCATTCCTAGCTTCAGGATAATTCGTGGCTGTTGGCGGCCCCAGCTTTCCTGTTGCATGTCTCTCTTGCAGTCCCGTCTCTCCTGATACTTTGAGGTAACGTGGGTGTGTGTGTTGGCAAATTAGTTGGCACCTTGATTGCGATGTGTTCTAATAACTGTGCGGGTTTTAGTGGTGGAGATAGCTCATTGTGTGGGCTGCGGGCGGCGGCCGCGCTCCCTGTACATGTCCCTTTTGCATTCCCGTGCTTTGTGGATGGTGATGTCCGGCGTGGTGTAGATGGCCGTCGGCTTATGAACAAAAGGTATGTGAAACATCCATTTTGTGCAGCGTCCATTTTTCTGTACTGTATCATAAATGTTTGTTTGTATTTTAGGATTAATACGACCTGGTGGGCATTTTAGGATTAATACGACCGGGTGGGCAACGCTGGTTGACGCTGCTGCTTATCTCAGGATTCTTTTTATTATAACAACTTTCTTCACAACACTGTGTGCCCAGCTTAAGTGTTTTGTGTGACAATTGGCTTCCAGTACGTGTCATCGCATGGCCGGAGTGTTTTTTCTAGTTTTCCAAATCGTTTGGCTTGTTTAGTGTTTTTATTTTATTTTCAGTATTTTCTGTTTTTTTGTTGTTACGCTTGTCTGTGTTTTGTAATTTGTTTGAGGTCTGTTGTCCTTCAAAGGGGCTGGCAGAAGGCCAGTGAGCTAATAGGAACAAAGTGGGCACATCAACCTTGATTTTCATTTTTGTAATTTTTTTGTTTAAATGTTTATTGTGTGTGTATATTTGGGAAAGTGTTTTGTGTGTATTGAGACCAGTAGTAATTCTCATTTTCGTTGCAGGAGCCGAGGCTTTAAGGCAGGCCTCTAGCAGACCCTTATGTGCGGTGGTGGGTTCTTCACAGAGTGCCGTGCTGGACTGGATTGCAGTGTGTGTGTGTGGATGCTTGTGCACGGGGTGTTGAGAGTTATATAGGATCCTGGTGCGCCCTGAGATGTGTCCACCATTAAGCCTCGGCTTCCTTTAATCGATTGGTCTCTTTTGTGATGAATGCTAATGACCCAGTTCTGTCTTGGTGTCCCCTTTTTTTAAATGGTTTTGTACATTTAGTATCCACGTCTCTGGCTTTCCTTTGACAATCACATACCTGTGTGTCTTTGGTTGTAAAACATTAAACCCATAGGGTTAATATTTCCCTGATAAACAGGGTGGCGTAGTCAGGTCTAAGCCGGTGGTGGCATTTCTATAATTGCTCTCCACCTAAAGAGTGAGGTCCCGCTACACGTGGTTAGTACGTTTTGGGAAAAAAAATGTCACCGCAATAAGGCAATTTAACACATACTGAATAGTTGTCCACAATACTTTTGAGTTACTATTCTTGTAGGCTAGAATTTTTACTTCAAAATGAAGTGAAAATCATTCTGACCACTCTTTCAGAAAGATCAATATAACGATTTGAATTTCTTACATCAGTTTTTGGGTCATTACTGCTGTATGCGTGGGAGTGTTAATGCCCATGAATATTAATGTGATTTACACCTGGGGAGACTAAAGACACTCCCCCAATGGCTAATGACCCATCAAGGTGCTGTGAGGCAGCCTGAACTAAGAATAATTCGATGTATAAAAAATTAAAAAGAACAGCATTTATTCAAAATAGAAATCTTTCCTAAGAACATAAAGACTTAAAGTCATTCATATCACTTAACACTTCCTTTCAAAAAAAAAAAAAACATAAAAAGACCAAACTTGTTTTTTTTATATAAAAAAATATATAAAATATTGCTTATATAGTGCTTATATAAATAAAAAAAGTGCATTCAAAGAATCCTAAAAAAACTATCACAGGTTAAAAAAAAATAAGCAGCATAACTGTTTACAACATTGATTTAAAAAAAAAATCATATCAGAATGATTTCTGAAGGCTGATGGTGACGATGTAAACACAACAAAACAAAAGCAAAAAACTGTTAGCACATTATCCAAAGTAAACTGATGGACAATTATGATTATAGATGCACAATGTATTTGTTGATGGACAGAGAAACATCTATTGATGGGTAGACCGCGTAACCGCGAGTATCTGTTTATGGCCCATATAGACCGCACGCATTTACTGATACACTCAATGAACGGCTGTACCTAATACAAATAAAACATCTCTAGTTAACTAGCAGAGCATTCATTTAGTCCGCTCTTAAATAAGAGATCTAGAGCTAAAATGTTTTGTTTTTGAACTCAAGCTGAGCGCTTGTGTCCTGCTATCAGTGTCATGGATACAGTGAGTCTCTTGTGGCGGCGCGCGCACAGAACGTGCTTTTCAATCTATTGCCATTGCGGACACTATTCATTCCGGTGAAATCACACAATAAAATGCACACAAACGTGTGTCCTATATACGTGTGTGTTTGATATAGACTGTAACCACTGATGAACATATTCGGTTTTGATGAGAGAAAAAAAATATGCTAGTGGCGGATTCGAACCCATAAACCTCTGACACGCTTGGCAATCGATCTAAACACTAGACCACAGGAGAACTCAAACAACACTTGCAGATCAATATATTTCACTAAATCATTACAAACTAAGCAGTTAATTAAAAAGTTTACACAAGCGTATAGGCCTACACGAACGTTGTGAGTTAATATTTACTATAGTCTGAAAAGAGCTCTATGATCAGAAAAGGAATTATAAAACACTAAACTTACTCCGAACTTGTATCCTCGGGGTCAATCCGTTCTTCAAAATGCAACCGTTCGTCTGAGTTTCAAATTCCACTGAGGAAAAGGTTAATTATTCCTCGCTGTCCATAATCCTCTGAAGGAGTAACGTTAGCGTGCTTCCATCCCTAAAACGCGATGAACTATCAGTGAATCTCTGATGAAAAATCTTCATGTTGTTATGCAGTGATCGGGGGCGTGCCGCGTGTGGGATGCATATCGCCTATTTACCATGTCAAAAGCGCTGGGGGTGTGGCGGGCTCACCTAATTATTTTTAATGAAGGGAGAGCGAAAAAAACTGTAACTCTCCTTGGTTTCAAACGGATTACATAAACTGGAAATCTTTTTTAAAAAAATAAATTACTTCATTTAAAAGAAGAGAATCTCAGCTTCATAAAGAGACATCTCTCGTATCTCTGTGACAAGTATTGACAGAGTTAAAGTGAATGTTTCGGACGCGTTTCAGAACGGACCTCAAAGACAGAGAGAAGGGAAAACGCGCATCATGTTTATTTTTCTTTGTTTGACGAAAAGCACAACACTTTGTTTTTATTGTGAGTATCCACAAAAAAAATACACACTTAACAGGATCTAATGATGTACAACAATTATATTTAAGATCAAAATTAACAGAGTAATTTGATTCTCTTTTGCACTGATAAGGAAAAAATCCAGCAAAACGCGGGGACGCGGTTTTCGACCCCTAAGGGTTAATTGATTAGTTTATTGACAAAACATACTATATATTTAACATATGAGCAGAAACTGCTAACAAAAGCTTATTTGATGTCTATTTTAGAGTAAAAACTTCATAATCTATCCAAAACTAGTCAACGAAATGTTGTCTTTTATTTCGTCTGTAACAGTGCGCATCTGTGTGTTCATTCATTCATTCACACACAGAAACATGATTGAAAAGTATTTGTGCGTTTACAGACACTAACGCTATTCTATATCGTGATTAGAACAAAGCAGAAGAATAAAAAACTTACACAATTCTCAGCTGGATCCTCCTCGCTCCTTGAAGTAAAAATGAACCAGCACTTGTTCTGAGGTAGGTAAATGTCCCAGGATTATTCCTCACAGCCTCGCAAGACGACAGTACATTAATCTGACTAAATGTTGTGTGTTTTACCGAGTTTATGTGGGCGTTTACACATCTGAATGTGTTGCCTCAGATCATTTGCGTTTAAATAGCGCACGCTCTCCATGGGCGTGTCACATTAGCAAAATAATGAGCTGAGAGAGCGATAATTAGAACGGCTGACATCTCTCTCTTTTTATATAGATTACATAAACAGAGAATATTTATTTTAGTTTTGTATTAGATCATTTAAATGTACACACTTAAATGATTATAAAGATATATTGCTCATGTCTGGGTGAATAGTATTCGCTGAGTTTTGTTTAAGTTTAGAGATGTGCTCCAGAAAAAAAGTTCACGGAGACGGAGAGGCAGAAAGCAGACCCTCTTTATTTTCTTTATTTTACAAAAGCACAATATTAACACTTTATTTTACGGTGTCCGTGATAAAGAGTAATTACTTAATTAATTACTTAGTAGTAGACACTGTAATAACATGTAACAATGTAATTAACATGTAATTAAATTATGGAACAGCCTGTACTTACAGATTGTAATTACACTCATGTAATAGGCAGCTACTGTTATACATATGTAACAGGCCGAGTCGGTTACATACGTGTTACCGACTTGGTACAATGTAATTATATAAGAATGTACTTTGGGTAACACTTTATTTTACGGTGTTCGTGATACAGAGTAATTACTTAATTACTTAGTAGTAGACATTGTAATAACATGTAACAAAATGTAATTAACATGTAACTAATTCCGCGTTCCAGGCAACTTGTAACCCTTGTTTTTCCAACTCGTAACTGGGAGTAAATCGTTCCAGGCAACCTGTAACCCGTGTTTTTCCAACCTTATACCCGTGAAAGTGCACTGGAACGGCAGTCAAACCCATGACTTCCCACCCGTGAATTCGTACTAGATCGATGTACTCCCAGTTACGAGTTGAAAAAAACACGTTTTAAAGCTTGCCTGGAACGCGGCATTAGTTATGGAACAGCCTGTACTTACAGATTGTAATTACACACATGTAATAGGCAGCTACTGTTACACATATGTAACAGGCCGAGTCGGTTATTACACAGGGATAAGCTACGTAAAACAAAGTGTATCAAGATTGTACTTAAGTGTACTTCATGTGTATCTACACTACCGTTCAAAAGTTTGGGGTCAATACGATTTTTTTTTTTTTAGGAAATTAATACTTTTCTTCCGAAAGGACGCATTCAATTGATCAAAAGTGACAGTAAAGACAATTTATAATAATGCAAAATATTAAATTTTTAATTAAATGCTTTTCTCTTGAACTTTCAAAGAATCCTGAAAAAAATTAATCATGGTTTGCACAAAAATATGAAGCAGCAAAACTGTTTTCAACTGTGATAATAATCATAAATGTTTCTTGAGCATCAGATCATCATATTATAGTGATTTCTGGAGAATCATGTGACACTGAAGACTGGAGTAATGATGCTGAAAATTCAGATTTGATCACAGGAATAAATTACACTTTACTATATATTCACATAGAAAACAGCTGATTTAACTGAAATAATATTTCACAAAATTACTGGGTTTGTTTTGTATTTTTAATCAAATGAATGCAGCCTTGGTGAGCAGAAGAGACTTCTTTTAAAAACATTAAAAATCTTACCGACCCCAAACTTTTGAACGGTAGTGTACATACCTTATACACATGAAGTACACTTAAGTACAATCCTGAAACACTATTTTAGAAGGTACAAAATGACCATGTGGAACTGCAGGCTTTTTTCACACCTTAGTAACATATTTAAACACTTGTTGTTACATTGTGTAGTACAAAGTACTTTCTTATATAATTACATTGTACCAAGGCGGTAACACGTATGTGACCAACTCGGCCTGTTACATGTGTGTAACAGTAGCTGCCTATTACATGTGTGTAATTACAATCTGTAAGTACAGGCTGTTCCATAACTTAGTTGCATGTTAATTACATTTTGTAACATTTTGTTACATGTTATTACAATGTCTACTACTAAGTAATTAATTAAGTAATTACTCTTTATCACGGACACCGTAAAATAAAGTGTGTTACCATAAAGGGTTACCCACTTTATTTTACGGAGTCCGTGATACAGAGTAATTACTTAATTAATTACTTTGTAGTACTAGACATTGTAATGAAAAACGAGTGGCGAGAGTTGCAACCTGACGAAGACGGGCAGCCTGCTTTGAACACTCTAATTTTTTCAAAGTAAACGCTTCGGGCCCCGAGGACCGAACACCCAGTTAAGGGCATCCGGGGGGCGCCGTGAGGCAGGGGTCCGGGACAGGCGGTGGCTCGCCTCGCGGCGGACCGCCGGCCCGCTCCCGAGATCCAAGTACGAGCTTTTTAACTGTCACAACTTTAGTATACGCTATTGGAGCTGGAATTACCACGGCTGCTGGCACCAGACTTCCCCTCCAATGGGTCCTCGCCCATGGGTTTAGGATATGCTCATTCCAATTATAGGGCCTCGAAAGAGACCTGTATTGTTATTTTTCGCCCCTACCTCTCTGTGTCGGAAATGGGTAATTTGCCCGCCTGCTGCCTTCCTTGGATGTGGTAGCCGTTTCTCAGGCCTACACGCACCAAAAGACCTGTAATGATCCTTCCGCAGGTTCACCTATGGAAACCTTATTACGACTTTTACTATCTCCAGATGGTCAAGGTTGATCGTCTTCTCGACGCTCCGTCAGAACCCAGCGAGGAGCTCCGGCAGCGCCGATCCAAGGACCTGTGCAAAGGGCAGGGACTTAATCAACTTGTTGAAAATTGAAGTTGTTGATGGTTTTGCGAGTGTCAAGTGTTGAAGTTGCAATCGTTTTCTTCTCCGATTGTGGCCTTCTGGCCCTGGGCCTGAGAGGACATGCAGAACAAATGGTGGGAGTTGCGATGGACTTCTTCGACAGCCTTAGTCAAATGGGTTGGTGCGTATGGTCGAGTTCCCTCTCCCTCCTCCCTTCCTCTCCCCCTGATCCAAGTCACTAAAAGTTTATCTATTTATCACATGTGATGTATCTTGTGAATCTATTGTTTTTCCCTTACATGTTTGGTATCATTTTAAGTGTCTCAGTGCCTTTGGTAAAATTGTCTTAATTTCATTACAGTCATTGGTATTATGAGAAAGATTGAGAATCCTGTTCTCCTCTTTGGGTGGTGTCTCTTCAAGATATATGATAATCCTCCCCTCTCCTCTGAAAGCCGGTGTTACCCCCTGGGGTACATGAATAGACCCAAAACAACTCTAAAACATATTTGTACAAGCCTTTTGTTCTGGTCTGGGTATATAAGGGTAAGTGGCAGAGCAGTCTTTGGGAAACTGTAACCAGGAAAACCCCCATGCAGTGTGTGTCAGTGGCTTCTCGAGTCCTCAGAATACACTCACACACCACTGTGTGTCTATTTATTATTTCTGAATTTGCTTCTAATCATGTACGTGTGGAACTGGCATGATACATTTTTACCTGACAAATAAAATGTTATAATTGATTTCTTCTGCATTATTCTGAAATCATTTTTCTAGTATGGATTAATGTGTAGTCTGGTATAGGATAGATCACACTGAAGGTACTAATGATGGAGCATGGAGCACATCATTAAGGAGACTTCTGATTTCTGACTATCACTGACTTTAGCACGTTGCATCTTGCGACTATTAAAATATTACACCTTTTGTTATGAGTCTGCAGTGAGCGGCATCTTAAGGGTAAAATAGTTTGCACTGCATCCTCTGACTATTTCAGAACTGGCTAGTTTGTGATCGTGAGCGCACTTTCGCGACCGGGTCCTGAACGAATCATTGAAAGTATGGGATACCCAGAAAAATCAAAGATCTAAATTAAATCATAATTAATATAAATGACTATTTTCTAATAAGAGATACAATCTAAATTTGATTATCATTTGAAATTGAAGTCAGATTAAGCATAGAGCTAAAGTAATATTTCTTCTAAATGATAATTCTAATAAATAAGGTGAACTTCACTGGAGCGCTGAAAAGACATACACGCATCATACTTTCGCCCACACCATTGGATTCCGTCATTGGGCCAATGGGTGGTCCTTACAGCAATGTCACATTTGTATATAGATATTACAATAAAAATAGTAAGAGTGAGTACACCAAAAACTGTCAATAAATTTAATTATACTTGTTCATTGTGTGAATGTAAATTTTACATTTATTTACTTATTTTTATTACATTTATTACTATCTCTGTTTGTTGACAATACACAATTACACAAGGTGTTTTATAGTTCTTAGATGTGTGAATAACAGTAACAGGGAAGCAAGCAGAAGACCTTTAAGAGTCTTTACATTGTAAACACATAATTATGAAGAAATTTCATATTTAGAATCAGATTCATTGTCTTCAATGAATGTGAATTTAGTGAATTGAAGAAAGTGTTGATTTCCAGAGTGTTAATTTTCTTTACCACAATGACCTGTAAATAAAACATTTGCTTATTACATCTCTTATCAATTTAATAATCATTCCTATTTGTGCAGATTATTTTATAAGTCATCAAGACTCACGTTTAGCATTGTTCACCTTCTGGATAACCAGTTTAGGAGTTTGAGACCATTGAAGTGTCATATTTGTGAATCCTCTATCAGCAAGAGCAGATCCCAACTGAAAATAACATTCATAATAAAATTATTAGAACAGTGGCCAGTTGCATAAACCGCTTAGATTAATCTTACAAGTTAGTCATCAATTTTTTTCTTCAAGACTGGTCATAACTTTTTGAAGTCAGCTACATTTGGCCTATAATGATGAGATTGGAATATAATGATATATGCTCAAATCTCAAAGAACTGCCTCAAACAAACTTTATCACATCACTTTAATCTCATTCAACCTTCATGATTACTGTCAAAAACCATTAGCTCTATACGGTTGAATTGGTTTCTTTTCTCACCTGTTTCAAAACATTGTCTCTTATTGAAGGGTCAGTCAAATCATTGCTGGAGTTAAACTGGATTTTTACAAATGATCTTATTAAAACGGGACCTGAACAAAGATACATTCATGCATATAAATATATGAATTAGTTGACTGTGTTCATTGAAACTTCTCACTGTGTCTTGAAGACAAAAAATATGATGATGTTTTACCTTCTTCATAAACCTCCAGCTCACAGATAGTGAGTATCTTCATGTCTCCAGGAATGATCAGATTCACGAAACGTCCGTCCATCCCATCACATGAGTAGTTGTAGAACTCGCCTGCTGAAATAGCAGGAATAACAGCACATCTACAGACAGATAGAGAAACAGATGAAGGAGATAGTGTGTTGAGACTTCGCATTTCTCTCATGTTCTTTCAAACTCAAGAGACTCACATGGGATTGTTGTTGCCGTCGTTCTCCAAAGAGTTCCCGATGCGAATCTCCGCTCCGTTTATTTGTTCTACACAGCAGTCGTTTCTGTTAGTGACGACCACGCCACTAACTCTGTAAATCTGACGCAGATCCAGCCTCCACCACGGGTTAGTCTCATTAAGGGTTGAGGAGCATCCCGTGTACAACTGCTGGAGACCTCGATTACCATCAATGGCCTTTCCAGCAAACCCGTCCCCAGATGTTGACGACTGTGTAGCAGCGCCATCTACTGCCCGATTTCCTAGGAAAAGAATAAAGTTCTGACACATCTTGACACTCAGAGTTTGAACAGAGATTGCACTTGTGTGAATTAGATTTGAGAACTACAGGATTATTGATGAACAACAACTTGACATGAATTGAGTCATTTCCACACCCACTTTTTTTGTTCTTCCTATGTTAACCCTCTGGGGTCTGAGGTGTTTTCTGGGTCCTAGAGGTGTTCTGACATGCTCTGACATTTGTGCTTATTTCTGTTACTTGTGACATTTTCATGGCTAAAGTCTGATTACACTGTATTCAGCACAAACTCTGCGACAATAATATGCCAGCAGCATTTAGGTAAAAGTTTGTAGTTTTGAGATAATGATGTTTATGCGTAGTTTGTGAAAAAAACTAAAAATAATTGTCACTGAAATAAGGTCACGAAACCCATATTGATTATTTCTTCACAAGACTTTTGAAAATTGTATCACAAAGACCCTCCCATAATGGTAAATGGTAAATGGACTGCATTTATATAGCGCTTTCACAGACCCAATGGCCACCAAAGCGCTTTACATATCTGCCTCTCATTCACCCATTCATACACACATTCATACACCGACGGCGGTGTCAGCCGTACAAGGCGCCATCCAGCTCGTCGGGAGCAGCCAGGGTTAGGTGTCTTGCTCATGGACACCTCGACACTTGGTCAGGTGGAACCGGGGATCGAACCACCAACCTTTCGGTTTGTAGACAACCTACATGAACCACATAGCCACTGCCGCCCTAATGTCCCTATTAGGTGCTATCAGGCCCTATCATTAAGAGGAGCCTTGCACAAAGAATGAGGAGATTTAAAAAAGAATGGCTTTTAGATTGTTTGGATTTATTTACAACACAACATAATCCAAAAATACACAACAAAGGACAAAAAAGCACATTAGTAAACACTGATCTAAAGACAGAGGCTTGAACAGTAACACAACTTTGTGCCATTCCTGAAACATAGTACATACCTGTCATTTCCAAGGTGTTTGATTTTTCATTTTACCATGTTCATGTACAGAGTCTCCTGTGAATGTTGAAGTCAGCAGGACTCATCAGTGGCATCTCGTCCCTGTAAAAAAAAAAAATAAACACCTGTGAACATGCTGATATCAAGAGAAACTATATGGCTGCACGACTTTGGGCATACATTGTGGATTTTTCTGTTTAAAATTGTGATTTAATTATATATATATATATATATATATATATATATATATATATATATAACACACACACACACACACAGTGCTTAGAATAAGTGAACACACCCATGCTTAAGTTGACTAAACAGAGGAATAAAAAAATAATCTTAATGCCTTGATTCAAAAAATGAGGAAAACTCCAACCTTTAGAGACACCAATTTTCTTTGTGAATGAATAATGTATCACAAATAATTAAATGTTCTTCATTAAAATACAGGGTGCATAAGTCAGGACACCCCATATGTTAAATTCCCATAGAGGCAGGCAGATTTTTATTTTTAAAGGCCAGTTATTTCATGGATCCGGGATACTATGCATCCTGATAAAGTTATATTGGCCTTTAGAATTAAAATAGCCCCACATCATCACATACCCTTCAACATATAGACTATGGTTTTATTTCAGTTAGCCTAATAGCTGGTTTGATTTGTGTTACGATGCAGCAGACACAAGGGGATCCATTTGCAGCTTTTATTAGAATCGTCAAACAGGCAAAGATCAACACCAGCAAACAGGGCAATGGAGAATAGGCAGAGAACAAACCAGATAACAGGCAATGGTTGGGGCAGGCGGCGAGAGGCAAGGTCCAGTAAACAATCCAGGTCAGGGTAGGCAGAGAACGATCAGAAAACAGGGTACACAGTCCAAGGTCAAAGGCAATAAACAATCCACAGGAATAAACGCTCGGTAGTGATAGCCAGGGCAAATCAAGACTTCGCACTGGTGTGGTGTGTGGAAGTGGTTTATATGTGTGTGTGAATGAGATGCAGGTGTGTGAACTAAAGATAATGAGAAACAGGTGAATGAGATGAGTGCTGATGAGTCCGGGCAGTGAGTTATGGGAAATGTAGTTTGTGAGAGAAACATGATCGTCTGGTGTGGAGTGCCCTCTAGAGACTCTCAGGGGCTCTCCAGCTGGTGATCGTTACATAGCCCCCCCCCAAAGAGCGGCTTCCAGACGCTCCAAAAACAGTCCAGGAGGGAGGTGGAGCGGAGGCGGATCCGGGGGAGGGATGGAGGGCCAGGTCCGTGGAGCGGAAAAGGACCTGCAGACTGTGGCAGAGCGGATGGCCAGGGCGGAGCGGGCGACCAGGGCGGAGCAGTCAGTGGGGCCGGCGACCAGGGCAAAGCAGGCGACCAGTGCGGAGACGACCGTCCATCGGGCGGCCAGTGCGGAGACGACCGTCCATCGGGCGGCCAGTGTGGAGACGACCGTCCATCGGGCGACCAGTGCGGAGACGACCGTCCATCGGGCAGCCAGTGCGGAGACGACCCCTCAGGCGGCCACGGAACAGGAGCAGGCATCCACCCAGGAACAGTCATCGGTTGCTCTGGAACAGACCCTGGCTCAGGACTAGGAAACTGATACCTGCTCAGAAACAGACACCGGCTCAGGAACAGACTCTGGCTCGGATGCGGCCATCTTGTCCGAAGACACTGGCTTGGAGGCGGTGACGTGAATAGTCTCTGGATTGGCAGAAGTAATGTGAACAGTCTCTGAATCGGCCATCTTGTCCGTAGACACTGGCTCGGAGGCGGCCATCTTGGCCTTAGACACTGGCTTTGCAGACTTGATGTGAAGCGTCTCTGGCTGTGCAGACGTGACGTGAAGCTCTGGCTGGACGTGGCTGACGTGAAGCTCTGGCTGGACGTGAAGCGTCTCTGGCTGGACGTGAAGCGTCTCTGGCTGTGCAGACGTGACGTGAAGCTCTGGCTGGACGTGGCTGACGTGAAGCTCTGGCTGGACGTGAAGCGTCTCTGGCTGTGCAGACGTGACGTGAAGCTCTGGCTGGACGTGGCTGACGTGAAGCTCTGGCTGACCGTGAAGCGTCTCTGGCTGTGCAGACGTGACGTGAAGCTCTGGCTGGACGTGGCTGACGTGAAGCTCTGGCTGGACGTGAAGCGTCTCAGGCTGTGCAGACGTGACGTGAAGCTCTGGCTGGACGTGGCTGACGTGAGGCTCTGACTGGACGTGAAGCGTCTCTGGCTGTGCAGACGTGACGTGAAGCTCTGGCTGGACGTGGCTGACGTGAAGCTCTGGCTGGACTTTGCTGACGTGAAGCTCTGGCTGGACGTGGCTGACATGAAGCTCTGGCTGGACGTGGCTGACATGAAGCTCTGGCTGGACGTGGCTGACGTGAAGCTCTGGCTGGGCATGGAGATCAGATGATGACCTGGCATCCCGGGGGAGGAAGCTCTCCAGACATCGGGAGAGTGCCTCTCTCCAGTCCAGACAGAAGATATTGGGAAGCTCCCTCGGGTTGACCTCCTTAGCCCCCAGCTGGAAACACAACTTAATAGCCTCGTCTCCAAGGGCGCAGGAAGCAGCAAGAGGAATAAACCCCCATGTGAACTGTAGCAGATCGGGGCTATCCAGGGCCAAGGCTGCGATCTGACCTGCAAATTCCCGGCTCATGCTGGGAAGATCAGGTGAGATCTGTGCTGCTGAAGTCATCGTTGGGGAGTTCTTCTTGGCTGCTGGATCTGAAGTGGCGAAGTCTTCTGTTACAATGCAGCAGACACAAGGGGATCCATTTGCAGCTTTTATTAGAATCGTCAAACAGGCAAAGATCAACACCAGCAAACAGGGCAATGGAGAATAGGCAGAGAACTAACCAGATAACAGGCAATGGTTGGGGCAGGCGGCGAGAGGCAAGGTCCAGTAAACAATCCAGGTCAGGGTAGGCAGAGAACGATCAGAAAACAGGGTACACAGTCCAAGGTCAAAGGCAATAAACAATCCACAGGAATAAACGCTCGGTAGTGATAGCCAGGGCAAATCAAGACTTCGCACTGGTGTGGTGTGTGGAAGTGGTTTATATGTGTGTGTGAATGAGATGCAGGTGTGTGAACTAAAGATAATGAGAAACAGGTGAATGAGATGAGTGCTGATGAGTCCGGGCAGTGAGTTATGGGAAATGTAGTTTGTGAGAGAAACATGATCGTCTGGTGTGGAGTGCCCTCTAGAGACTCTCAGGGGCTCTCCAGCTGGTGATCGTTACAATTTGCATTGAGAGATGATCTTATGGAAAGTACCCCATGCTAATCTCTAGGAATGGTGAAGGGTATGTGATGATGTGGGGCGATTTTAATTCCAAATTATAATAACAATAGCCTATAGCATGCGGCCTATAAATCGTTAAAAAGAAACACTTCAGTACACTAGAGAAAAATATATGGATGCGTTTACTTCAAATGTTTCCATTCGTTGCAAACACAGTATTTAACAGTAAACATGGTTCTAAACATTATAATATTCACCAAATTAGAGTAAACACTGATACTAGCCTAACATAAAGCTGTGTTTTATTATCAAACATCCTTGTGTAAAACATCCTTGTGTCGTACATGACATATACATCTCTTGCCTGTCTAGGCTATAGTTCATATTTCAACATGTTTCTGTCGATTTCATAAATTTTAGTCTAGCAGCAGTTCAACCGGTATGTTAAGTTTATGCAACAATAACACTAACTAATATAATTCATAAAACATTTCTTACCTTACATCTTTCTTGTCTTCAAATCGCATTCTTCTTCTTCTGAGGTAAAATCCAATGTAAGCTCACTGCGTGTCTTCCAAACTCGACGAAAAGCAGAGGACTGATGAAGTTTGGTGCTTTGTTTTTGAGGTATAATGAGCGCGTGGAGATTTGCATATCAGTCTCTTTTGCGGGCGAGGGCATGGTCAAATTAAAAATAATGAGCAAGCGTTTGAGAAACTGGACATCTTGTTGGTTTTATACAAATTACTTAAACAGAGAAAATTTGTTTTCGTTTTGAATCAGATCATTTAAAAGTACACACTTAAATGATTATAAAGATATACATCTCATGCCTGGGTGAATAGTATTCGCTGAGTTTTGTTTCAGTTTAGAGACGTGCTCAAGAAAAAAAAGTTCACGGAGACGGAGAGGCAGAACGCACACCCTGTTTATTTTCTTTATTTTACAAAAGCACAATGTTTCGTTTTGATTGTAAGTGGACATATAGAAATATTTTTTCATATTTCTTAATTCTGTATGACCAGAAATGATCAAGCATTTTAAGTCTATTTTTCTGCTATGTGAAAAAATCATCGAGCTCGTCGCGACAGCCGAGCCCAGAGGGTTAACATTTACCCCACTTCCTGTAGTAAGTTAGGTAGTTATTATACAAATACTGACCGTCCTCATAACAGGGAAACATGCATTTATCTGAATAATCTGACTGTAAGATGCCAGCAGAGTTTGAATATCGTCATACTGGTTTGGGAGAATATGAATAAAGTGTAACAATTTTCAGTTTTTTATGGCATGATATATTGAAAAGTGTTCTACAACAATGAATTACCTACTAAATACCCATAGGCTTCAAGCTCACAAAAAGTAAGAATCTTCTGATCTCCAGGAATATGGACAATCACGTAACGTCCCACCATTCCGCCACACGAGTAGTTGGCCGTGGCTCCAGATGGAATAGTAGAAATTACAGCACATCTACAGACAGAGAGATAATCTGTTATCAGTTTCTGTTCATCTGCAGCTTTATTAATCAAAACAGTCAAAGAAAGCCTCACATGGTGTTGTTGTAAACGTCCAGAAAGTTCCCGACACGAATCACTGCCCCGTTTATCCTGGAATAATAATAGTCGCTCAGTCTGTTAGTGATGGCTACTCTGTTCACTCTGTATACTTTCATCAGATCCACTCTCCACCACGGGTCGGTCTCTGTGCCACTGTGGGAATAGGTTTCACGTACACCATCGACTGCCTTTCCGGCATTTCCGGTCGTGTATGTGGTTGATTGGGTGGATGTTTGCCTTAATGCTACGTTCTCTGAAAAAAGACCAGTAAAAATACAGTTTTATTAATTCTTGTTGAACATTAGGAAAGTGGGTCTTTAAAAGCATTTCATTTAAATAAAATGCCTTACTGTTTTTATCTGTTATCCTTATCTTATCATTAACTAAACCTAAACCATTAAAAAATATATTACTTGAAAAGAAATAAACAACTGAATAAGTGGAAGTAATAAAAGAACTAAAACTATATAGACATATTAAAAAAATACAAAAACAACAAAATCACTACACCTTTCAAATTAGAGTGAAAACAGAAAATACTGGTGTTTTATGTTGTTTGCGATGAAAAAGTCCCTGAAAAAGATAAAAATACCCCTGAAAATAAATACTAAATTTATACTAAAATTATGTCTGGCATATTACTGTTATATCTGGCAGTTCAAACAAAAAGATTAGAATAAAGATAAAAACTGATTTGAAACCAAAGAGATCTTACCTTCTGCTCCATTCACCATTTCTTGAACCAATAAAAGCCCTGGGTAAAAAAAACAGATTTAAATGAGTTCACATAACCAGGTTCTGCAGTGCTGTGAATTAAAGTAAAACTTTTCTCCAAATAAATCACTTTAATAGTCACTAAGAAATCGCACATCATTGATCTGTGTATTAACTAATGGCCAAACTGGAGGAAACTACTGAAAGATTAACAATAATCTGCATCATGCAAAATACTGTCATCTGAAGTGTGACCAGAAGACGCTCCTGTGAATCACGACTTTCTGGAGAAATCATTTGCATACAAAAATGAGCACTGATTTCAAGATTTGTTTTATAAAGCAGAACTAGAATAACGAAGTAACAAAAAAAACTCCAGAGATCCAGTGATGAAGTGAATTTAATAATCTATACATTGAGAAAGGTATTTTATGCAAACCATGATAAAAGTAACATGCTTGGAAATAAAATGTGCAGTAATTCCACAGCAGAGAGCGAGATCAGTGCAAACTATACAAGAAACATTGGTTGAAAGCATTACTGAACGAAGAGGAAGATTACAGTGTTAATATTAGTGTGAATCTAGTCAAATAGCAGATGCATGCATGTTGTACGTTACCCAGTAAGATCCACAGGGACTTGAAGAGCTTCTTCATGTTGGATTAAAGGCGTCTGTCTTTCTTTAGTGATAGAGAGTGTGTGTGAGTTTTATACGTTTTATAGAGGATGAGACATTTAAATGTGCATCACATGATCAACCTTGTCTCTCCTCCACTCTCTCTCTCTCTCTCTCACACATACACACACACACACACACACACACACACACACACACACACACACACACACAAAACATAGAACATGTAGTTTTGAGTTCAAATTTAAATGTATTGTACAAAATGTGATTAAAAAATGTTTTTCTATTCTAAATAAACATTTTCCTTTTTGCATGACAAATATTATTTGTATTATAAATGGACTTCTATGAACCCTTCTATACTGAATAGGCTATCAGCAACTATGATTCAGCCACAGCTAATCACAGATTAATAATTATCTTATTTAAAAGATATTAAAATACATCTTAACTTTCCATTAAAAAGGAAATCATTGAATCTAAATGGCTGAAATGCACTGAAAGAAGAGCAAGAATGGTCCAAATGTTCAGGTGGGGCATTCTGATATGCTGATATGCACTAAAAATTAGTGGCTGAAAATTTTTTAAGGATACAATTCATATTAGAGGATATGTTAGGATGTCCACCGAAAGTTGTATACAGATTTTCAACTTCATGGATCATACGGTTGCAGAGTTATAATTATTTTTCAGTTGTAAAGCCCCCTAGTGGCAGAATTGTACAAAACTTGGTATGCATCCTCAGAATGTCCTGTTGTCTATGTGTGCCAAGTTTCGTTAAGCTTGGACATTGTGTTCAGCAACTTTAGGGCAACATGTAAAACTAGGCGTTACCTGACCGATCCATTAACTTATAACTTTGCAATGCTTCCACAAATCAAACCAATATTCACTGGACGTTTAGGACTGCTCAGGTTTTCATGAAGATCGTGTGTATTTTTGGCTTAACGCTTGTCTTCATCGTCTGAATGAATGGAAGATAGATGTTCTCTCAAGTATCATGTGTCTGTAATCTAAGCCATTCTCTTCTCTTTTTTAAACCAACCTGCTTGGTGTAGATCCACAATCTCTCTCCACTTGCACTGGACTAATTTAACTGCACTCTAAACAAGGACGGATTAGGAACTGAGAGTTCGCAGACTTAACTACCAGAGGGCCAAAAGTTGCACACTGTAGCTTTTAGCAACATGTGGAAAGACTGCAGGACACAATGCAAATCAGTTTTTGTAAGTTAATTCCAATAAAACCAAAGCAGAGATACTCAAATGATGCACCAGAGCTGGATGGTGAAAAGGAGAAGGATTAATGCTACTCAATTTACAATTTAAATTGTGCAGCAACCTACATGTCTAAAAGACCACATTTCTCTTATTTTCATGGTCCACAACCATGTGAATTCAAAATGCATTTTTTTTGCATGTTGAATTCCCTACGCCAGTGTGTAGATGAGGTACAATGAGTCTCTGACACAAGAGAGTTTAGTCGAGCCTTAATGGTGATCACATACACGTCAACAACAAATGGCCCACACTCTACATACTGGCGCTAACCCTAACCCCATTGATAAAATTTCCAGTTCCAGTATATCTCAATACCTTTATATCACATGTAAATATATTCTATATGTTTTACGTTAAGAATGGTGCTCTACAGTTTTTGTTAAATTAAGTACTTCATTAATGATAATATGGCAAGCATGTCCGAAGGCTGCAGTTTTGCTCCTCATTTGCATCCAGCCCTAGAAAAAGACAGAGAGATAGACAGACAGATAGAGAGAAAGACAGAGAGATAGACAGATAGTTAGAGAGAAAGACGGAGAGAGAACGATTTTTGTAAATTATATTGCATAGATTATTAGATGCATAGCCATCGCAAGGGCTGTAACATTGACCGCACAAGGCCTTGCACCAAAATAAAGTGACAAGTGACTTTATGTAAAGATTTAAAGTTTTTATTTAAAGGCCAAAAGATGTAAAGTTTTGATGTTTGTCCTTTGAAAGACGATAATGGCTAACAGCCAGAGCTAATAGTGAGACTGTGTATCATGATGCTGTATTATTCTGCTTGTTAAAAATTTATTACGTACAACTGCTACTTTTTACAGGAAATGGAAAATCACTTTAAATAATTAATGTGTTGTCAAAGTTGATATTGTGGCTTTATACTGTATATGGTCAGACACCTGCATTTGTCATTATATTAGGAACATTTCACCAAAATCAAGTGGAGTTACTAAGTTTTTGACCATCAGACATCTGAGGCACTACGTGCGTCACGACAAGATTTTTCGATTTTTTCCTTATCAGTGCAAAAGAGAATCAAATTACTCTGTTGATTTTGATCTTACATATAAGTGTTGTACATCATTAGATCCTGTTAAGTGTCTATTTTTTTGTGGATACTCACAATAAAAACAAAATGTTGTGCTTTTCGTCAAATAAAGAAAAATAAACATGATGCGCGTTTTGCCTTCTCTCTGTCAGTGAGGTCCATTCTGAAACGCGTCCGAAAAATGAACTGTAGTTCTGTCAATACTTGTCACAGAGATACGAGAGATTTCTCTTTATGAAGCTGAAATTCTCTTCTTTTAAATTAAGTAATTTATTTAAAAAAAAAAATATTTCCAGTTTATGTAATCCGTTTGAAACCAAGGAGAGGTACAGTTTTTTCGTTCTCCCTTCATTATCTTTAATTAGCTGAGACCGCCACGCCCCCAGAGCTTTTCACATGGTAAATAGGCGATCTATGCATCGCACACGTGTGGCGCCCCCCGATCAATGCCATAACAACACAAAGTTTCTTCATCAGATTCACTGATAGTTCATCACGTTTTGAGGATTGATTGGACAGCGAGGAAGAATTCACCTTTTCCCTAGAGAAAGATTGCAACTCAGGACGACCAACGGCTGCATTTTGAAGAACAAATTGACCCCACCGAGGATAAGTTCGGAGTAAGTTGTTTAGTGTTATATAATTCCTTTTCTGATCATATAGAGCTCAAATGAATTATCAGACTATATTTTGCCTAGTTTTGGCTAGCTTTTGACATAGGAAAGATTGCCTCAATAGTGTACGCTCGTGTAAACTTTTAAAATGTGATATTACATTTAGTCATTTAGCAGACGCTTTTTTTAAAATGTAAATGTACTCTCTAAACATATTTGTATATTACATATATTTCACTCAGTTTTGATTAGATTATGACACTGATTATCATGCTAAAATACTGCCTTATGATAATGCATTTTGTTTGTGAATAACTGCTTAGGTTATATAATGATTTAGTGAAATATATTTCAGACTCTGGTAAAATATATGATACTGTCTAAATACAATATATTTTTTTATATATAAATGTTCAGTTTTGGTTAGTCTATGACACTACTTATCATGCTAAAATACTGCCTTGTGTAATGCATTTTGTTTGCGAATAACTGCTTAGGTTATATAATGATTTAGTGAAATATATTTCAGACTCCGGTAAAATATATGATACTGTCTAAATACAATATATTTTTTTATATATAAATGTTCAGTTTTGGTTAGTCTATGACACTACTTATCATGCTAAAATACTGCCTTGTGTAATGCATTTTTTTGCGAATAACTGCTTAGGTTATATAATGTGATTGAGAGAAATATATTTCTGACTCCGGTAAAAATATGATACTGTCTAAATACAATATATTTTTTATATTTAAATGTTCAGTTTTGGTTAGTCTATGACACTACTTATCATGAGTAAATACTGCCTTATGCACAGATGTTTGTGAATAAAGGTGAAAATTAGAGATGTGCCGGTATTTGGTAATGCGATAAATCGCGGTAATGAATATGCACAATATTGTTATCGCGGGCACTTCCAAATACCGTGAAAAATATAAGATCCAAATTTACTGGTTCAGAGAAGCCACACTGACAATTGATTGGTTGACTTACTGAAACAGGCCAAACAGGATGCTCTCTGTCTTACATATGCGCTTCATGAGACACACACACGCACACACACGCTCACTCTCTCCCTCTCCGCCGTGCGCGTGCTATACAGTTTGGAGCACATTCTCTTCTGTCTCGCATGCGCGCTCTTGCTCGCTCGCTCTAGATTCCGGGAGATTTTAACTAATTTGCAGGCACCAGGGAGCTGCTATCAATATGCGGGAGACTCCCGGAACTTGGGATGTATGCATTTTGGCGCTAGTAATGTGACGTGACAGATCGCTGTAGCGCCAACATTTCAAGTAAATCGATCATCTGTTACTTTTTATTTAAAGGTAACGTATACACCCATACTTGCCAACCTTGAGACCCCAGAATTCGGGAGATATTCAAAGTGGGGGGGGGGGGGGGTATAAATATAATTTGTATAAATATAATTTATACAAATTATATTTGTATAATGGAGAGCAATTTTCACTGACAGCAGCCACGAATTACTTACAAGAGAAGTGTAAACACAAAATACATAGGTTACTTTATCCGTGTTTCTGCTTGTGCTTTAATCACACATCAGCAGGGCTCTGAAGTGTCACGCATTGAGAGTGACAGTCACTCATTTCGGTCTTTTGTCACGCTCTCCCGCCACACATTGTATTTCTCACGCTGAAAAACTATTTGTAATATATTTAATATGCCGCAGCGCCCTAAACTCTGGCCGCGCGTCTCCTCTGGTGTTGTTCGTCTGGTGTTGTTAGCCAATCAGAAAATAGCACTATTGTTTCTAAGTAAGATTTAACGCAACAACCAATGACACCCCGTCGGCTGGGTGTCTCTCTCGCACCCGCACTCGGAAATCGGGAGAAATTCGGGAGAAAGGTCGGTCCGGGAGATTTTCGGGAGGGGCTTTGAAATTCGGGAGTCTCCCGGAAAAATCGGGAGGGTTGGCATGTGTGTATACACCTTACCGAAAGGTATATGCTACATAATATCAATCAATCAGTGTTTTTCATTACGGAAAGAGGTCAATAAATCTGCAGGAGAACAATACTGTCACAGAACGTTACATTTACCTCAGGAAAGCCATTTAATGACCAGCACATTAGTTGACTAGAAAAAAAATAGCAAGAGAGGCGTATTTTGCTAAATATGTGCACTATATATTTTTACTTGTGTCATCACTACGTAATTGTTATTATGATGAAAACTGCATTATATTTAATCTTTAAAAATACCAGCTGATAGGGCTCTCTGTATGTTTACAGCATTATGTGAGATATATTTTTTTCTTGAGAAAAATTAGCATGTAGGCTATCTACTGTAGCCTACCTAATATTTATCCAAATGAGTCAATATTGAATCAAGATTGAAATCAAATCAAGAATTGAACTGAAATCGTGAAAATTGTGTTAAGCAATAATATAAACAGTAGCCTATACCAGTAAACATTGTAACATGTTGTCACTAAACTTATATAAACTTCTAATACAATACAATACAATACAATTTTATTTCTATAGCACATTTAAAAGCAACTGGCATTGACCAAAGTGCTTAACAAGGCCAAAGACAAACAACACAAGTACAATGTAAGGACACACACGTCAAGATATATTAAAAGCTATTGAAAAGAAATGCGTTTTCAAAGAAGATTTAAAAATTGACAGTTTGGGCAGGTTTGATGTGAGCCGGTAAGCTATTCCAGGTCCGAATGCTGCAAAGGTGCAATCACCCCTATTTTTCAGTCTGGTTCGAGGGACAGATAGTAAGTTAGAGTCCCCGATCTGAGTGATCTAATATATAATAATATAAAATTCTGTTTAGTTACCAAATGTTTTTACAATCACAATTACACCTATTGTGATGCAAGTTTTTTTTTTTTTTTTACATCCCCCTAACCCATCCGTTTCTCTTGTGCAATTAAAATATCGTGATAATACCGTATACCGTGATAAAAGCTCAATCAATTAATCGCAGCATAAAATTTGATACGGCACATGCCTAGTGCAAATGTTAGAAATATAGTGATGTGTCGTTAGCGAACGATCCGTTCATTGAGTATATCAGTAAATGCGTGCGGTCTATGGGCCATAAACAGATACTCACGGTGACGCGGTCTACCCATCAATAGATGTTTCTCCGTCCATCAACAGATACATTGTGCATCTATACCCATTAATTGTCCATCAGTTTACTTTGGATAATGTGATAACAGTTTTTTTGTTTTGTTTTTTTAGGAATGTGGCTGCATCATGCTCTCCTTCTCCAGCAGGTGTCGTTCAGTTCTCAGTGCGATCGAGAATCATACTGAGTAAGTGCATAGACCTAATATTTTGCAGATGTAATGTAGCCTAATTGTGTTTGCATCATCATAATGTAAAAGTTCCTATTCTTGTGTGAAATTACAAAAAACTTTTCTTTTTTTATCCATGGCAATTAGGGATTGATATACAGTTTCTTTGATTGTGTTATCAGCATGCTCTCACTTTTTCTTTCTTCTTTTTTTATAACAGATGTGACAATGAACATGTCCAAGAACCAGTTCCGAAGAGAGCCAAGGCAAACAAGCAGACGGGCAACAGGCAGTCAGTCATGGAAAACAGAGACCGATGTTGACATGGTTCCACAGACACTGCATTCCTTCCTGCACGGGAAACTGGACCGCAACTGAGCTCTGTAGACTCGCATTCGCCCATGAGTCTATTCAAACTACTAGGGGTGCTCCGATCACGATTTTTGGGGCCGATCACCGATCCCCGATTACTGGAAGCTGTATCACCGGATACCGATACCGATCAACCGATTACAGGGTCTATTTGAAGACTTCTATTTATCATGTAGCATTACTTATTAAACTATATTTAACAACAATGTATATTTAACAACAATGTACATTAAGTATTAAATTTAAGAGAGACGACAATGTATCATGAATTGACACCTGTGTATTTATTTGCAAGCAAAATGTCCAGCATACTAACTTAGCAGCTTCGTTATTTAGAACAGCTTAGGGCTTGACATACACCTTTCCTGTAGAATATAAAATAAAGAAATAAAAGAAAAAACATCTGAGTCTATAAATATTGCTTTAGACTACTTTAAATCTAAAAACTGCAACAAAAAAGGCTATAGCCAAAATAATGTTTTGAGTCAGTCAGCCATCAGTTTTTCTAATACACTTAAAGGACCACAGGTAGTAAAGTGCACAGCAACAAAAACTACAAATAACTAACAACTTCCATATCTGTATAGCTATAACTTTGCTTTTTTCTGGGATGCTTAGTCAGATTTTGTGGGCATTGAGAGAGGTAGAGAAAGAGAGAGGGGGGATAGAGATTATTAGATTCATTTCTCTCAATTTCTTGTTTTTTTTTGTTTTGTTTTTTGCAAGAACCCTTGCTAAATGATTTTAAACAGATTAAGAAAGCCACCACTACTGGTCACATCTATATGGTTAGATTGATTTGTTTAGATCCAGTGAAGACTGTCCCACCATTACCTAATATAATTAAATAAAACGTACTCGGTTACTAACGTAACCTCGGTTCTCTCTAGAGAGGGAACGAGTACTGCGTAATATCTTACGCTATGGGGAAAACTCTTTTCCACGAGATATTGAAGCCAAAAATTATCCTTAATTTTTTATTAATGTAAAACGCTTTGCGGCAGCAAGCAGACATAGGCGAGACAGCTCGCGCGCCTATTGGCTGCCCTGCGGCAACAGCAGCAGCCTATCGAGAGAGGCTCTGCGTGACGTCACGACGAATGGGGGCCTTTCGCGCCCATATCGTCACGTCCCGCCAGAAAGGGCGTGGTCTCGCCCTATAAATAGGCTCGATAGCTGCTCTTACGTTGGTTTTTCATCGCCGAAGCGAACCAGAGCGTATTCCAAGCATGGCAAGATACGCAGTACTCGTTCCCTCTCTAGAGAGAACCGAGGTTACGTTAGTAACCGAGTACGTTCTCTTACGAGAGTATCTCTCATACTGCGTAATATCTTACGCTATGGGGAACACAATGCAACACGCCGTGCTGGTAGGGATCCAACACCAAAGTCCCAGGGGCCGAAGCCCGGGGCGCATATAGTGCATAATCACCATAAACTCACAGAGAGTGAGGGAAGAGAGGCTAGAAGCATCATTCCCTGTAAAATAGCATCGAAAGGAGCTAATCATGTGACAAATAGACCATACCCTCAGGGTGAACATTCAGCCTGAACTGGGTGGCCACATGTGTGTCAACATTTTAATGAGCTGCTGTACCGGTCAGTGAGCAATACGCAGGTCAAACTCAGTATCCGAGCCGCACAGCGGGCAGATAGCACTGAATTTTATACCGCCAAAAGCTTAGCTTGTAAGGCGGGAACCTCCAGGTTATAGTATTTTATAAATGTAGACGGCGAGGCCCAGCCCGCGGCCATACAAATATCTTGCAGGGTAACCCCGCTAGACCATGCCCACGAGGAGGCCATGCCTCTTGTGGAGTGCGCTCTAACACCCAAAGGGCACTGTAGGCCCTTAGAAGTGTAAGCCAGCGCTATGGCACCGACTATCCATCTGGATAGGCTCTGTTTCGAAGCGGCAAGTCCCTTAGCACGGCCGCCAAACGAAACGAAAAGCTGCTCAGTCTGTCTGAAACCAGACGAGCGGGACACATAAGCCCTTAGTGCCCTGACAGGGCAAAGGAGACTCGCGTCCTTCTCCTCATTGAGAACCGGAAGGGCAGACAGGGAAATCACCTGGGCCCTGAACGGTGTGTTGAGGGATTTTGGTGCATGACGCGCTCACTGAAAGCGCTTGCAAGTCCCCTACGCGCTTCACTAAAGCGAGAGCCATAAGAAACGCTTTCTTGAAAGACAAGTGTTTCATGTCTGACGACTGGATTGGCTCGAATGGGGCACCTTTCATGGCCTCCAAGACCGTGGAAAGGTCCCATGTCGGACTGAAGGGGGCCTGGGAGGGTTTAGCCTCCGAGCTCCTCTAAGGAAACGCACGACTAAGTCGTTCTTTCCCAGTGACTGGCCAGACACCGGTTTTGCAAACGTTGCTATGGCCGCCACGTATACTTTGAGCGTGGAAGGGGTCCTGCCCTTATCCAGTAGCTCCTGAAGGAAGGAAAGTACTTCCGTAACCCCGCAGTCTACAGGTGAAAAGCCCTGCGCTTGACACCAAGGAGAGAACACCGACCACTTCGAGGAGTAGAGCCGTCTGGTAGACGGGGCTCTAGCCTGCGCGATGGTGTTTAACACTCCCTCTGGGAGGTCAGCGGGTACCCGTTGATGGCCCATGCGTGCAGGGACCACAAATCCGGGCGAGGATCCCAAATCGAGCCTTCCGCCTGAGAGAGGAGGTCTCTCCTCAACGGTAAAGGCCATGGGGCAGCGCTGGTCAGCTGCATCAGGACAGGGAACCACGACTGGTTTGTCCAGAGCGAAGCTATGAGTAGCACTGGGCATCCTTCCCTCCTGATTCGCTCCAACACCTGAGGCAGGAGTGAGACAGTGGGAAAAGCATATAGGGGGCGGCGGGGCCAAACATGGGCCAGCGCGTCCCGGCTTTTCGAGAAGAATCTCGGGCAGTGAGCGTTTTCCTGGGACGCGAACAGGTCCACCTGCGCTTTGCCAAACGTTTCCCACAGCAGCTGGATCGTCTGCGGGTGCAGAGACCATTCTCCTGCTGGGACGTTGTTTCTGGACAGCCTGTCTGGCCCCACATTTAGGTGACCAGGCACATGCGCCGCTCTCAGCGAGAGCAGGTTGTGCTGAGCCCAGACCAGGAGGCGTTCCGTCAGCCTGTAAAGGTTTCGGGACCTGACGCCGCCCTGGCGATTTATGTACGCCACCACTGACATGTTGTCCGACCGGACCAATACGTGGTGGCCTTTTATCTGGGGACAGAAGCGCTGTAGCGCTTTGTCGACTGCTATTAATTCCAAGCAGTTTATGTGAAGGAGCTTCTCCCGTACTGACCATAGGCCAGCTAGCGGTCTGCCCTCGAGCAGCGCACCCCACCCCGATGTGGAGGCGTCCGTAGACACCACCTTCACACTCGAGGGGATCCCCAGACTCACACCTGACTGATACCAGTCGGTTGCTTTCCATGGTTTCAGAGCCGAAATGCACTGAAGGTCGACCCTGAGACGAAATAGACCTGCGGTCCACGCCCTGGGGGGAACTTTGTGCTTTTAGCCATAGCTGCAGTGGGCGCATGCGGAGCAGGCCCAACTGGAGTACGGAGGCTGCTGAGGCCATCAGACCCAGCATTTTCTGAAACCTTCTGAGCGGGACTATAGAGCCGTGGCGGAAGGATTTCGCGACGTGCTGAATATTCAATCCGCGCTCCGGTGACAGGCGTGCCGTCATGGATAGCGAGTCTAACACTGTTCCCAGAAAGGAAATTCTCCGACTGGGGAGCAGTGAGCTTTTCGCCCAATTGACTGTAAGGCCCAGCTCCTCGAGGTGCTCGAGTAATGCGGCCCTGTGCTCTATGAGCTCCGTTCGTGAACGAGCTAGAATCAGCCAATCGTCCAAGTAGTTCAAAACTCGCATGCCCCGAAGTCTCAGGGGGGCGAGGGCCGCGTCCATGCACTTCGTGAACGTACGGGTGCTAGGGACAGGCCGAACGGCAGGACTGTGTATTGATATGCCTGGCCCTCGAAGGCGAATCTCAAGAATCGCCTGTGATGGGACGCTATTTGTATTTGAAAATAGGCGTCTTTCAGATCTATTGACATGAACCAGTCTCGGCGCACTTGCGCGAGGATTTTCCTGGTCGTAAGCATTCTGAACTGGCGCTTCACGAGCGTTCTGTTCAGCAGTCGCAGATCTAGAATGGGTCTGAGCCCACCATCTTTTTTCGGTACCAGAAAATATCTGCTGTATAAGCCCCCTTCGCTCTGAGCCTGAGATAAAGGTTCTATAACCCCTTTCCTCAGTAGTTTCGCTATCTCGGCTCGAAGTAGATGAGATACTTCGCTTTTCACCGTAGTTTCGACGCGCGCCGTGTAACGGCGAGGGCGTCGAGCGAACTGTAGCGAATAGCCTCTCTTTATAGTGTTCAGCACCCACTCTGATACCCGGGAAGCCTTGACCACGCATCCGCGCGAATAGCTAGGGGTAGAATGAAATCTGGGCTCTGGCCGCGGGAAAGCGGCGGCACGAGAGTCCCTGTGTGCTGGGAACACAGCGCCGTGTTTACAGCGTTCGAGGCGGGGGGCGCGCTGATCACAGCGGGCAGCCTGGCCGCGCTCAGCTCCTCTAAGGCGGGTGGCGCCGAGAGAGCGAGCGGGGTGAATCCCGTGGGATTCGGCGTGTCTGTGAGGAAATGTGGGCGCGGGGCTGCGGGCACATTTGCTGCACTGAAAACACTGTCGTTTAGGGCCGACTGAATGTGTGTTGGTTTCGTTTTTACAGAAACCGAGGGACACGCAGCGTGTAGTGTAAGCGGGCAGCGCGTTCACTACATTGTTTGCACAATCGACCGGAGTCGATTTTATTTGTGCGAGCCCTGCACCGTGGCGGGCTGTGTCTGGGTGTGGGAATGGGCACTGGGACGTGGGCATTCTTACAACACTCATAACACCATCGGCTGAGGCCGGAACACAAGAAAATACACTCTTTATTGGATTTATCTGGGTAGCCGTAAAAACAGCTTTTGTGTGCAGGCAAGCGGGCTGAGACACCGGCTGCTTCACTGCAAAATACACTGGGACAGTCACAACGCATGGAACTGAACGAGCGAGAAGTTTTGGTGGAAATCCGGCCGCAGCGGGATCTGAACACCGTCATTTTCCTAGAGAGGCTAGGAAGACTTTGAGGCCTCGGGCTTGATCTCAATCCTCGGCCGGGGCCCGCGGTGAGGGGGGCGGCGTCCGGCGGAGCGAGACCGCGGTCTCTGATCCCGGGCCTGGCGGTGCTGTGAGGCGGCGGCGGCGGGCGGTGCAGGCTGGGGCTGAGAGCTGCGAGCAGGCGGCTTGGTGCGACCTGTAGCGGAGCTCGAGCGCTTCGCCAGGAAGTGCTTCATAGCCTGAGAAGTCTTCTGCACCTCAACAAATCTGTCCGCAAAGTCCTTGACGGCAGATCCGAAAAGGCCCACTGGGGAAATGGGCGCGTCGAGGAACACAGAGCGCTCGGCTTCCGTCATCTCAGACAGCGTCAACCATAAGTGTCTCTCGGCGACGGCGAGAGAGGCCATATTCCGCCCCATGGCCTGTGCAGCGGCTTTAGAAGCGCGTAGAGCGAGGTCTGTAGCGCTTCTCAGGTCCGCTACGCAGATAGCGCCAGGTCCCTCCTCGTCCAGCTTGAGGAGAAGGTCTGCCTGGTAAATCTGCAGAATAGACATCGTGTGCAGCACTGAAACTGCTTGCCCGGCTGCGGTGTAAGCGCGTCCGTGCAGCGATGATGTCACCCGACAGGCTTTGGACGGGAGCGTCGTCTGAACACGCCGTCCAGCAGAGGGCGGGCAGAGATGTGACGCAACAGCCGTCTCCACCGGCGGAAAGGGGGGCCTTCCACGACTTTGCAACCTCCTCGTGAAGTTCCGGGAGGAAGGGCGCGGGCCTAGACTTTGACGGAGCCTCGTCTTTCCCGAGAAAGCGTCCGTCCAATCTGTTGCGCGGCGGTAGCGTGGGCGCCTCCCAATCGAGGCCGATGCTTTCCACGGCCTGGGTGAGCAGACGCATCAGCTCAGCCTCAATGCCGGCTCTCTTCCCAGAGGGTTGGCGGGAAACGTTAGCGGAGGGGAGGTCCACGGAGCTCGCCCAATCCTCGCTATCCGAAGCCAAGAGAGAACTGTGTTATCGTCCAACTCGATGGCGGATGCGGCGGCAGACGGCGGCCGCTGTCCGTCCGGGAGCGACTCGAGCGAAGCCGGCGAAGCTGGCGGGCGAACCGGCGAGCTTTGGCGGGCTGGAGATAGCTCGGGCGCGCGCTGGGCGCGGCGCTTCTTGCGGCGCGGCGTCACGGCAGACTGGGATGCGGGCTCGGAGAACGAAGCTAGGCGAGTCCGCAGAGTCACCATAGGCAAACGTTCACAATGATGGCATCCGCCGTCAGCGAGCGTGATGGCCGCGTGATCCTCACCCAGGCAGGACACGCAGATGACATGGCGGTCCTCATCGCTGAGTGGGGCTCGGCAAGAACCACAGGAAGGCATCTTTAAAAAGACGTCGCTCTTTTAGAGGGGTGGGAAAAAAGGCAAATAATGCAAACACACACACTCTAAGCAGAGGAAAGGATATGTACGCCAGAAAGCGCAGCAGGTACGGCGGCTGAAGGCGGCGAGGCCAGCGACTCCAGACTCGATGGCACGTCCCGCTGAAGGCTACAGGTCGACGGCGCGGCTTCTCACTCTGGATCCAGCGATGCGGGAGGCTTCGCTGAAGAGATGAAAAATCAACGTAAGAGCAGCTATCGAGCCTATTTATAGGGCGAGACCACGCCCTTTCTGGCGGGACGTGACGATATGGGCGCGAAAGGCCCCCATTCGTCGTGACGTCACGCAGAGCCTCTCTCGATAGGCTGCTGCTGTTGCCGCAGGGCAGCCAATAGGCGCGCGAGCTGTCTCGCCTATGTCTGCTTGCTGCCGCAAAGCGTTTTACATTAATAAAAAATTAAGGATAATTTTTGGCTTCAATATCTCGTGGAAAAGAGTTTTCCCAATAGCGTAAGATATTACGCAGTACGAGAGATACTCTCGTAAGAGAACATCTCCAGTTAACTAGCAGAGCATTCATTTAGTTCGCTATTAAATAAGAAATCTAGCGCTAAAATGTTTTTTTTGAACTTAAGCTGCGCGCTCGTTGCCGTGGTAATCAGTGTCATGGATACAGTGTTCTCTGTGGCTCGTGCAGTCTTCACTCAGACGCGCGCTTCAATCTATAGCCGTTGCGGACTCTATTCATTCCAGTGAAATCACAAAATAAAACACAAACGTGTCCCTGTTTGATGTACTGGAACCACTGATGACAAAATTCAGTTTTGATGAGAGAAAAAAATATATACGAGTGCAGATTAGAACCCGTAACCTCTGACACGCTTGGCAAAATATCTACCACTAGTTTGCGGATCGATGGATTTATTTACGGGTTGAGCAGAGAAGCTGCACAGTTTGACAAGCGGCCTCGGCATGGTACACACATTTCAGATTGCTAATGAATTGTCTTTTTCACACACCTTGGAGAATTGCCAGACCGGTGAAGCCATTTTTACCAGGGCGTAAAAAAATTGTCTCACGAGTTTTGCGTCATCTGATCGGCTTTATAGAGACCGCCGATCACACATCCCAAAGCAATTATCAATCGGAGCACCCTTACAAAGCACACACAGGTATGACACAAGTACATGAAAGCCAAGCCAACCAGATGGGGTTTCAAGTTGTTTGTTCTTGCAGACTTATACAGTTGTGCTGCTTAATTTTAGTTTTTTTTAGGATTCTTTGAATAAAAAATAAAAAATTTAAAAAAAAAACAAGTTTGGTCTTTTTTTTTTTTTTTTTTTTTTTTTTTAAAGGATGTGTTAAGTGATAGGAATGACTTTAAGTCTTTACGTTCTTAGGAAAGATTTCTATTTTGAATAAATGCTGTTTTTTTTTACTTTTTATTCATCAGTGAGTCATTCTTAGTTCAGGCTGCCTCACAGCACCTTGGGCCATTAGTCATTAGGGGAGTGTCTTTAGTCTTCCCAGGTGTAAATCACATTAATATTCATGGCCTTTCACACATACCACGCATACAGCACTGCTGACCAAAAACTGATGTAAGAAATTTAAATTGGTATATTGTTGTTTGTGAGAGAGTGGTCAGAATGATTTTCATTTCATTTCATAGTAAAAATTCTAGCCTACAAGAATAGTAACTCAAAAGTCTTGTGGACAACTATTCAGTATGTGTTAAATGGCCTTATTGCGGTGACATTTTTTTCCCCAAAACATACTAACTACTAGGCAGGGCCGGCTTTGCCGACAGGCGACACAGGCGGCCGCCTGGGGCGCCATCTGCTGGACGGGGCGCAAAATTGCAGATATTTAAAAAAAAATTAATTGTTTGTTAATTATTTAATTAATTGTATGTATCGTATTATGAAAGCTGCGCACACGCTGTACACTTTTACTGTGCACTGTCCACACACTGCTTGTATTTGTCCATTTCTTTTACTAGATTATACAATTACAATCCTAAAAAATCGACTGAGTCACTCTGACAGGCAGCTGTCAAACTCACGCGCGTTGCTCAGCAACCGGGAGTGGCGCGAAAACATCTGACTGACAGCTGGTTTTAGCGCTTTAAATGCGATTTAAAGCCCCCCTTGCCGGTTGTAGTATAAATGATCAGAAATTATATGATATTTTATTATGAAAAGAACACCCAAGCCATCGGGATCGGCTTTCAGAAAACGACGGAAGGAGGAGGAAGAAAAAAAGTCCCAAAGCAGAGGTATGTATTAGACTATATCATCAAGCTCACAGCCAGTGGTTAAATTGGGCCGGGGCTCTCCGGGGCTTTTCCCAAGGGAGAGCCCGCCCACTTAATATATAATAAAGAAGAGGACGACCAACAACTTTTTACAGCTTAAGGCGAGACACGGCAGGCAAAAACATCAGGTTTTTTTCACTGGTCAATTTTGAGATTTTGGGATAGGCTATTTGTCTTAAATAACACGTCTTCTTTCAGACTTGTGGTGAAAAAAAAAGTCTGAACTACACATTCAGGTCTTTATTTTACTACACTTTGTCTGTTTGCGTCTGTAAATTTCTCATAAATTCTTCAAGAGTTGTCATTTTAAATCCTCCCGCTGCTCCGCGATCTGCACCCTGTGCCTTGTTTATACTCGACGCGTCCGCACGAGCGCGAGTCTCCGCTGACTGCGCGCGCCCCTCTCCAAACGGACGAGGCGTTTATACTTGACGCGCTCGCCGTTGTGCTATTCTGTGAAACGACAGGGGGCGACTCGGAGTAATTCTCCTCTAAACCACCAGGAATCAGCAGTGAAGAAGTAGTTTGCCGTTATTAGTAGTTTATTAATTGCTGATTCATAAAAGAGTAATAAATTCAGTAGGTTTATTGTAGCCTACTTTCACTGAATGTAAACTAAACAACTGAAGCCTTATTGAAGAGTGTTTAAACCTTAATTTCATCAGCAGGGCTTACTTCTGTTATTGTATGCTTATTTTGTAAATGTAACCATTACTTTAGACAAGTGCAAACTGGGTGCTTAATGCAAATGTGTTCCTATTCACAAAATGAGAGGCTTTTATGGTCGCCCATCAATGCAAATGTATCTGTGTATAGAAGGATCATAAACATGCTGGTACAGACGTACCAGTTCGGCTAGATTCGGCTCGAAGTCGTTCATCTTCGGATGCGGCGCCGCGCGCGAAGTTACAAAAAGTGCCGTGCACACCGCCAGGCGAAATGGGGTCTTGCGCACCCAACGCGCACGACCACCCACACCGCAATGACGTCAGTTTTGCCGCGCGCGCTTCGCGCTCTTGCGGACGCGTCGAGTATAAACCAGGCTTCACCACACACACCGTTAGAAAGCTCTCTCTCTCTCCTGTACAACGCTGTCGGATCCAAATATGGTCATTTCTTTTTTACTAGTGTAACATAGTTAAAAAGGTTAAATCCTACTAAATGGGATTATTGTGCCACCTGCTGTTATAAAGTTGTACCTGCAGCGAACGCTAGTAATGACAAAGGATTATGGGAAATCCTCAAAGCAACGGAGGATTTTTCCATGAGGTAACGTGTCTGTGAATGTCTGTGGACTAAACAATGCTAATTCACTTGAAAAGCATGTAAAAGTTAAGATAGATTTCTTTGGTTGAATAATATGTGTTGTTGATTAATTTCGCCATGTTTTTATAAAGTCAACCCTCTGGATATGTGTTTTATAGTCGATTGAAAGTACAGTATAGCTAGCTAACTTTAACATGATGCCGTCTTTCCAGACAGAGCATGCGCAGTTGTCCATATGAGATTATTCAACACTGTGTCCTTTGTCATGAATGCAGGTATGTTACCGTATGTTGTTATAAAATGTTGAACATAAGATGGAGCTATTTTCTGCTGTTTGTCTGCCTCTTGTATGTTGAATTGTAACAAAGTTACATGATTGTTTACACATAATTGTTAACATAAAATAGAAAGGTAACTGTAGGAAATCAGTATAATTACATTGTTTAATTTATTGAGTTTATATGAGTTTAAATCCACTATACGATCAATGTCAAACTGTACCTTATTTTTTGTGTTTTATGTATTCAACACTGTTGTAGTACATACTGTAATTTTCCAAAAAAAGCAACGGAGGATTTTTCCATGAGACAGAGCATGCGCAGTTGTCCATATGAGATTATTCAACACTGTGTCCTTTGTCATGAATGCAGATGCTGAATAAACCTGCTGTTACCACAAACCTGACGGGCTCCGATAGATTATTATCAGGCAGAAGACACCACACAGAGGTCACATTGGTGCCGTGACCCGTCGTCCATGACTACGCCGGACCGGGACTGATGTCTTCTTGTCGCTGCATCGTTGTGGAGCTGCACTTCTTCCATCTGTGTATTTGACTGTCAGGTTTATTTAGTTATTAACAGCCATATTGACTTTAAATTCATTTTGTAATTTTGTTTAAGTAAGGGTTCCAGTATGAGTTTCAGTAAATTTACTACCTCTGAAATGACTCCTCTAGGTATTGGTAGAGGTAGAGGGCTACATAGCAACACCGTTCCATTCTCATTGGGTGACCATCTAGGGGGGGGATAAAACATATTTTGGTGAGGATTCTGTTCACAGTCCTTTTAGACATAGAGATGTAGTGGCGCCCCAAAGTCAGCCTATGATTGAGTTACACTCACCACAGTGCACTAGTACATCCGTTCCTAACCCTCCCCCTGATGATGTGAGATTGGTTGACCAAATGAGCACCATTGTGCAGCAGATAGGGAAGCAGCTAGCTGATAGCATTATGTCACAACTCAACACATCTAGCTCGGCTGCTACTGTGCATACAAGTCATGAAGAAACTTGCAATACAAAAGCCTCTTTCCCTGTCAACACGCTAGATCTCTCCCAAGTCCAGTTGGTCACTCGGAGAGGAGTCAAAGACTCACCGGTTTTCCGAGGAGAGAGTACAGATGCACTGGCTGTCGATGAATGGGAGAAATCAATGAGGAATTACATTAGAAAAAGCGATGTTCAGTTGGAAAATCAAGCTGAGGAAATTATTGTCCACCTGAGAGGCAGAGCGAAGGATGTTGTGAGATTTGGGATAAGAAATGGTGAAATTGATGTCCAGAATAACCCACATGCCATCTACGGGCTCCTGCGCAAACATTTTGGGCCAAGTCATTGCTCCTCAATGCCCCTAGCTGACTTTTATTCGACCCTGCCAAACGAACAAGAGGACCCCTATGAGTACTGGCTTAGACTGAACAGAGCTGCTGATGATGCTGCTAGCTGCCTCAGAGAGCAGGGTAAAACGTTTGACAACCCCAGTGTCGAAGTCACACGTATGTTCGTCAGACACTTCCCCAGTAGAGATTTAGCTCTTACCTTTCGGTCCAAGACGATTGATAAGTGGTCAGCTCGTGAGGTTCAGGAAGTGTTAGATGAATACCACTTGGAGAATGGACTCAGGTCTTCTACCGAGAGGAGTAGACAAATCAGCATGAACAAAGTTGAGGTTAGCCCTAACACTCCATTAGTTTCAGACGTCCCAGAACAGAAGCCAGCTATAAGTCAAGACACTTCCACTCTAGAAAGGTTGATTGGAATGCTAGAGAAAGTGTTGCTTCAGGGCCCAGGTTATGCTCAAGCCAATAGAAAACCAAATACCAACAGCAGACTTCCACAGATTGAGGGCTTAAGAGACATGCCATGTTCCATATGTAATGACAGCTCACACTCTGCCCTCACACACTGCCGGGAGAACAGACTGTGTTTCCTGTGTCACTTACCTGGCCATTCAAGACGCAACTGCCCGGAGGGGAGACGTCCTCCTCCACATTTTCAGCAGGGAAACTGAATGATCTGCGCACAGGGGAGGACAGCGCAGATCAAATGAGTGAGCCTCCCACCTTGGATTTGACAGACATTAATGATTATGAAACATTGTGCCACGCCTACAGCAGCATTGTGCCATTACAAAAAACACTGATTGTGCAAGGCCTACAAAGACTTTCAAAGATTGATAGCCTATTCTACACCGAGGTGTCTACTGATAGTGGTCATGTTCTTAGAGCACTGGTGGATAGTGGCTCGATGGCGTGTACTCTAAGTGAAACAGCCAACACATGCCTTTCACAGTCTATTCCTAACATTGAAAAGAAAACTGCTGAGAACTTTGTTATTGTTGGTTGTGGGGGTCATCTGATCACACCTTCCGCCATGTATGACCTCACTGCATCAGTTTATGGCTATAAGGTGATAATTCCTGTTCTAGTGGTGCCAGGCCAAACCGATGACATGATCCTTGGCAGTAATGCCATCAAATGGCTCATTTCACAGATGAAAGACACTGTTGGGTGCCAAAATATCACGTCCCCAGTAAGTAGTCCCAAAGCTGATAACTTGCCCCTATTAATATCTCTGTTGTCTTGCTCAGACAGATGTGGAGCCACGCAGCTTAAAATTGGCACAGCAAAACTCAAGAGATGTGTCACTCTGCGACCGATGTCTGAACATTTGGTGTGGGCTAAACTCCCTGCATCTGATGTTTCTGCAGTGGGAAGTACAGTCATCATCGAAGCCACTCAGTCCAAGGCCAGACCTGCTCAAATTCTAGTGGGGAGAGTTGTCACATCGTTATGGGGAGATGGCTGGGTTCCAGTCAAAATAGTAAATGCTACCGAAAAGCCACTCACACTTAAAAAAAATGCAAAGGTTGCAGATGTGTCACCCTGTCTTTCTGTGCAGGACTTACCTGAGCCGGATCGCATCCAATCCAGTGCACAGTTCACACAGAGCTCATCACCTGCACCTAGGTCAGATGATGAAATATCTCAAATTTTGACCGACATGGGCTTGCGGGAATTGGACCTCTCTTCTTGTGAAGTCTCCCCTGAGTGGAAGGGTAAACTGCTGCAGATCATTGAGCAGTATGAGTCCATCTTTTCAAGGCACAAAATGGACTGCGGTGAGGCAACTGATTTTGTACACAGAATCCGCCTAGTGGATGACAAGCCCTTCAGGCTTCCGTACAGGCGAGTTCCACCATGCCATTACGAAAAGCTTCGGACTGCTCTAAATGAAATGGAGGAATTGGGGATAATCCGTAAATCTCAGAGTGAATATTCATCTCCTCTCGTCTTGGTTGTCAAGCCAAGTGGTGATCTTCGCATCTGTAATGACTTCAGATGGCTGAAACTCCAGTTATTCTAGCTAATGTATATGCACCCACTTGGGATGACCATGCTTTTTTCTCCAATTTTTTTCCCCGTCTACCAGATATGGACACACACTACCTTATTTTGGCAGGAGATATGAATTGTGCTCTTTCCAGTTTGGATCGTAGCTCTCTTAGCGAGTCATATCTCCAACCAAGTCTGCCCAGACTATTGAACTATTTCTCCGCTCGTACGGAGTTACAGATGTTTGGCGTTTCAACAATCCCACCTCCAGGTGCTATTCTTTCTTTTCACATATTCATAAGACATATTCACGAATAGACAATTTTTTCATCGATAATCGTTTCCCTTCCTATTGTCAGTAAATGTGAATATAATGCTATAGTTATCTCGGACCACGCTCCAATGTTGATGACACTAGATACCTGTCTCACAAGTCACATACCGCCCATGGCGCCTAAATAGTTTATGGCTTGCTGATGAATGTTTTGTTCAATTTATCTCATCGGAAATAGTCACATTTTTGGAATACAATCAAACACAAGGCATGTCGTTCTCAACAATATGGGAATCCATGGAAGCGTATTTAAGGGGACAAATGATTTCATATTGTGCCCAAAAGAAAAAGAGTGAAATGGCACGGCTCAAGACACTAACTGATGATATATTACATATAGACACAACACTTGCGCAAGCCCCATCATCAGATTTATATAAGCAAAGATTGATACTACAGACAGAATCTCCTTTCAACCAAACATATATCAAATCTCCTCAATAGGACACAGCACAGAACTTATGAACATGGAGAGAAGATAGGCAGAATCCTTGCACACCAACTGCACCGGAAAGCTGCAGCTCAGTCTATATCTGAAATAACAGATGAGTTCGGCACCAAACATATAAATCACTCTAAAATTAACCAGATATTTCATCAGTTTTATTGAAAACTATACACTTCAGAGTCACATAAAGATGAACACCTGTTCAAGTCTTTTTTTGATAATTTAGAAATCCCCTTAGTGGGTGACCGGATGGCTTCTGAACTGGAAAAAGTATTCTCAGAGGAAGAATTTCATTCTGCTGTTAAATCTATGCAAAATTGGTAAATGTCCAGGTCCAGATGGATTTCCTAGTGAATTCTTTAAAAAATTCGCTAGAGAATTAGCCCCTCTGTTGCTCTCTACATATAAAGAATCATCTACATCTGGCTCACTCCCTCCTACTATGCGTCAGGCTGTTATATCCCTTATTCTTAAAAAAGAGAAAAACCCAGTAGAATGCGGCTCATATCGTCCCATTTCTCTGTTAAATGTTGACAGTCAAATACTACAACTGGAAAAAGTACTTCCTTCATTGATCTCAGATGATCAGACAGGATTTATTAAACATAGACAAATATCTTCTAATATACGTAGATTACTTAATGTTCTTTATGATCCCACTCCACCCAAGGGCAAAGAGGTATTAATATCCCTAGATGCAGAAAAAGCCTTTGATAGGGTGGAGTGGGATTACCTATTTTATACATTGAAATGCTTTGGCTTTGGACAAAAATGTATACATTGGATTGAGACACTTTATTCTCTACCTATGGCAGCTGTTCGGACTAATAACAACTTGTCTGTTTTTTTTTAATCTACAGCGTGGAACTAGACAGGGCTGTCCCTTGTCACCCCTTCTATTCGCCCTAACAATAGAACCACTAGCTATAGCACTGCGTAACAGCGCTGATATTAAGGGCATAATGAGAGGAGGGGCTGAGCATAAAGTGTCGTTATATGCTGATGACATGTTAGTATATATGACTGATCCTGTGACCTGTTTGCCAAAGATGTTTGATTTGTTAAATTCCTTTGGCAAGATATCAGGATATAAAATCAATGTGCAGAAAAGTGAGCTTATGTGTGTTGACCCTAATTATCAGCTCACTACAATTCAGTCCCTGCAAGTTAAATTCTGCACTAACAAGTTTAAATATTTAGGTATTTGGATAACCCGTAAGTTTAAAGATCTTTATGAAGCCAGTTTCCCCCATTGTTTAAAAAAGACTTAGATCACTGGAATCTTTTTCCCTTGTCGCTAGGGGGGAGAATAAACGTTATCAAAATGAATATTATGCCCCGATTTTTGTTTCTTTTCCAGTGTATCCCCATCTTCTTAACAAAATCTTTTTTCATAAATATAGATAAACTTTTGTCCGGTTTTATTTGGAATGGTAAAAACCCGTGTATACGTAGGGAAATTCTGCAACGTCACCGATTACATGGTGGGCTTTCCCTGCCCAATTTCCAGTACTAGTATTGGTCTGCCAACATTAAAAACATAATGCACTGGATTCACTTTTCTAGAGTTGAAGACCCAGGTCCCAAGTGGCCCGAGCTTGAGCGTGCATCCTGCACACAAACATCTTTGCATGCATTAGCCTTCTCTAAAATACCCTTTCCAGAATCCGTATCAACATACTGCATAAATCCAGTGGTGAGGCACTCCCTCAAGATATGGATGCAGTTCAGACGGGCTTTTTCTTTAACTGAGATGTCCATGGATGCCCCTCTGGTGGGAAATAAAATGTTTGCTCCCTCCATAACTGATGATGCTTTTAAAACATGGACTGAAAAGGGATTGAAAACAGTCAAAGACGTATATAGGTGGCACCTTTGCAAGGTTTGAACATGTGAGAACACATTTTGACATTCCTAATTCACATTTTTTTTTAGATATTTACAACTTCATACTTTTGTTTCCGCAAATGTTCCATCTTTCCCTTTGATAGCACTAGATTCCCTGTTAGACAAAATACTTGAGATGCCCCTTTGGCCCGGGGAGGTTGTTGGTGGGTTATACTCTATACTCAGCATGGACAATTTAAAACCATTAACAACATTAAAACATCAGTGGGAGGAAGAACTGGATGCAGAGATATCAGATGAGCTATGGCAGGTCGCTCTCAATAACATACACTCATCTTCTATCTGCCTACGACACACCATTATCCAGTTTAAAGTTATTCATCGTTTACATTGGTCAAAAGCAAAGTTGGCTAGAATTGCACCAGATATTGACCCAGAGTGTGATCGGTGTAATATAGAGCCAGGCACTTTGTCACATATGTTCTGGAGCTGTCCCAAACTGTTTGAGTTTTGGGAGTTGATTTTTGCTTTTCTTTCTAGAGTATTGCACATTCATATTGACCCGTCACCGATCATTGCCATCTTTGGAGTAGTACCACAAGAACTTGGTATAGGCAAAAGGGATAAAACAGTGATAGCATTTTTTACTCTCTTGGCCAGACGCATTATTTTACTAAAATGGAAGGATAAGTCTCCACCTGTATTTAAACATTGGATTAACGATGTTATGCACTTTTTAACACTTGAGCAAATTCATTATAATTTGCAGGGTAATAACATTAAATTAAGTAATATCTGGCAACCTGTTCTTACATTAATTGAACAAATGGACTCTAATGACATTGTATGATGTTTTTTTTTTTTTTTTGCCTTTACACCAGTGGTGCGATGTGGGTGGGTGGTTTCTGGGTTGCTAAGTGTCTGTTAGTTGTTTAATGTTAAACTACAATAAAAAGACTTTGATCAAAAAGAAATACATGAGACTGATCTGAGGTACAGAAAAGCTCTCGTTGCGTTTCATTATATAGACAGCCCTCATTTCAAATCTAAACATGCGTTCACAGTGGAAATGTACCTGCGGGTAACCATTTGCTAGCAGTGGAAATTTGCATTCAGACAAATGGTCAGAAGGTGTTAACTCGAAGACACACCCTTCTGTGTGCAAGATATTTCTAAACTCTTAAGAACTTTATTACTTTTTGGATTACTCCTTTGGGAATGAGACATTTGTACCAGTCGCACTGAGACATTTAAAATAATACCAGACATTTATAAAACTCGATGATATTCATTCATATTAAATCATTTAGATTCTTGTGTGAGTTTGGTCTTGCTCTCTGCAAGGGTGGGGGAATGTAAGAAATGTAGAGTTCAAATGTTAATGTCCGTTGTTCTCTCAGAGGATAACCCTCTCTTATGGCGCTTTTCCACTGCATGGTACGGTACGGTTCGGTTCGGTACAGCACACTTTGGCGCTTTTCCACTGCATGGTACGGTACGGTACGGTTCGGTTCGGTACGGCTCACTTGTGGTGCTTTTCCACTGCATGGTACGGTACGGTACGGTGCGCTTCGGCGCGCTTTAAATGGTACCTGATCTGTTGAGGTTCCAAGCGTACCGTACCGGTACTAAAATGTGACGTGAAACACTGCAGATCACTGATTGGTCAGACAGACAGAATCGTCACTACCAGCGTCATTGGATTTGCGACACGAGACCGCTATACAGAGTCATATAACCAGTAGACAACAGCCAACGCGGTAGCACCTGTGTTTTACTTACTTGAAAAAAAAGAAGAGATCAACACTTTAAAAAGGAAATGGCTGAATCGTGGTCGAGGTGCAGACAATCCTCTCGTTGGTTGCCTAGGAGCGGGTCCAGCGAGAGCTGGATGGGGCAAAACAGAATGAAAAAGTGTTCCAAGAAGTAGCAGCTAGCTCAGCTCTTAGCCGCACACGGCTATCACCGGACCTACAAACAGTGTAACGATCAGTCCCACCCACTTTGAATGGGTACTAACTGCAGTGGAAAAGCAACCGAGCTAGCGAACCGAACCGTGCCGTACCGAGTCGTACCACGCAGTGGAAAAGCGAAGCCGAACCGAACCGTTCCGCGCCGAATCGAACCGTACCGAACCGAGCGTACCATGCAGTGGAAAAGTGCCATTACAGTCCTTCCAGTATTTCCAGTCTTACACCAGCTAAAGATATCGTTCTGTTTATTATAAGTGCACGCTCGTGTGTCACTTTAAATGCTCAAGCTCGTTACAGCAGGATGGATTCTGATTGGCTGTCAATGTTTTTATCAGCTGGATAAAATCGTTCTGAAAGTGATTCCAACGCTATCGTTTCTCTGTGCCGTTATCGTTATAGCTGTGCTGTGAACGCTGATTTTCTTTAATATCTTTATCGTTATCTTCCCTTTCGAGAACGTTCACTTCGTACTGCGTAGCTATACGCCGTTGAAAACTACTTTTCTCGAGAATATTGAAGCCATTATTTTAAAACCCAGTGCAGCTGCACAGCTAGCACAGAGCAAACGTCTAGCTCGCAGAATGCTTACAACCAAACAAATCCTCATGCATATTCGCCCAGGGGATTGGTTCTTCTCAGTGCATCTGAAAGACGCTTATTTTCATATCCAAATAGTCCACCACCACAGGCCATTCTTGAGATTCCCATGACAACATGAACCCATCAAACATCCCATGATTGATGTGCAAATAATGTTTTTGTGGTAATGCTTTCAGAACATTATTAAAGATCCAAATAACATTGAACGATCATTCTATTGAGGTTACTGTTCAAAACTTTGCCACAATGTTCCCTGTTTTGCTACTTGGATGGGAAATTATTTGAATCGAGAAATTAATCAGAGGTGTAAAGTTCAGGTTCAGAAAGTAAAAGTCGTCCTTAGTATATTGTTCCAATAACCTGGATTTGATAATTAGCACAGTTTTTCAAATCAGTGAAATTAGTGAAATCGGTTTAATCAGTGAAATTGGTTTAATCAGTGAAATTATTGAAATTAGTGAAATCAGTGAAATTATTGAAATCAGTGCAATTAGTGAAATTAGTGAAATAAGTTAAATTAGTGCAATCATTGGATGGTAAATTATTGAATCGGAAATTATAATCGAGCAGTGAAAGTTACAGGTTCAGAAAGTAAAAGTCGTCCTAGTATATTGTTCCAATAACCTGAATGTTAAATTAGCACAGTTTTTCAAATCAGTGAAATAGTGCAATCGGTTTAATCAGTTGAAATTGGTTTAATCAGTGAAATATTATTGAAATTAGTGAAATCAGTGAAATTATTGAAATCAGTGCAATTATGAAATTAGTGAAATAAGTTAAATTAGTGCAATCAGTGAAATCATATTAAATAAATAGTGAATATCAGTGAAATTAGGTGAAATCGGTTTAATCAGTGAAATTGGTTTAATCAGTGAAATTATTGAAATTAGTGAAATCAGTGAAATCAGTGCAATTAGTGAAATTAGTGAAATAAGTTAATTAGTGCAATCAGTGAGAAATCAGTTAAAAAAATTAATAAGCGAAATCAGTGAAATCAGTGCAATCGGTGAAATCAGTTTAAATTGGTTTAATCAGTGAAATTATTGAAATTAGTGAAATTAGTGAAATCAGTGAAATTATTGAAATCAGTGCAATTAGTGAAATTAGTGAAATAAGTTAAATTAGTGCAATCAGTGAAATCAGTTAAATTAGTGAAATTAGTGAAATCGGTTTAATCAGTGAAATTGGTTTAATCAGTGAAATTATTGAAATTAGTGAAATCGGTTTAATCAGTGAAATTGGTTTAATCAGTGAAATTATTGAAATTAGTGAAATCAGTGAAATTAGTGAAATCAGTGAAATTATTGAAATCAGTGCAATTAGTGAAATTAGTGAAATAAGTTACATTAGTGCAATCAGTGAAATAAGTTAAATCAGTGCAATTAGTGAAATTAGTGAAATAAGTTAAATTAGTGCAATCAGTGAAATCAGTTAAATTAGCGAAATCAGTGAAATTAGTGAAATCAGTGCAATCGGTGAAATCAGTTTAAATTGGTTTAATCAGTGAAATTATTGAAATTAGTGAAATCAGTGAAATTAGTGAAATCAGTGAAATTATTCAAATCAGTGCATTTAGTGAAATTAGTGAAATAAGTTAAATTAGTGCAATCAGTGAAATCAGTTAAATTAGTGAAATTAGTGAAATCGGTTTAATCAGTGAAATTGGTTTAATCAGTGAAATTATTGAAATTAGTGAAATCAGTGAAATTAGTGAAATCAGTGAAATTATTGAAATCAGTGCAATTAGTGAAATTAGTGAAATAAGTTAAATTAGTGCAATCAGTGAAATCAGTTAAATTAGCGAAATCAGTGAAATTAGTGAAATCAGTTCAATCGGTGAAATCAGTTTAAATTTGTTAAATTTGTTAAATCAGTGAAGTTAGTGAAATCAGTGAAATTAGTGAAATCAGCTGTTTGAGTTCATGGGTGGAATAAACATGTGGCAGGACTTTAACTTTCTGACCCCTGGACTTTACACCTCTGAAATAAACACATTTACAGAAACCATAAACTAACCTGAGAAAAGCAGAAACTGTAAGCTGTTCCTCATGATGAGACACCTATGAGAAAAACAAACATGGCGACTTATTAAAAGGCTCAAATGCTTGTATTAAACATCATGTTTTAATTCAGAGTGTTCAAACTGCTCTTTCATTAGTCAAAACATTTTTATTTGTAGTTTTCACTCTTCTGAACGTCCGAGAGATTCCTGACGTCTCTGTGAAAGCGAAGCGCAGTGCTTCAATATTTCTGTCTCAGTGTTTAATTCAATGAGTTATAATCTCAGCAAGCATGATGGGAAATAAAGGTCTATTGTTAAAATCACAAAGGGCCAATCACAGAGATTTAATTTAAACCAAAAACACCTTTCAAAGTGACCAAAGAGTTTAACTTACATCCAGAAAACGCTTTCAAAGTCCAGCAGAACTGCTTGAGCGTTTCCAGGATCCTGTTAGATTCTCAGAATCAAAACTTCTTTAAACAACAGTTTTAAAACACAGAGAGCTTCCCTAAATAAGCTTGGCGGACAGACTGAAGGACTTCTTACTCTCAATTTGTAAGTTATCACATAAAAAACTGTCGCCTCAGATGCAAAATATTTTTGTATGAAGACAGGCATTGATTTACATTTAATTGATTTACATTTCGAATTTGCTAAAGCAATTTAAATGGATTTGCAGAGCGAATAGCCATATATAGAAAATAGCCACTAACTGCTTACAAAACAGGCCTATATCTTAAAGCTCGATGTTTGCTGCATGTTACGGCTCCATCTGAAAGGTCAACCTGTTTATCCCTACAGACAGTGGCTTGCAGTTTACAACACAGATGAAATCAAATCACACAATTGATGCGATGAAGACTGAGTGAAACACACCCAGAAGTCATTTTTTGTTGACGTATCGCAGAGTATAGAAGGACGTAATCGTGCTTTGGCTTGTGTTCTCAGATTTTCTAGTCTCCGATCATAAGTTTATTTTATTCTCACTACCGGGCCAGAGCCGAGCAGGGCTAGTGCGTGCCAGGGCCAGTCGCGTTTCCACTGTCACTTCCGGGGCTTGATCGGGGCTTACTCAGGGCCAACGGCAGGAGTTCTGGCCCGTCGAATACCTTGGACCAAAGCGGGCCAGCTCGGGCTAGAGGCGTGCTCAAGGTAAAAGGCGGAGTTTATCGGTGTTATGAAACGTTATGGTCTGAAGCAGATGCACATTTCACTGTTTTATATCGCGCAAAATAATCGCTGCTCGAAATGGAGAATCGCCTGTACTGGTCTGTCGAAGATACCAAAGCTCTTCTGAGCATTTCGGCAGAAGAAAGGGTACAACGTCAATTTGACGGCGTGTGAAGAAACGAGGACGTTATAAAATACATCGATGCTGAACAAGCTAAGCATTCAGCGAGCAACGCTTCAAGTTCAGGAAAAAATAAAAAGGTTGCGGGCGCAGTATTGTACAAGGCGATTAAAACGCACAATGGACAAAGCGGAGCCCAGAGAAGGAACTTTCCATGGTTCGACTTGATGGACGGTGTGCTGGGTCACGGTGTGCTGGGTCACCGTGTGTCTGGGTCACAGTCCCTCTGTTAGTGGCGAGACAAGTCGGGACCGGTGAGTTAATATACATGCTATCTTCCTAACTTAAATAAATAAAATAAATAAATTCATAATACCCGCTGAAATGGGTTGGGTTGTATGACGTTTGATCCAGAAAGGCGTGTTAGGGGCGGGGTTTAGGGCTACTGGCCCGGCAGTGGAAACGCGGCTACTGTCTCTCCCGGAGCTTTCTCAACTCACTATTGCACCTGTAACATTGTCATGGTTCTACTCTCCAAGGTTTAGCCCAAACTTCGATCTGTGCTTTGCTGAACTATGCTCACACTTGCACACTTGGATCAACCATTATCTGACCTGGATGCTGATCAACATCTTAGCCTGGCTTAAGGTAGCAAATGTGACGGTTCCCCTTAAGCCTCACAAGGTCAAACCAAAATCTGAACTGTGGCAAAACTCTGACACTCGTCACAAAAGACAACAACTATGTGTAGAAAGGCTGAACGCAAATGAAAACGGGACAGGCTACTTGTCTCATTCCAGACTCTTACATCATACCAGAAGTCTGCGAAAGCTGCTTGTTTTTCTAACTTAATTGTATCCAATCACTTTAACCCAAAGGTTCTGTTTTTAGTCATTTTAGTCTGTTGTAAATCCATTTGTTAACACATTGTCTGTTGCCTCAGATGCTCTAAGTAAAGACTTTAAATGAAGTGTTTTATTAACAAAATCACTAAATTAGTGTCTGTCCTAATTTAACTGTCCCCCCAATCTAGAGACCTGCTTCTGGTTTTTAGGAGGTTTTTGATCCTATCAACATCCAGACACTGAAGGACGTGACTGTCAAGCTCAAACCTTCATTTTGTCCTATATGTGAACTTCTTCACTTATAAGATTGATAATATCAGGGACAAAATTATAACTATGCAACCGTCTACTACAGTATCGCATCAGGGAGTATATTGTAGTCTCCGTGAGGAACATTTTGATTCATTTGTTGCTATAGGAAAGGAAGAATTTTGCAAAATTGTTAATTCATCTAAATCGACAACTTGTATGCTAGACCCTATACCGACTAAGCTACTGAAAGAGATGCTTCCAGAGGTCATAGATCCTCTTCTAGATATCATTAATTCATCTTTGTCATTAGGATACGTACCAAAAACCTTTAAGTTGGCTATGATTAAACCGCTAGTTAAAAAACCGCAACTTGATCCTACAGAATTAGTCAATTACAGGCCGATCTCGAATCTGCCTTTTCTGTCAAAGATACTAGAAAAAGCAGTATCCTCACAACTGTGTTCCTTTTTAGAAAGAAATAATATCTGCGAGGATTTTCAGTCCGGATTTAGACCGTACCATAGTACTGAGACTGCTCTCAAGTCATAAATGATTTGCTCCTATCATCCGATCGTGGTTGTATCTCTCTATTAGTGTTACTTGATCTTAGTGCTGCATTTAATACTATCGACCACAACATTCTTTTAACCCTTAGTCACTGTTAGAAAAGGACAACACTCCATGTGTTTGGGGTCAAAATGACCCCAAACTTTTAAAGAGCGATTGCATAAGGAAATATCATTTTTTTATATGGAAAACTATTTATCATTTTTTTTATTTACTTCTCAACTATATATTTATGCTGTGTTTTTTTTTTTAAATTTTAAGTTTTTTACCTATTTACTGCACAAATACATAACTAAGCCATAAATTGGCACATGAAAAATGATTTTTTTAAGAAAAAATCCCTTAAATGATCATCCTAATTAAATCTAAATAGTTTTTGGACATTGCTCTATGTGTTAGGGATAGAATACTGTCATCTGGAGGTTAGTCGAAAAACCTTTTTTCTTACAGTTAAGGAATTAAAGTGCAATGACCACATGTGTCCAATAGAGGTCCATACACTGTAAAAAATATTTTAGCAATTTAGTTATTTCAACTTATTTTTTTAACTAGATTGTCCAGACAACAAGAAATTTTAAGTTTTCTTGTCCTCAACTTATCGAAATAAGTTAGTTAAACTAAAAAAAACCCATGCAAAAAGATAACTCAAAATAATGAGTTAACTTTTTTTACAGTGTAGAGACTCATTCATTTTCACTTTTCATTTTTCTTGATGCTGTGCAGTTTTGCTTTATCCTCACAACTTTGATATATATATTTTGTGAATATATATTTAAACATTTTGAAATACATAAAAAATCTGTATTTTTCAGATGAATTTTAAAAAGTAAATAAACCAATATAATACAAAACAACAGCACCAATAAACTGCAATGAACAGGAGTGAAGGGTACACAGAACAATACAATTTTTTTTTATAAATCACAAGTGAAAGAAAAAGTAAAACACTGATAATGGTACTTCATGCTTGTTCCATGTTGCATTATGTGACATTTTTCAGATTTATGCCAGTTTAGTTGATTTTATTTGCCAGTTTCTATAAAATGCTCTATTGCAGTTACATACATGTGTGTGTTTGTGTGTGTCTGTATGTGTGTGTGTGTATGAGATAGAAAGCTCGTTCCACTTTGTGTTTCTGCATGTTTAGATAGATTATTAGATTATTATTAGATTAGATTATTATTAGGTAGATTATAGATAGATTATTTAGGAAAAGTCACAGAGTGTCATGCCCCTGAGATGAAGGGAACATTTTTAAAAAATCAAGTAAAAGTCCAGTGGGGTCATAATGACCCCAAACAGTGACTAAGGGTTAAATAGACTAGAAAACTATGTTGGCATTAGCGGAATTGCACTAGCATGGTTTAAATCATACTTATCTGACCGTTTTCAGTTTGTAGCAGTAAATGAAGAGATGTCTTATCGAACACAAGTTCAGTATGGCGTACCACAAGGCTCAGTACTAGGACCGCTGCTGTTTACTCTGTACATGCTACCATTAGGAGATATCATTAGGAAATATGGAATTAGCTTTCACTGTTATGCTGATGATACTCAGCTGTATATTTCTTCAAAACCTAACGAAACTTACCAATTCACAAAATTAACGGAATGCATAGCTGATATAAAAAATTGGATGACCAGTAATTTCCTATTACTAAATTCTGAAAAAACAGAGATTCTAATCATTGGACAAAAAACTTCCTCACCTAATAACCTAGAATACTGTCTAACACTTGATGGCTGCTCTGTAAGTCTTTGTCGTCGTTAGGAACCTGGGTGTGTGTGTGTGTGTGTGTGTGTGTGTGTATGTTCTTTGATACCAATCTTTTATTTGAAAGTCACGTGTCTAGTATCTGTAAAACCACATTCTTCCATCTTAAAAATATATCTAAATTACGTCATATGCTCTCACTGACAAATGCGGAACAATTAGTTCATGCTTTCATGACCTCAAGGCTAGATTATTGTAATGCTCTACTGGGTGGTTGCCCTGCACGCTTAATAAACAAACTACAGCTAGTTCAAAATGCAGCCGCTAGAGTTCTTACCAGAACCAGGAAGTATGACCATATTAGCCCGGTTCTGTCAACACTGCCTATTAAACATCGTATAAATTTTAAAATATTGCTGATTACTTACAAAGCACTAAATGGTTTAGCTCCCCAGTACTTGAGCGAGCTCTTAACGCATTATAGTCCTGCACGTCTATTGCGATCTCAAAATTCTGGCCAGTTGATAATACCTAGAATATCTAAATCGACTGCTGGCGGTAGATCCTTTTCCTATTTAGCACCAAAACTCTGGAACAATCTTCCTACCATGGTCTGGGAAGCAGACACACTCTGTCAGTTTAAATCACATTTCTTTAACCTGGCATTCTCATAGAACATTATACATTTCTATAATTATGAGTGTCCCGTCATTCTATAATCCTCCTTTCACTGTGTCTGTGAAGTGGAGCAGGACGACGGCCCACCAGTCCTCGTTTCAGACTCTCATTCACAGACCACTGGTTTTGGGCATTTGTACTGATTGATAAATATAAGCACAATGGTTCATATGCTCATTATCTCCAAACCAGAAATGGATACATATTAAGTCTGCTGTTTAAAACAAATAAAGAACCAATGTAGGAGAATAGTTATGAGCAAACAGCGGGAAACTCTGTACATTCACGCATGTCAAAAAATCCATTCTGATTTGAAGCTTGTGACATATAAACACACACATTAACCCGGTTGCATGTTTAGCATTCATGTAAACACTACTTTCAGATTCATCAAATCGGAAACAAAAGTTGTGCATGTAAACGTAGCCATTGTTTTCCATTGGTTTTTAATTTATTTTAGACCAGCAACAATTTAATTTTTCAGTTTAATATCGACTTTAGTTTTAGAGAATTGTCAGTTATGAATATTATTATAATTTTCATTCTAGCATTAGCCACAGCACTCATGCAAAAGAATAATCCAGAGTTTACATTTGCAATATGGTGATGCACAGATAAATTAGATAAGCCAAAGCACTTACTATATTTCCTATTCATTTAAGTTACAGCCAATTAAGTTTTATTTCTTCACTTTTAAAACAGTGTGTGATCAGTGACATTAATCTTCTGGTCTTTTTTGGAAGACATTCCCATCGGATTGGTTTCTATATGTCAGTTTAACATCTTCTGTCAGTCCCTTCTCCATCAGCATCTGCTCAATCTGAAGAACACAAACGACATTTTTGTATTTCACTCAAAAAACATCTTCACCAAAAATTGTAGTTTGAAAATTTCCAACAAGTTATTTTAATATGCGCATATTCAAATCAGCTGCTCTGCATCAACATCAGACCTGTAAAATAAACCCATATTTGAATGTGTACCAAGAGAGATGAGATGTATAGTACATAGGAAAATATTCAGTGAATAACAATTTTAATCAAATAAATGACTTCAGAAGGCTTAAAATAAAGCACACAAGCTGTACGAATTACATGTGGTGCTTTTCGTTTTTGGAGCTCAGACACCGTTCACATTCAATGTATGGGGGGGGGCAACTTAATGTCTTAAAAACATTTTTTTACCCCACGGAAGAAAGCCATAGAATGACATGGAAACTAATTGATGACAAAATGTTCTTTTTAGGCAAACTAAAACCAGCTGACTAAAAAGACAAAACGCAATTGAAGAAAAGCAAAGAGAAAAGAGAAACGCAGAAATTGCTTTGATATTCTGTTCTCTAATGCAACTACATTTACACATTTTTAAGTGTCCAGATAATGTTGGGGTCACTACATATTAACTACACTGCATTTCTACTCACCATTGATAAAATGTGTTTCTTTACTTCAGAATCGTTCACATTTTGACTTGATTTGACCATCAGTCTCACTGTCTGTGTCCTCCTCTCTGTGAAACACATAAATCACATTGAAGTGCTTAGTGGAAAAAACTGGAGAAACAAAATGGCTCCTCTATGGCATTACTGTGAAAAACCTCTTTTAGAACCTTTATTTTTGAGTGTGTACCAATTTTTTTACGATAAAGTTCATTGCAACCAAGCTGCCGGGATTTAAAGGTGCACTGTGTAATATTTAGGAGGATCTGTTGACAGGAATACAGTATCATATACATAATTATGTTTTCAGTGGTGTATAAAGACCTTACATAATGAAGCGTTGTGTGTTTATTAGTTTAGAATGAGGTGTTTCTGTCTACACACACACACACACCCGCGGGTCTCCTTACATCCACATGTGTCTACGGTGGCCCTGAACAGACAAACGCGTTTCGTCGCTGTTGTTCTTCTTGAAGCTGCTAAAGTCAGCGAATAAAACACTGACACAATGATGAACAAGTGACAATAATATTCACAATAACATTTAGTTTTACTCAATAATTAAGTAAACCTAATTTCTTAATTCATCTTTGTAAAGGAACCTCATTGTTTAACTGGCTATTCTGCCGTCTCAGACGACGACATCACTTCCTGTCGGCCACCATAACTTCTGTTGATTGCAATTTGCAACCTCACCACTAGATGCTGCTTAAAATCACACACTGCACCTTTAAAGTAAACTTCACGGATTCTCAGGCATGTTCAATATTTAATTGGTTTTACTTGCATTTTGAAGTGAAGAGGTCAAATGTGCAATAATACTCACTATTGTAGCAGACAGAAGCATATTTAAGGTTACATTGCCCATCATTAAACATTCCAGTAAGAGACGTTCTCCCACAAAACTGTCTGCCACCATCATTGTTCGGCTGTCCGATGGCCCATGGTCTGAATGTGGATTCGCTGTGATCGGACCAGATCCAGGGAGCAGTGGCATCCGTCTGATAGAGTCCAGTCCAGATCCATTCTGCTCCGAAACCAGCACGCAGAGTGTTCACAAGCTCTACATGATCCGTAAGATCATCAATGGTGGCGAGGTCAGTGTAATGCTGTCTGCAGTACGTCTGAGCCTCGGACCAGCTCATGATCTCAGCCACAAAGTAAAACATATGAGTCTGTGAGAATGTCGTGTGCATCAGAGCTGAAGGAAGAGGATACCAACACTTTAACATCGTATGCCTTTATTTGGTCATTTCTGTAGTAGGCAAGAAGGCTACAGCTATTTGTCGTTTTGGATGATTGATTGATAGAGACTGTGACATCATTTATGGAATCTTGTTTCACACACAGAATAAAAAATAAATATAATCTCACAATTCTGTGAAATAAAAACTCGGAATTACGAGAAAATTCTGAATTGCGAGATCTAAACCCACAAATACAAGAAATGTCTAAATTGCAAGATATAAACTTGCAAATACAAGAAATAAAGTCTGAATTGTGAGATATAAACTCGCAAATACAGTAACTAATGTCTGAATTGCGAGATCTAAACCCACAAATAAAAGAAAAGTCTAAATTGCGAGATTTAAATTCACAATTGCTATAAAGTCCAAATTGCGAGATATAAACTTGCAAATACAAGAAATAAAGTCCAAATTGCGAGATGTAAACTTGCAAATTCAAAAAATAAAGTCTGAATTATGAGATAAACTCAAATACAAGAAATAATGTCTGAATTTCAAGATCTAATCTCGCAAATACAAGAAATAAAAGTCTAAATTGCGAGATTTAAATTCACAATTGCTAGAAATAGTCCAAATTGCGAGATATAAACTCGCAAATACAAGAAAGTCTGAATTGCGAGATATAAACTCACAACTGCAAGAAATAAGTCTGATTTGTGAGATATGAACTTGGAATTGTAAGAAAAATTTGCCAGAATTTCGAGACATAAATGCGAGATTCGATATATATCAATTATTTTTTTTCTACAAATTGTGATAAACTCGCAATTGCAAGTTTTAAAGTCTGAATTGTGGAAAATAAACTCGCACTTATGAGAAAATATCGGAAGTGCGAGCTAAGTTTAACTATCTCACAATTATAACTTTTTTCTCCTAATTGTGACAAACTTGCAATTATGAGGAAAAAGATAGAATTGCAAGCTATAAACTCGCAACTCTGAGGGAAAAAAGCCAGAATTGCAAGTTTAGATCTACATTATCCACAAATTGTGAAATAAAATAAAAATGGAGAGTTCTCACAAGAAAGTCTGAATTAAAAGATAAGTAGCAATTATCTTTTTTTGTGGAAGAAACAAGCTTTCATACTTAATCCCTAATTAAAAGAATATAAAATGTTTGTAAAAAAAAAAAAAAAACTAACCTGGAAAAAGAACCAAGAGCAAAACATTCTTCATCACGAAGCACCAACTGTACGAGAAAACAATCAAACTACTTAAACCCGCTGCGCTCTTCAGCCAATGACAAACCATCAATAAATAAACGATAGTTATTCCGTGTCTAACAGTCCATGTAATGCGTTTTCTTTTCCTCTCTTGTGTAGCTGAATGGCATTCACATGACCTGCTTTATCATTTTACACACATATTGAAATTCAATGAGTGACATGAGAGATTTGCATGTCTCACAAACTGTTGAAGCATGAGCAATATGTTGAATATTTACAATTTAAAGTCAAAGCATGCCAACAACCTTAGGAGTAAAATAAATTAAAAAAAATAAAATAAAAAAATATATTATATATATATATATATAATATATATATATATATATATATAATATATATATATATATAATATAATTATATATATAATATATATATATATAATTATATTATATTATATATATATATATATATATATATTATAATATATATATATATATATATATATATATATATATATATATATACACAACACATACACACCACTCTAAAAGTTAACCGTTACTTTGATGCACAAAGAAACCTGTTTGGCCAAATGATTTGTTTTATGTAAGGCTGTACTGAAACTCAAACCAGCATCCTGAAAACCTGGAAAGATTTTACCTGAGATTTAAAATTGATGTTAAAACTGGCTCTAAAATTTACAAAACATTTGATAAGAGATTTAAAGAAAGGTTTCAGGTTAAATGCAGTTATATATATAATATATAAATTATATATATATATTATATATATATATATATAATATATATATATATATATATATATATATATATATTTATACCACACACACATACACATACATACATATACATATATACACACACCAACAGGACACCAAAACTAAACTTCTATTAAAAATGATCAAACTACTAGCGCATTACATAGAGAATCGAATTCTCTTTACACTAAATAATTCAAATTAATAAAAAAAATGACATATTTCTTAAAGTAATGAGTAGTTGAGTGGCATTACCTTGACTCTTTGTCATTTTACATATTTTGCATGTTTGCAAAAGATTCAGAGATTTGCATGTCACTAATTTCATATTATACACCAACACATTAATCACTGCCAACTCAACCCATCCGAGTCATCAATTTAGATTGAGCATAGGTCAATGCACATTACTGATCATAGGTCAATATCATAGGTCAATGCACATTACTGATCAAAAGGCTACTTCACTTCAGGTCAGAAAGTCAAACATTCTTCTGGAAGTGCAAATAAAAACCAAGCAGATTAATTTTTACTAGCGGTGTGCCTCAGGGTTCAGTGCGAAGCCCGTTTCTCTTCTGGTTTCACACAGATGACACGCAGCACTATCTATCCACTTATCCTCAAACACACCTCCTCCTATATACAATCAAACCAACATTTATTCAGACACCTTCAACATTTCTCACATTATCAGTTTATTTACTACAGTTTAGAAAATGGTAATAAAATATGACAAGAATTTCAGTTGATATTTGACATGTTTTCTCCATCCTTCTGTTAGACTCTCATATACATGAATTATGTTGAATATCTGTCAGCTGTTAAATTTAACTACACAATTAGATAATACCAGTTTAGCTCAACCAGTTTCCCAGCATTGCTTCATGTTGTTCAGTCTGTGTGTAAAAGTGCATTAAGTTATTAAAGAAAAAACACTTTAGCAAAACATGATCAGCTCAAAGTGTCGGAACAATTTTTGGTCATAAAGTTTTTATAAATTTTACTGGTAGTCACTGTATGAATCATTTTTGGGTATAATATGTCAAAGTTTACTTTTTGCTCTCCTCACTTACATAAATGAACTATAGTGTCCTGCACACACTAGTGAAACAATATCACAAATTATATATGATGTCTGACAATTATTTGTACAATTGACGGTACATCTTCCCTAATGCCAGACAGATATAAAATACACATTCATGTTCTCTGTATTGTTCTGCAGTTAAACTACTTTGGCATTGTCCATAGCTCAAAAAGCATCTCAAAAACTATTTCCTCCAGTCGTCTCTATGATCAGCTTAGCTTTTGAGAAACGCAGCCCTGGTCTAAGAGTAAAAAAATAATGCACATTTGTTGGCTCCAAATCTAATTGCTTGTTTTCCCTGATTTGTAAGTTGCTTTGAATAAAGCAGAGGCTAAGTGCATGCATGTAAATGTGGTGAAGCCTGTGGTCAGCGTCTGCTGGTCCGGTCACATGATGAGCACAATATTCAGTTTATAAAAGATGAACAGAAATCAGGAGGCCAGTTATAAATGGCCATTATCTGCTCAAATCATAATCATAATAACTGATGGGTGTGATCAAACTCCACTTATTGTGTTTTAGTATATGGCCATTGCTGTGGAAATACTGTACAGAGTCATGCAAACCAAGCTGGTTTGAATCTGGATTTGACTGATGACAAGCCTCTGTGATATGCATCTCTTACAGTCACGTACAGTATTCCAGAACAGATGTGTAGGAAATCATGGTCAATTTATACAGTTAATGCCATTGTGTATATACACCCATAGAAAGACACCACTGGCCAAAAGACTTTCCCAGAAGAGAAGTTTCCATGTTAGGCGTTTTAACACTGAACCTATAGATACCAAACCTAAAGGCATTGGGGTTCATGTATATTTCGTGACAGAACTTACAGAACATAAAAAAAAAAATTGTGTTCTGGGCTTAATGTGCTCGTTGTAGGTGTTTAACCTATATATGATGGTATTTTGCCCAGCTGAGAACTCGCGAAGAATTACAAAAAGGAGTTAAAAAAAGACGAATTTTATCTAGTGAAAACTTTTGGTACTGCAGCCGAACAAAATCTGACTGAAAACACATTTTTTTGGAACAGAACTGTTTTAGATTTATGGCTTTGATTTTTTTTTGGAGTTTTAGAGTAAAATGTGTTTTTGAAAATATAGATTTCATATAAAAATTTAAAGTAGTATTTTTGTGCATTTTTCATAACATTAAACGTAAAATTCTGTAAATTATTTTAATTTTACTTTTTTTCACCTCAGCAATAATCTGCAAAGTGTCGTCTTTGAAACAAGATCAAACTTCAGTGTGTGATCCAAAGCACTGAAGATTTACCAGTTTTAAGTTGGAAATTTAATTCACACACAGTTGTCAGGCAGTAGACACCACAGAATGGGTGTAAGAGGGGCTCTATAGCATCAACTTTTGACTAAAGTGGGAAGCTGGTTTCTACAACTCTACATATATTGTTCTCATTGAGCCGGACAACTTTCTAATTTAGAGTCATTGGCCCTCATTTATCAAAAGTGCGTACACCAAATTTCGAGCGTACACCTGGCGTACACCCTAAACCACGGTGACTTTGAGATTTATCAATATGGACGTTGGCGTACGGCACGATCAAATCCCACGCCAGCTCAGGAGGTGGTGTACGCACGTTTGAGTTAGTGCGGAAATGCGCAGAAAAACAATTCCACCACAAAACGCACTGACAAACTAAAACATATGACAAAAAAACAACAACATAGTAGGCTAGTGTGTAAAACTTCAGTGTAAAAATCTGTCACAAAGAACCGGCAAAAGTAATGATTATGAATATGTAAAATATAGCAAGGAGATATTTTAATTGTTTATTAATAAAGAAGTGTTTTCTTTGTGTCGGCTGCAAAGATGAAGTTGAGATGCTGACTCGCGATCTTCGCAGTAAGTGAACCGCCAGAGAGAAATGCACATTTCAGATTACATAAGCAGAGAGCAGTCTGTGTCTGTTTTCTTTCGTTTTGAATTGTTCTGTTTAAAAGTAGACATGTCTGAGGCAAGTAGGGTACCTTATACGCTAGGGGTGGAACGGTACATGTACTCGTACCGAACCGAATCGGTGCGGGGGTCACGGTTCGGTGCATGCATTTAAACGGAGAATACACGGTACGGAAGAAAAAAAACTTGCGTGCAAAATAATTAATGTAATGCCGAACTACCGTTAAATACGCGGGTTCTTTAGGGACACCTAATCTGAACCAGACGTTGTTTGCCAACCGCCATAAAAAAGAAAAAGAAGAAGAAGAAAGAAGACACCTAATCTGTAACCCCGCTTTAGCTCTGAAGCTCTGACTGGTGTATGATTGGCGCCGATGCAGCCGAGCTCCGCCTATCTATGCGCTCTATCAGAGCCCGTCTACATTCTCTGGCACTCTGCCGGTTTTTTGTTTGGTCGACGGTCCAGTGAGTGAGTCAGAGATACCAGCGACAGCGAGTATGGCAAGTGGCGGTGTTCCACAAGAGTTAGAGGATCCGCCGGCTTCTTTAAGATCGCAAGTTTGGGAAAACTTTGGTTTTCCAGTCAGTTACAGTAGTACAGGCGAGAGAGTGGTGGAGAAGACGAGGACTGTGTGTTGGCGTTGTTCAGGTTGTTGGGTATGTGAGTGGAAATACATCTAACATGCTAACGCATATCCGACGCCATCACCCAGATTTGAACATCACTGGAACGAGACCAAAAAAAAAACTGTTCAACTGCTCCTCCCTACAGTGCTTAACCAGCCTTTAGATACACATACAAATAAGGCCAAAAAAAATCACTGAAGCAATCGGAATTTACATGTCATCTTCAATGCGCCCGTATTCACTCGTAGAGGAACCTGGCTTCAAGTATTTGCTACATGTACTCGAACCTCGTTACAACATGCCATCCCGTACACATATGAGGCAAACTGTAGTCCCGTCCATATACAACCAAACACGTACGTTGATGGAGCACGAGTTGTCAGCTGCAACCTCCGTTTCACTAACAACTGATGGTTGGACTTCTCGTGCTACGGAAAGCTATTTAACGGTGACTGCTCATTTTATTGACTCTGAGTGGAAAATGAAAGCATCAGTTCTACAGACGCGGCCCCTGTATGAGCAGCACACATCTACTCACCTAGCGAGAAGCTACAGGAGGTCGTGGCAGAGTGGAAACTAGAGAGGCCTGGACAAACTATTTCAGTGACCACAGACAATGCAAAAAACATTGTTAATGCCGTCAGAGAAGCAGGGCTGGGTCCGCATATAGCATGCCATACCCTAAATTTAGCCGCACAAAAAGCACTGGCAGTCAACAGGTATCTAGATTATTAGGAAAAATCAGAAAGCTTGTTATTTTTTTTCATCGTAGCACAACGGCTGCGTATGTTTTGGAGCGTAAACAGCTGGCCCTTGACTTGCCAAAACACTATGTATAATGCATATTTCTAAGTCTTTTTAAAAAACGTATTTGTTTTCATTGGGTATTGTTTATTTTTTTAAATAATTTGTTACACACATTTTTCTTAAATGTGTATATTATATTTGTGTGTATTAAGTGTGTATATTAGGATCTGCATTTAGTTGTTGTACAGCACTTTGGTCAGTCTTGTGGCTGTTTTAAATGTGCTATATAAATTAATTAAACTTTAACAATGCTAAGGGGTTGTTTGTTTTAAAAATCCCTCATTTCTGTCATGTCTAAAACTGAATATATTGCTGTTACAGTGTTCACTGATGAATCCCCAATCATTGTCTTTGTTTTATAATACTTCAGTCTGAGACCACAGAGACAACACAGGACAAGCCATCAACATCACAGGCTACTTCCTTAGCAGAGATGCCAGAGTCTGAGACATCATCCTCCCCACCTCCTCCAAAGAAGTCAGCCATGGCAGAAGTCTTTGGCTCCCTCTTTGCAACTAGTCAGATGAACCATCCTGATTTGAAGCAGAAGGTGAAGGAGGAGGTATATGCCTACATAGCCAAGGAAAGCACTTCTTTGGAATCTGACCCACTTGGCTGGTGGAAGTCCAATGAAACAATATTTCCAAATCTAGCCAAGTTGGCCAAATGCTACCTGGCAGTACCTGCCACCTCCGTCCCAAGCGAGAGGGTTTTTTTCAACGGCAGGTGACATAGTCACTGCCACAAGATCTACCCTCACTAGTGAAAGTGTGGACATACTTGTGTTTCTGAAAAAAAAAATTAAAAATACAATGAAGCTACCTTTAAGAAGTACATTTTGTGATACAGCACATATTGTTCTTTTCTTTTATATTTTATAGGAGATGGACCTCATTTTTATTTTTACTTCACCCATTAGAAATATGGACTACGGGACAGTTTATGTTTACCACAGCAAGCCATGGTGTAAATGCATTTAACTATAATGTGGTCATATTTTTTTTTTGACTCCTTAATCTTTATTCTGAAGTTACCAAATTTGCCAGTTGGCACTTGGCACAGGTATGCCTGTCACACTTAGCATATTTTTTCTTGTTATTATTCTAAGTAATTTACACTTTCAGAAATAAGACATGCTGTATTTTGTGTTTACAAGTTACTGGAGTCTGGAGATGATGTGAGGTAGTTATTGTTTACCGTTTACATCTTACCTTACACACTTCAGGCTGTTGCATCTATAGCATCTTACCTTACACACTTCAGGCTGTTGCATCTATAGCATCTTACCTTACACACTTCAGGCTGTTGCATCTATAGCTCAGGGAGAGACTGGATGACCACTAGGTGGTACAGCTGAGACATGTACAATAAAAAAAAAAATTGCCTTCTGCATTTTTGTTTTGCTTTTCCCTCCATTGTACTGGATCGTACCGAACCGTGACGTCTGAACCGAGGTACGAACCGAACCGTGACTTATGCGTACCGTTCCACCCCTATTATACGCTGAGTTTCGGTTCATTTATGAGATGAGCTCAGTTCACGCGTCCTCCGTTTCATGATTATCTATCATCTGCTATTTACTTCTTATTTGTTAAATCCAGGTAATTGGTTGATGAAACATTGATTAAAATTAAGATACAATTAATACAAAACGAAATTCAGTTTCAAGAAAGGTTTTTTGCTTTATGTTTGATGTCTCTGTGAAAGTTTTAAAATATATTTTAGTGCCGCTTTCAGAGCGCTCACGTCCGTATCATTGTTTTTTCCTCATAAATGCGAACACGAATAATAATAAGAATATTACAAATGGACATGCAATTATTAATGTGAATGAATGGTACTCCACATCACATCATCATGCTGTAAAATAATGCATTGTGATAGGTCATTTGATCTCCACGTCGGAGAAGTTTCTCTTCTTTGCCGTCTTCCGTGTGTCCATGGCGTAAAATGAGGGCGTGGGGGAAGCGGAGACTTGAATATTTAGAGGCGTGTTATTCTAATGACGATCGTTTTCAGCCGCTGCATTTATCAAGGACAGGTATTGCGTACACCAGGATTTCAAAGGTACGCACAGCTTCATACATCAGGCGGTGAGAGGAGTGTAAGCATAATCTTACGCCAACATATACGCCCGTTTCTACGCTAGAATAATAAATGAGAGCCATTGACTCTGACCAACAGGAAGTCAGATATTTTTAGTTAGTTAGTTAGTTAAAGCTTTATTATCCCCCATGGGGCAATTTAGTTTACAGCCAGCAGTCACATACAACATACCATCAGCACAAAACAAAGAACACATTCTAAAACAATACATTAAATATACTCATTCATTTAAAAGACTAATCGCTCTGGGGATCATGGACTTCTTGAACCTGTTGGTGTTACCCCGTGGAACTTTATAATGACACCCGGATGGAAGCAGTAAAAACTCTTGGCACAACGGATGAGATGGGTCAGCAATAATAGCCTTAGCCTTCCTCAAACATCTGACCCTGTACACCTCGCTAAGGTCATTTAAGGCAATTCCAGCAATCTTACTACACACTTTAACAACAGCTTTAAGACGGTTCTTTTGCTTCTCCATGAGAGAACCGTACCAACAAATAAATGAAAAAGTAAGAATTGATTCAATAAAACAAGAATAAAACATTTTCATAAAAATAGTATCCAGGTTAAAATTTCTAAGTTTCCGATAAAAGTACATACGTTGATGAGCCTTCTTGCAGACAGCATCTACCTGCGACTCAAAACGCAACTTATTGTCAATGAGTGTCCCCAGGTATTCGTAGTTCTCCACCTGATCCACAGCCTGGCTGTTGATAAGAGCAAGAGGAAGAGACACAGGTGTAGGGCTGTGGTCAACCAAAGAAATCCTTAGTCGACCAAAGTCCTGTCCTGCACAACGATTAGTCGACAAAAAAAAAAAAAAAAAAAGACGCGATGTTTTGGATTTTGATTGAACATTTATTAAACAATTGTCATAGAGCATTTATAAAACAACAACGAAAAAACATCAATAATACATAAAACTATAATAATAATAATACAATTCTTTGAAAATTAAGTGATTTTTTGCCAAGTGAGGAGCTCTGTTAGGTCCTAGGTCTATAGTGACAGTCACAATCGCGCACCTGACCACACCACACGCTACAGAAATATCACTGCTACTGCCAAATAATGAAAAATCCTAACAAGAGCTCTCGTTTATACAGGCTGTATATTCTTTACTTTCAAATCTATGGGTTAACTTTTGTCCAGCCGATCTAGGCGTTTTAAAACAAACACACAAAAAACCCAAATAGCCTAAAAAACAATCCTAATAATAATAGGCTGTAGCCTATAGTAGGAAGGCATATAGGTTTATTTTCGTTTTGTTACATTATTTAGGCTATTTTCAAACGTGTCAAGTGTACAAATAAAAACAAAAACATAAGAAAACACAATCTATTGAGTCAGCATAATAAAGCCGTTAAGGCTACATACAGATCTGCAGGCCTAGTCACCTTTATTAAGTGCTTTGAGATGCTACTTTTAAAGGCACTATATAAAATAAAGTTTATTATTATATTATTATTATTATTACTGTGTGGTGTGCTAAACTGTGGCGCTGTTACAAAATAGCCTAAATTAAAGCATTCAAAGTTGGGGATAAAACATTGGCTAATTATATTTAGAATACAGTAATATATAACTGCGTATAAAGGATTAAATATCAAGGAGTAAATCAATGAAAATTTCTTTCTCTTAGTAAAATTTTTTTTTTTTTAAAATGCAACTGGTCGACCAATGAGAATGTCAGTCGACCAAGACGACATCGACCGATTAGTCGACTAAACGACTAAAGTTGACAGCCCTACACAGGTGACCTACCAAAGTTGATGTACACTTCTTTAGTTTTGTTTACATTTATGTTTAGAAAGGCAGTTCCACACCACTCAACAAAATCTGATAAAACAGGACCATGCTCACAGTCTTTCTGACTTAGAAGGGAAACAATGACAGAGTCGTCAGCAAACTTAACATGACGACCTGGGTAGCTACTCTGACAGTCATTAGTATATAGGACAAATAAAAGTGGCGACAGTACACAGCCCTGCGGAGATCCAGTTGATGACCAAAGAACATCCGATTGGGTCCCATTCACCCTGACTCGCTGAGGCCGCTCTGTTAAAAAGTCCATCAGCCAACTGATCTAACCTGGGTCAATGTTGAAGTTTTGATTCAGTTTATCCGCTTAAACATGAGGCTGAATACAGTTAAATGCAGAAGAAAAATCAACAAAAAGCAAACGGACTAGAGAACCTGCCCCTTCGAGATGTTTAAAAACCAAATTTAAAAGTGTTCCTGTGGCATCATCCACACCTCGACCTGGTCTATAAGCAAACTGTAAAGGATCCAGTCTGTCCTGCACATAGTCCATTATGGCAGTCTTCACTAGTTTTTCAAACGATTTCATCACCAGAGAAGTGAGTGCTATAGGTCGAAAATCATTCAGTAGCTTTGGGGCTTTAATTTTTGGGACTGGCACAATGATAGAGTCTTTCCAAAGACGAGGGACCTTGTGCAACTGCAGTGATAGTTGAAAGATATATGTGAAGATGTCCGCCAACTGAACAGCACAGTTTTTAAGAAGTCGTCCTCCAATATGATCAGGACCAGGGCTTTTCCGCTCTTTCACTGATCTAAAAGCTTTAATGACAGCACATTTATCGATGTGAAAATTAGGGGGAGTACAAGCATTATCCTTAAAGACAGACACCTCTTTACTAAAATTATGCTCATCATAACGATTAAAAAAAACATTAAATTCATTTGAAAGTTGTGAGTCATTTATCCCATTAAGTGAGACTACACTCTTTGTTGGCATACCCATCATTTTTTTCACACCTTCCCATGCAGGGCGTGCATTACCTGCACTCAATACGTTTTCAACTTTATCTTTATAAGCAAACTTTGCAAGTTTAAGTTCTCTCTTAACTTGCTTTGAGAGCTCCCTATATTGTTGCGTGTCTCCTTGATTAAAATAAATATTCCTCTGGTTAATCAGTTTCTTGACTGATTTTGAGACCCACTGTTTATTATTAGCATAAAGTAAACAGGATTTCTTGGGGACAAACATATTTTCACAGAAAGAAATATAACTAGAAACCGTTTCTGTTAATTAATTTATATCCGTGCAGGAATTCTTAAAAACGTCCCAGTCGGTATCAGCAAAACATTCTTGTAGATCCTGCACCATTTCATCCGACCATACCGGCACCAGAGTTCGTTCGACTTGTTCCTCTTCAGGACAGTTTTGTATGTCGGAACAAGATAAACAACACTGTGGTCGGACGCACCAATCGGGGCTCTCAGGAGTGATTTATATGCTCCTTTGACTGTCCCAAAACAAAGATCAAGACACTTGGAATGCCGAGTTGGACAAGTGACATTGAAAAAAGTGACCAAGTGCTTTCCCGGGTTTGCAGTGGTTAAAATCTCCCATTAAAAAAAATTGGCGCATCCGGCGCTCGAGCTTGAAAACTCTGCACTTTTTTGGTCAGGATTTGTGTAGCGATGTCAGCGTTAGCCCTGGGATGAATATAAACCAGTCACAAATAGTTGTGGAAATTCCCTCGGCAAATAGAATGGCCGTAGCGACACCGCTAAAAGCTCAATGTCTGGTGTACATAAGGGCTCACGAACGATGACTGTACTGCACCAGCGTTTATTAATGTATAAATATAAACCCCCGCCCAGTGACTTACCGGTCACCGCGGGGTCTCTGTCAAGACGAAAGGGTGCTCCAAAGCCATCAATTTCCATATCTTCCTGGGAGACGTGCTCTTTAAGCCATGTTTCTGTGAAGGCGAGGATGCGTCCCGATATTCCTCCAGAAACCTCACGTGTGCTTGGACTTCATCCACTTTATTGCGGAGGGACTGCACATTTGCTAACATTATAGAGGGAAGGATTCTGCAGTGACCAAGTCTTTTGAGCCTTTGCCGTACACCTCCACGTCTCCCTCTCTTCCTCCTTGCCCGTGGTGGTATCCAGCTCTGTGCCCCAGGCGTGGACGCCAGCGGTTGAATGATCTCCTCGGGGAAGACCACATTTGGATTAAAGTAACATTAAGTATTTTTTCCTCTTCGGTCGCTCTACTGGTTGGAAACGAAATTGTCCATTGCTGCTGTCGTAAATAATTTAGCCTACTGTCGCACGCACGCTCGCTGTTTACCCAGCACCGGCTTTAGAATGAACGATGTCCACAGACAAGGTAGAGTATGTTACATGATTTCATGAAAGGATGATGTATTGCGACCCTAACCCTAACCCAGAAACGAAGAAAAACGAAATAATGACTATTGTAGCGCTTGACGTAAAGCAGTCGAGTTTGTAGTTCTTTTTTGTGCACGGGTTCCTACCCGAAACCCGAAGTTACATAGTGCCAGTAAAAGCGATACAGACCACTTCAGGCTATGGCAGACGAGTCATTTAACTTATTTTAAGTTGATGTACCATCACACGGGTCTTGGAAATATATTATGAAGGTTGAAAAACTACTTAGTGTTACTTTAACAGAGCCAACCCTGGCATTGCGAAGCAGGAGATAAAATTCCCGTGTGTATTGCAACGGTCACTGTGCACCGGGAGACGGGCCAAAAGATGACAAAACACGCTCCACAGGAGAAGAAGGCCAGCTCCACGGTAAGTCCACATATTGACCCAGTAAGATGCAATTTGTCCGACGAGTATAAAAAAACAAACGTAACGTGTTAAAACGTACTTAAACGAATTATAAACTTATGTTCCAAACAAACTCTCACACACTGCTGCTGCGTGTCGCCATGCTAGCGCCATTTTTATCTGAATGTGTATTTTTTTGTCATATGATTCACACCAAACTCTCTCAACATGATGCCATTTGCAAACATGTATTGGATATCTTGAACGGTGTCGCCAGGGCGAGGGATTAAAGCACAGAAATCACAAAACTTCTAAATAAACGATATACCATCTTACTTCTAAATAAAATAATATAAGTCACGGATAATTGTGTGACAGGTATGATTTAGTTTATGGCACTTCAATGGAATATTTTATATATCCGGAAAGAAAAAAAGAAAAAATCTCACAGATATAAAAAGGTATCCAAAATACAACTTACAATGTATTTAATAATATATATTAAATACAAATTTTATAATGGCTATTATTGTTCAATAAATAATATTTTATATTATAATGTTGGGTGTGTCTAGAAAAGGTCTGATGGGGGTTTATCAGTTCTAACTTAGTGTGAAAAGGCTGTATTTGTGTGTGTTTTTTTTAATGAAATTTCATATACAGTATCAACATTTGAAGTGGATCAAAACCTTTCATCAAACTTATACATGAATTTTGAACAATACCCGTTCTTGTCTTAGGACAACATTGATGAACTTTTTTGATCCCGTTCAAATGTTGACTACTCTAGAATGTATTTCAAATAATTCAAGCACTTTTCAAGTACCTCTCAGTAAATATGGCTGTTTTCAAGGACTTACATTTCAAAGTCAAACTCCAGCAGTTTAAGCAGCTTATACGCTCCTGCCTCATGCTGTGCAAACACAAACCGCAAGACTGAACACGAGCGCAGCGCTGAAAAGGGGCGGAGCTTCACAAGGTATATATAAAGAGCTAATTAAATACTAGCAAGCCATAAAATTACCAAAAAAGTACAAATAAATTGCGCATCTGGAACGTCCTGCGTTAGTTGGGAAGGATTTGCATGCATTTATAGTGTTCTTTCTATTCATCATGTTTTATTAACGGTTCATGCTAGCTTTGGGTATTCACCAGTGTGACTAGCTTCTATAACCTTAACCCAAAACACCACATAAAGTGTTATTTCCTATTTTGTTGATGACTGTGGTGGCTAATTTACTAACTTTATTGTAGGAACAGAAACTAGTTTGAGACTATTATTTAATAGCCTTACCTTATAATATTTATTCATCAGTGTACTTTACAATAAGGTTCATTATTTAACATAACTACATTAGTTAGCATGAACTATTAATGAACTGCACTTATACTTCATTTATTAATCTTTGCTAATTTCAACATTTACTAATGTTGAAGGTGTATCAACCCCCATAGTATTATACAAGGGTGGTTCTTCAACTACAGGCACTTTTGGCCTTGTGAACTTGAGGGGGAAAAAAGTGTTCAAATAAAATTTTTCACAATCTAACAGTTAAATATAACTAGTCTAGTTTAATGATCCATAAGAGAACACACTTACATAAGACAAATTGGTGTTTTTTTACATTTTCCGATCCGCACTGAACAAATGTCATTTCCATCACATGTAAATATTTGATTATTATTTACAAATATTTTGATATACATAATTTCTGAACAGTGTAAGACCACTTTCACACATAGTTTTACCAGTTTATACCTATATTGCAATTACCATAGATTTGTGGATTAAGTAAATTAATTGTCATGAGGCCCAAACACAAAGCTTACATCCACCACAACCTGAAATATAATATTGGATTGGTTAGATACATTTCAGAAAAACAACTACTTGTGTTATTACATTAAGTGGACCATTAGCCCATAAACTATGCAGAAGTTTTTAATGAGTGATTAGAATTTTGTAAATATTTTCAAAAACATGCAAGGTGGTGGAAATGACTGGGTGGTGTGGAAATGACAATGAATGGACGTCCATGTAGAAAAACAGAAGCCATTTATTTGAAACCTTCTGAAGCAGACAATTCCATTTAACAAATCTTTAGTCTCATTAGACATTAGACTAACAAATATTTAGTCTCATTAGACATTAGACATTAGTCTCTTTGGTTCCATAACCAGATGAACATTTACAGTCTTACTGTAAACAACTTTAACCACAAATAGTCACATGAAAAATGTAAGTTACACATAACTTGTGATTGTAAAATTGTAACATTGTAACTGGTTAGATGAACAGTTTTGAATTTTTGAATTCTTAAAAAAAAAACTAAACTTTAGTCATGCCAATGCATTGTAACATGAACTATAAAGCATCTTGAGCATGCACACACTGTGTATTGTAAAATTCTAATCAGTCTCTTAGATGAACACTGTTCTGAAGAGAACATTTAAAAGACACCTCAAACTATATCATAACATGAACTGTAAAGCATCTTGATCACAAGGGCTGTGTGTGCATGAGTGATTGAGAGAGAGAGAGAGAGAGAGAGAGAGAGAGAGAGAGAGAGAGAGAGAGAGAGAGAGAGAGAGGAGAGAGAGAGAGAGAGAGAGAGAGAGAGAGAGAGAGAGAGAGAGAGAGGTAAGCATGGAGGTTTGTCCAGAGGGCAATTATGGTGACCAGACGATATGTGTGTGAGAGATAATGTGCATGAAAGTGAGGTAGTGTGTGTGTGTGAGAGAGAGACAGATGAGAGTGAGTGAGTGTGTGTGTGAGAGAGAGAGAGAGTGAGTGAGTGAGTGAGTGAGTGAGTGAGAGAGAGAGTGAGAGAGTGAGAGAGTGAGAGAGAGTGAGTGAGTGAGTGGAGGAGAGAGAGAGAGAGAGAGAGAGAGAGAGAGAGAGAGAGAGAGAGAGAGAGAGAGAGAGAGAGAGAGAGAGAGAGAGAGAGAGAGAGAGAGAGAGAGAGAGGGGGAGGCAATGTGATTCAAGGCCAAATCTTGCAGATTTCTTTCCAAACTTCCGCCTTAATCTCCTTGTGCCGTTTTGTCACTGGTACGGGCTCAGGGATGAGGCCTATTATATCCATGGGTTGGTACCAGATGACATCATCTCTCAGTGGCCAATAAAAGCGATTGATCCCAATACCGGTCATTGTTTTCACTTGAGCACCACTGTATAACTCAACATCCTGAATAATACCTGGGTACACATCTCCATCATACACCACTGCACACCACTGACCGATAAAACCCTCATGCAAGTCCAAAATTGGTTGCAGACCTCCATCTTGGGATGTGACAGGAAGTGTACTGGTTGTGGGGGTAGCTTCATCCCATGGCTGAAACCTGACCGTTTGTGGTGTGAAACAGTTGCAATCGTTGGGTGCAGAGCAAAAACAACTAAGAATCCTCCATGACATCTGGCTTGGAGAATGAGAGGTGATCTGCAATAAGATTAAAAAAGTCTGTCAGAGCATTCAATTAGTCATAACTTGTGTTAAGAAACAACAGCAAGACCATAAAATGTATAAAGAAACAACAGCGAGACCATACCTGATGAATTTTCATCGTGCCACGAATTGTCTGTAATTCAGATGGAACGTGAACATCCATTGCCTCAACGGCATCTGGCTCAATATAGAACAGCTCTGTGGCAGACTTTTGCTGCTTAAGCTCCTCAAGCAGTACTTGTGCATCTGGAATGTCCTTCCCTCTTGCAATAAGATCATCTGCTCTTCTCTTCACCGCCGCTCCAATCCCATCAGCTGGGCCTTTGCCGTGGCCGGCCTCTAAGAAATTCCAGGTCACCCTTTTCCAACCCATTTGGTAAGGAACATTGGTGAGGAGGAAGAAGTTTTTTTTTTAGCGGTATTGCGTCGTCGGTCCGTCACTGACCACATGAAGTGTGGTGGCAGTGGGATGTTGTTCTCTCAAGTAAGTTAGCACTTGGGTTAGATGTGCCCATATTGCTGAGGGATCGTGGCGAAAAGAAGAGCTGATGGAGCATAATGACTTTACATCCTTCCAGGTGTAGGCCACACCAGTATGGAGTGAGACCTGGTGATGCGAATCTCCAAAATGTACCGCCTGGACTTCACTGTTGTACTTGCACTGGAAGTTCTCTGCAAAATCAATATGCAGAATGACCTCGTCCTCTCTCAAGTTTTCCTTTAGGCCACGGAGGGCTGCATACTGATGCCTGATGTTATACACATGCTTTCCAAGTTTTTGTTTTAGATCTGTTGAAAAAGTCTTCTAGTAAAGTATGCAGTGTGCCCTCTATTTTCTCCTTAACAGTGAGATGAACTGTGATTTTCTCTTTAGTTCCATCTTTCTTTTTCTTCTCTCTCTCCTCAGCTTTTGCCTTCCATGTGTACCAAAATGTCTGTGCCCCAGGGTCAAAGGCCAAGATCTGCAATTCTTTGTCCACACAGTTGGGACATTCTCTGTACATACACTCCTTGGTGTATGGTGAACAGCACAGAGAGACAACCAAATCTTCAATTTTACTGCTGTTGATCACTTTGTGCTGCAGCAGTTTGTCTGCATATTGGCATGCGTCTTGCATATGCATGTGTCTCTGTCCTTAATTGTGGGCTTTATAATCCAAAAAGGACGTTTCTTGCAGAACTCACTGTAAGAAATCTGTATGTCAGGATACTCCTCCTTAAATTTCTCATGAAGTATTTCCATGGGTTCATTAAGGAATCTCTTCTGTTTTTTCATTTTTTTCTGTGTCACAGTCTCCTTTTTACCAGTTGTTGCTCTGCTGTTTTCGTCTCTTTCCAAGAATTGCTCGATTTTCTCTTCTGTGTCTGTGCTGATGCTGTTTTTTTGCTTCTTCCTTGTGTATTTAAGTGCTGCTGACCTCTTTTCATTATTTCTCATTCTCTTGGCTGAGAAGCCAAATTCTGTTCTAGCCATTTTCAGTACTCGATACTTCTTGAGGATCTTTCCTGCCATTATCTTCGAAATAAGCTGTTTTTCTCTCTCGGAGGACAGATTTTCATATCGATCTCTCAGCTCAGCAAGAAGAGCATTATGGAAAACCAAAGTTCTTCTTAGAGTGTGTGGTGGTGTTGTCATCTGCTTTTTTGACTTGGCATTTGGGGAGTCAGCCTGCTTCACTTTCTTCATTAATCGGTCATACCGTTTGCGGTACCTCTCGACCTTCTGCAGAGCCTTCCCAAGCTTAGCATTGCTTTTATACAATGCTGCATAAACTTTTGAACGGTTTCTTAGAACCTTTTTCCTTCCCCTTTGTTTTTGACTTAAACGTGGGGGTGGGGGTGGGGTGAGGGTGGTGTGGCAGGTGGATCAACATCATGTTCTGGCTGCACAAAATCTGGAGAGTTTGGTGGTGTAGTGGTAGAAAGGTAGGCCTGTACCTTATGAGTTTTGTTCATCATCTCCCGATAATTCCTTTGATTTGTTCTCCATTGTCTCCTTTTGCGTTGTTCTCGCTTTGACAAATCTGCAATTGGCTTTACAATCCCTCTTTCTTTTTTCCTCATGTATCTCTCCCTGTCTCTCTTCAGTCGCTCTTCATATTTGACAGGGTCCTCTTTAGTCTGTCCCTATAGGACTGAGACCTTTCAGCAGTTGACTTCCACGGCATCTTAAAAATAGATGAAAAGGCATTTCAACAAATATATATTTGAATAAATACATTAGCATTGTAAATTTCAATAAATAAAATATACATATGTAGCCACACAATCTATGAATTGCAGCTTGTAAGCATAAATGTCATTTCCACCTCACCTTTGTCATTTCCACCCAAGAAGGTAATGTGTTGGAAATGACGGTGGTGGAAATGACAATCCTGCAGTATTTTGTAAAAAAATCCAAGCTAGTATTACAGATTAGCTATGAATTGATAGCTAGCATTGCATGCATGCAAAATACATCTATTTATGTTAAAAAATCTATTTATTTACAAACTCAGTTGATGTTACGCCATGTTTGGAAATGACATACAATAAAAATATTTTCATTTCAAGCAATATTTACCTTGAGTTTTCTTCTTCAAGTTGGGGAAGAAATTCAAAATCTCCTCCATGTCAGACATGTGCTGTGATGTCATTGTTCATCTCCATAGAAACTACCCAAACAATCTTTCAAAAAAACTTTTTAAAGGGACATTACAGCGTTGTGGTGGAAATGACGGCAATACTGTGGGACAACTACATTTTGTTTATAAATCACATTAATAGTTGTCTGACCTTAAATACCACAATTATGTTTTGATTATTTTACTGATACTTTATTCAGTCATATTTAAAAAAAAATAGATTAATCCTTTTTTTACACTTCTTTTTCATTATTGAAGATCAGAAGTCTGGGTGTGGGACAAGCACAAAACAGCAATATTTGCATCTATAATGATGTTTAAAAAGGTGAAAAAATCATCGTAGACTACCGGTAAAAAGTTCCTAACGTACTTTCATTGTAAAGTTAACTATGAAAGTGTGAATTTTTCAAAATTAAATGTTTTTTTTATAAAATATGATCAAAGGACATGAAAGTGCCCATAGTCTAAGAATTGCCCACTAACACTGTGAGCTCCAGTAATGGCTTAGGCTCACTCTCTCGATAAGCTGAGGTAAAGGAGCTCAACTCAAACCTCATTCAGGCACGGGCGCCGCTGGCTCCAGGCAGGCGGACTTGACTCTGCTAGGAGTCGGAGAAACAGTGAAGTGCTTCAGCGGGATGCAGAGGAGCAGAAGAGTCTGTTTAAGGAGGTCCAAGGCATCCAACACTCAAACTCACTACAACTACCTGTTATTTACATCTAAGCTCGCCACGTAGCGTTCATTCAACATTCAAACTCACCGCGGGTATCTGCTGTCTGCATCTGCAGTTTGTGCCCTGGCGTTCCTGTGTCGAAGCTTATAGCCTGCTGGAGGCGGAGCGGGCATTCACATCATCAGGCCGCGGCTGGGACGCTGTTAGTGTCTTGTTCTGCCTTGATCGTTTTTTTTTCTTTCTGTTTCTTTTTTTCCCCTCGCTCAACTTTTCACTGCCCCTGGCAACCTGAGTCCCTCTGATCACTACTCCTCTTCTGTCCTTACCTCAGACACCTCCCAGTACCCTAATTCCATTTCACATCACCCACCTTCCAATCTCTCCCCGCCACAAAGTGATCAACCTCCGTCGCTCCATTCCCTCCAACCTGATTCACCTTTCCCCTTCAGCAAATCCTCCCCTTCCTTATCACCTGACCTCCCAAATCCCTGAACCTCCCCCATCCCTCCCTAATCAAACAGGTCCTCTGGAACGCACACTCAGTCTGCAACAAACCCGCAGCTACCTTAGATGCCCTCCTATCCTTCCACTTTGATGTCCTTGCGCTCACTGAAACTTGGATCTCAACACAGCCCACCCCTGCTGCCCTCACCTCCCCAGTCACCACTCTCTACCGTACCCCTCGCCCAGCTGGTAAAGGCGGTGGTATTGGCCTTCTTACACCCTCCTCCTGGACCCCTGCAGCTTCTTCAATTATTACCACCTTCCCATCTTGCCTCCTTTACTTGTCATCTATCGTCCCCATGGCCCTCCCTCCGCATTCTTTGACCATCTTGACAGCCTCCTCTGCTCCATCCTACCCCTCCCTCACCCATTCATTCTCCTAGGAGATTTCAACCTCCATCTACATTGCTCCCCCATTGCTTCTGCCCTTCTCCCCCTCACCATCTCATTTAACCTCTCGCTTCTCCCTTCGCCCCCTACACACACCTCTGGTAATACCCTCGACCTTATCTTCCTCTCCGACTGTAAGGCAACATCATCCACCAAAACTGCTCCCTGACCCCCCTCTGATCATCTCCTCCTTTCCCTCACCGTCTACTCTGCTACCCTCTGCTATCTCCGTACTCTAGATACCAGTTCTCTGATCTCCCTTTCCACTTCGTTGCTTCCCTCTATCTCTGACTTCTCTTCCCTTCTCCCGGACTTAGCCTCTACCACCCTATTTAGTGCACTATCCTCTTCCCTCAATTCCCTAGCCCCCTTATGTCCTTATTTTCCTTCAAATAGGCCTTCTCAACCATGGCTCACTCTTTCCCTTAAATCAGATCGACGTTCATTGCGCCAGGATGAGCGACTCTGGAAGTCCTCTCCCTCACCTTTGAAGCTCCAAACCTATCATTCCCTCCTTTACAATTTCCTCTCTGCTTTGGAACTAGCCAAACAAGACTACTTCCAAACTCTCATCACTGCTCTGGCTCCCCATCCCCGTCAGCTTTTCTTAACCCTAAATACATTACTCCGTCCCCCATCTTCACCCCAATCTTCAGTTCTCTCAAAGCTCAATGCCAGTGATTTCTCTCACTATTTCACAAATAAAATCAGCACTATTCGCCTACACCTCCAGACTCTCCCCCAGACTTGCCCCCCATCCTCAGCTTCCCACTTCACCTCCGTTTGCTCCTAATGCCCCCTTTATTGACTTACCCCCACATCTTATTCTGAACTTTAGTCCATCATTTCAAAGGTCCACCCAACCTCTTCCCCACTGGATCCTGTCCCTGCTTCCCTCCTACCCCCTTTACTCCCTCTTATCCTTCCCTATCTAGTCCCCCTCTTTAACTCCTCCCTGTCTACCGGTATCTGCCCTGCTGCTTTTAAATCAGCTATCATCATTCCTCTGTTAAAAAACCCCACTCTTGACCCTGCCCGCCCTGCCAACTACCGCCCAATCTCTCTTCCGTACTTTTAAAACTCCTTGAGCGTCTAGTTCAGGTATGCCTATCACAATAGATATCCGCCAACTCCCTCTACCCTGATTTCAATCTGGTTTCCGTCCTTCCCATTCCTCACGCTGGGCTCTCTTCAATCCTTATTCTCCTTGATCTCTCCCCTCTGCCGTTGACACAGTCGATCATCCCATTCTCCTCTCCACCCTTTCCAACCTCAGCATTTCTGAAACACCCCTTAGCTGGCTGCACTCATACCCATCTTACTGCAACTCTGCTGTTGCTTTCGACAGCTTCACTTCTCCCCCTTTCTCCTCTGACTGTTGGTGTTCCCCAGGGCTCTGTCCTCGGACCCTTGTTATTCTCTCTGTACAACTCACCAATTGAAGCTCTAATCTCTTCATTTAATTTCCCCCACCATTTCTTTGCTGACGACACCCAGATTTACTTTTCCTTCCTTCACCCCTGACCTTTCCACCAATATAACTGCTTGCTTGACTGCCATCCAATCTTGCATGGCACACCAATACCTCCTTATTGCCCCACCCTATCTGGCTGCACTTATCACCTATGTTCCCTCCCGTCCCTTACGCTCTCAATCTCTGTTGTCCCTCTCGGTCCCACCTTCGCACTGTGCCCAATCCCGTTCCTTTAAACGTCCACTCCATATAAAACAGTCCCCTACACTTAAGTGTAAAGTGTTAGTAATATTCTTACAATTTAAGTGTATGTTAATTAAAACAGTATGGTGCTTGTGTCAACCATTTCTGCAAAAATAAATTAGCTTTAAAAAAATGTGGGTCACGGCTTAGTGAGCACAACCAAGCCAGATGAGAACCACGTCAACAAACCACTGGATGAAAACCCTTGACCCAGAAATAAGGTTGAAATGATAAACAAGTTTTTGTTTTTTTAAATTTCACTTAACTTTTATTAAAAAAAAAAGGAACTTTTTTGATTGAACAATACAAGACTACCAATCCAGAATGAGCAAAAGAGTATTAAAGGGAAAAAAAATAAGTAGTTTACAATGTGTGTGTGTGTGTGTGTTTACGTCCCCTCGAATTAGAAAAACAGAAAAAGCACAAAGTGAATCATTATGTGCTAACGTAAAAGCCATGAACTATTCAGAAACGAGCAGGACTGGCGAGAGAGAGAGAGAGAGAGAGAGAGAGAGAGAGAGAGAGAGAGAGAGAGAGAGAGAGAGAGAGAGAGAGAGAGAGAGAGAGAGAGAGAGAGAGAGAGAGAGAGAGAGAGAGAGAGAGAGAGAGAGATATTGAGCCGGAAGGATGAGTGTTACTTAAACACCAACACTACGTCACATCTACGCTTCAGAACAGAGCTCGCGCACACACACACACACACCTGAGGGATGCAACGCAGGAAAATCCATCCGCTGATATGAAAACCACTATCCTACAGCGCACACACCCCAGCGCTGGCCGACGCTATTTACATCAGACAGTGCGTGTGTGTGTGTATGTGTGTGTGGTGGGGGGCAGTAAAAGAGGACTGTGGAAACGAGAGTGTGTGTGTGTATGTGTGTTTAATGTCGCCTCTTCTTCTTGCTGCTGGGCGGTGGAGCTGACGACCGGCCTTTCCTCTTCCGGTTTGTCGTCTCCTCTGTGTCCTCATATTGACTTTCTCGATCAGCTGATGGAAACAAGAAAAAACAATTGCGTGATATTTAGTCAGAATTGCCTGATATATAAAGTCAGAATTGCCGGATATATACAGTCAGAATTGCGTGATATAAATATCAGAATTGCCAGATATATATAGTCAGAATTGTGTGATATAAAGTCAGAATTGCGTGATATAAAGTCAGAATTGCATGATATAAAGTCAGAATTGCGTGATATATATAGTCAGAATTGTGTGATATAAAGTCAGAATTGCGTGATATAAAGTCAGAATTGCCTGATATATATAGTCAGAATTGCATGATATATAGTCAGAATTGCCTGATATATATAGTCAGAAAGAATTGCCTGATATATAAAGTCAGAATTGCCTGATATATATAGTCAGAATTGGTGATATATATAGTCCGAATTGCGTGATATATATAGTCCGAATTGCGTGATATATATAGTCAGAATTGCCTGATATACAGTCAGAATTGCCTGATATATAAAGTCAGAATTGCGTGATATATAAAGTCAGAATTGCGTGATATATATAGTCAGAAATGCCTGATATATATACTCAGAAATGCCTGATATATATAGTCAGAAATGCCTGATATATATAGTCAGAAATGCCTGATATATATAGTCAGAATTGCGTGATATATAAAGTCAGAATTGCGTGATATATAAAGTCAGAATTGCGTGATATAAAGTCAGAATTGCGTGATATATATAGTCCGAATTGCGTGATATATATAGTCAGAATTGCCTGATATATATAGTCAGAAATGCCTGATATATATAGTCAGAAATGCCTGATATATATAGTCAGAATTGCGTGAAATATATAGTCAGAGTTGCGTGAAATATATAGTCAGAATTGCGTGAAATATATAGTCAGAAATGCGTGAAATATATAGTCAGAAATGCGTGATATATATAGTCAGAATTGCGTGATATATAAAGTCAGAATTGCGTGATATATATAGTCAGAATTGAGTGATATATATAGTCAGAATTGCGTGATATATAAAGTCAGAATTGCGTGATATATAAAGTCAGAATTGCCTGATATATAAAGTCAGAATTGCCTGATATATAAAGTCCGAATTGCGTGATATATATAGTCCGAATTGCGTGATATATATAGTCCGAATTGCGTGATATATATAGTCAGAATTGCCTGATATATATAGTCAGAAATGCCTGATATATATAGTCAGAAATGCCTGACATATAAAGTCAGAAGTGCGCGATATCATTCGCATATTTAAACATAAAATTCGAGAAAACCCGTAATACAAAACACTCGTCTTAATGTACTGTAATTGATTAACTAGGGAAGTATAGCGATATCAATTATTTTATATTTTTACCCTAGTGTTCACATGTGCCGTCTTGCCAATACATATCGCCATAACATAACTAACAAATCCTCCAGGAAGTGACATCATTCTGCAGGGAAACAGTGGATTGAACTCACCTTTCCTGGCTTCCTCCTCCAGTTCGTCCCAGTCTTTCCCACTCTCTTCCTCGCTGCCCAGTGACGCGCTGTAATCTGAGATCAACAATCACATGATCACTCAGACAACCAATCAGGAGCTTCTGTGACCGACTAACCAATTACACAGGGTTCGTACAGACACTGTCAAATGAAATTCAAGGACTACTTTTTGGTTTTCAAGGACTACAATCAGAGACTTAACTTACCAAACAATATCATTATTATCTTTCAAATTCTAAAAAAGGCAAACTATATAAATAAATAAAAATATACTAATAAAACAAAATGGTACGAATAAAGTGCAGCACAAGCAACGCATGCAATAACGGTGGCAACTTTAATCAGTGAAATACTATTAAATAGTATTTATGATAAAGAAATATGATACTATGATAAAAGAAATCGCTTTCCTTAATCAAACTGATTTTTTTCCCCATTAATTATGATGGACCTGAAGAATGAAAGCGTAATCATATACTTGGATATTTATATGAGCAAAATCACGTTCATAGCCGTGCGAAATGCCTTTATATCTATATCAGATGGGCTAAAGCGTTAATTTGTCCATGAAAATATTGTCTCATCGTAAAAAAGGAGCACGAATTAGTGAAAGACAATATATGAGAAATTAAAGTACCTCTTCATAAATGTGGCTGCTTTCAAGGGTTTTCCAGGACTTACTTTTCAAAAAGTCAAACTCAAGCACTTGAGCACTGCGTATGAACCCTGATTACAGGCCGTGTGTCGGGAGCCACCAGCTCTACTGAGATTGATGGGATGGTGTGAACAGGAACTCAGTAACAGGAATGAGCCTCCAGGATGTTCCCCGTGAACTAACGGTTCCTTAGGAACGTTTGGTTTGAGCGCCAGCAGGAACTCTGGAGTAACTAACGCAAGACTCGCTTGAGACTTATTTTGACGGCTCTGAGAACGACAGTACTCACATTCTCCATTAGTTTACGATCTGTCTAACGGTCCTGTCTAACACGTTACTAGATAGAACTGTTACACACAGAAAGTAGAGTAATAAAGTTATCAGCGTGTGCTGTGTTTGATGTCCAGTGTTGCAGAGCAGAAATACATAATCATGTTTCTCTCGGTCTCCTCAGCGTAAAGGCTAAGAGCTTCATCTATCTCTGTTTTACATGTTCGTAGAGTTAGTTTCTGAGTAATAGATTTAATGGCTTAAGGTTCTGGTGTGTGTTCGGCCAATTAGCGAACATTAACGTCACTGTGGTTCCTATAGCGCTGGTTTAAACCGACTCTGAAGTAGGAGTAAATAAGTTCCTCAAAATGAGTTTCTATAACTGAAATAGTTCCTAGTTCCTGCGGTGCGAAAACACACAGCAAACTCAGGAACTCCCGCCAATAGTTCTGGGAACGAGGAAAAGGTTCTTCCGGTGCGAAAGCCCCTATTGCAGCAAAAGTGAACCTTACCATTACAGGAGTCCTCGGTCTCAGAGTCGTAGTCTTCATCACTGTCCTCCTCCTCCTCCTCCTCCTCATCAGCCGAGGGTTGAAGGTCTCGTCCTCCATCTCAGACTCAGAGTCGTCCTCAGCTCCGCTTCCCTGAGACACACAGCACAAACGGCGACACCGTTATCACGCACAAACGCCGACACCGTTAATCACCGCACAAACGCCGACACAGTTAATCACCGCACAAACGCCGACACCGTTAATCACGCACAAACCACTTTTGCGTTAACCCCCCAAGAAACCTCTTTTGCGTTAACCCCCAAGAAACCTCTTTTGCGTTAACCCCCCAAGAAACCTCTTTTGCGTTAACCCCCAAGAAACCTCTTTTGCGTTAACCCCCAAGAAACCTCTTTTGCGTTAACCCCAAGAAACCTCTTTTGCGTTAACCCCCCAAGAAACCTCTTTTGCGTTAACCCCCAAGAAACCTCTTTTGCGTTAACCCCCCAAGAAACCTCTTTTGCGTTAACCCCCAAGAAACCTCTTTTGCGTTAACCCCCAAGAAACCTCTTTTGCGTTAACCCCCAAGAAACCTCTTTTGCGTTAACCCCCAAGAAACCTCTTTTGCGTTAACCCCCAAGAAACCTCTTTTGGCGTTTGAACCCCCAAGAAACCTCTTTTGCGTTAACCCCCCAAGAAACCTCTTTTGCGTTAACCCCCAAGAAACCTCTTTTGCGTTAACCCCCAAGAAACTCTTTTGCGTTAACCCCAAGAACCTCTTTTGCGTTAACCCCCCAAGAAACCTCTTTTGCGTTAACCCCCAAGAAACCTCTTTTGCGTTAACCCCCAAGAAACCTCTTTTGCGTTAACCCCCAAGAAACCTCTTTTGCGTTAACCCCCCAAGAAACCTCTTTTGCGTTAACCCCCCAAGAAACCTCTTTTGCGTTAACCCCCAAGAAACCTCTTTTGCGTTAACCCCCAAGAAACCTCTTTTGCGTTAACCCCCAAGAAACCTCTTTTGCGTTAACCCCCAAGAAACCTCTTTTGCGTTAACCCCCAAGAAACCTCTTTTGCGTTAACCCCCAAGAAACCTCTTTGCGTTAACCCCCAAGAAACCTCTTTTGCGTTAACCCCCAAGAAACCTCTTTTGCGTTAACCCCCAAGAAACCTCTTTTGCGTTAACCCCCAAGAAACCTCTTTTGCGTTAACCCCCCAAAAACCTCTTTTGCGTTAACCCCCAAGAAACCTCTTTTGCGTTAACCCCCAAAAACCTCTTTTGCGTTAACCCCCCAAGAAACCTCTTTTGCGTTAACCCCCAAGAAACCTCTTTTGCGTTAACCCCAAGAAACCTCTTTTGCGTTAACCCCCCAAGAAACCTCTTTTGCGTTAACCCCCAAAAACCTCTTTTGCGTTAACCCCCAAAAACCTCTTTTGCGTTAACCCCCAAGAAACCTCTTTTGCGTTAACCCCCAAGAAACCTCTTTTGCGTTAACCCCCAAAAAACCTCTTTTGCGTTAACCCCCAAGAAACCTCTTTTGCGTTAACCCCCAAGAAACCTCTTTTGCGTTAACCCCCCAAGAAACCTCTTTTGCGTTAACCCCCAAGAAACCTCTTTTGCGTTAACCCCCAAGAAACCTCTTTTGCGTTAACCCCCCAAAAACCTCTTTTGCGTTAACCCCCAAGAAACCTCTTTTGCGTTAACCCCTCAAAAACCTCTTTTGCGTTAACCCCCAAGAAACCTCTTTTGCGTTAACCCCCCAAGAAACCTCTTTTGCGTTAACCGCCAAGAAACCTCTTTTGCGTTAACCGCCAAGAAACCTCTTTTGCGTTAACCCCCAAGAAACCTCTTTTGCGTTAACCCCCCAATAAACCTCTTTTGCGTTAACCCCCAACAAACCTCTTTTGCGTTAACCCCCAAGAAACCTCTTTTGCGTTAACCCCCCAATAAAACCTCTTTTGCGTTAACCCCCAAAAAACCTCTTTTGTGTTAACCCCCAAGAAACCTCTTTTGCGTTAACCTCAAAAACCTCTTTTGCGTTAACCCCCAAGAAACCTCTTTTGCGTTAACCCCCCCAAAAAACCTCTTTTGCGATAACCCCCCCAAAAAACCTCTTTTGCGTTAACCCCCAAAAAACCTCTTTCGCGTTAACCCCAAGAAACCTCTTTTGCGTTAACCGCCAAGAAACCTCTTTTGCGTTAACCGCCAAGAAACCTCTTTTGCGTTAACCGCCAAGAAACCTCTTTTGCGTTAACCCCCAAGAAACCTCTTTTGCGTTAACCCCCCAATAAACCTCTTTTGCGTTAACCCCAACAAACCTCTTTTGTGTTAACCCCCAAGAAACCTCTTTTGCGTTAACCCTCAAAAACCTCTTTTGCGTTAACCCCCCAAGAAACCTCTTTTGCGTTAACCCCCCCCAAGAAACCTCTTTTGCGTTAACCCCAAGAAACCTCTTTTGCGTTAACCCCCCAAGAAACCTCTTTTGCGTTAACCCTCAAAAACCTCTTTTGCGTTAACCCCAAGAAACCTCTTTTGCGTTAACCCCCCCAAGAAACCTCTTTTGCGTTAACCCCCAAGAAACCTCTTTTGCGTTAACCCCCAAGAAACCTCTTTGCGTTAACCTTAAAAACTCTTTGCGTTAACCCCCAAGAAACCTCTTTTGCGTTAACCCCCCCAAGAAACCTCTTTTTCGTTAACCCCCAAGAAACCTCTTTTTTGTTAACCCCCAAGAAACCTCTTTTGCGTTAACCCTCAAGAAACCTCTTTTTCGTTTACCCCCAAGAAACCTGTTTTGTGTTAACCGCCCAAGAAACCTCTTTTGTGTTAACCGCCCAAGAAACCTCTTTTGTGTTAACCCCCAAAAAAACTCATGGCTGCTCGCAGCAAGACGTCTCACCTCACTCTCAGGGTCGAGGAAGGACCAGCCGCCCTGTTCGAAGAAGCCCTCGGGGTCGTCCACTATAGTCTTCATGATCTTGGTCCAGTTCAGAGACTGGACGCCCTCAGTGTACTTAATATCACACGAGCTGCACACACACACACACACTCTGTTAGCATTAGCGATTTACCGCTACATTTTTTTTAGATGGCAACATCCTCTATATTGGCTGATATGTTTAATTTAAAGGTGCAGTGTGTAATATTTAGGAGAATCTGTTGACAGAAATGCAATTATACACCACTGAAAACATAGTTATGTATATAAGACCTTACATAATGAACCGTTATTTTATCATTGTGTCAATCATATCGTTTTACTGAATAATTAAGTAAACCTAATTTCTTAATTTATCTTTGTAAAGAAACTTCATTGTTTAACTGGCTACTCTCTGCGGTCTCAGACGACGACATCACTTCCTGTCGGCCATCGTAACTTCTGTTGATTGCAATTCACAACCTCACCACTAGATGCCGCTAAAAGTCACACACTGCACCTTTAAAGATAGTAAATAACATGAAAACAACTGCTGCAAATAAATGTAGTTATTTTACATGTACATCCATGGAAACACATTACTAGTTAAATCTTACTTGAGCCACTCTTTGATGGGATCCAGAGAGTTGACGGGCACGGCGTTGATCATGGTGACTTTCTTGTTGTAGTCTTTATAAACGATGACCACATCGAAGTTCTTGAGGTGGAACTGGACTCGCTCGAAGTGAACCAGCTCTACCTCGTCGAGCGTCACCACGAACGGAGGCTGCGAGAGAGAGAGTCGGTCGTGAGAACGAGTGTGTGTGACTGTGTGTAGGGTGTGTGTGACGATCTGTTCCGGACCAGCTTACCCAACGGTTCGTCACTCATGATTCGCGGATCAACTGCTAAATTGAACCATCATAGAGTGAAAGTTTAGGACATGTTTTGTCTTGCCAATTTACACAAACCATTTTAAACAGAAAAAGAAGGTGAAAATCGTGACCTGCGCGTTCTCTGCACTTAAAGTGACAGTAGCCTAATATCCCTGCTGTCGTCTGTGTCATTCATGTTAATAAATGGTTTCATCTTTGTTAAAGCTGTATTTTGTCGTTTTAATTTCTACAGTGAACAAGCAGTGTCATTTTACATTTTAATTCTGTACCTGAAAACTACTGTTTGACTTATTTAGGATTCATGTCTGCTTGTAATTTGTGTATTTATGTATTTTATTACTGACTGTTCACTTGGTTTTTAATAATGTTTGAACTTTATCAGTTAGGCTAGTAGTTCTTGATGTACTTTTGTGTTGATGTAGTAACTTCAAGTGAGCTTATATATGGTTTTTATTAGATTTTTTTCACTGATCTGTAAAATGAACCGATCCGTGGCTCAAAAACCGTGAATGATCAGAACTGAGTTGTGTGAGCTGTTCCAGCACTGCAGTGTGTGGTGTGTGCGAGACTCACCCACTCGGTGACGTTGCAGAGCGAGCTGGACGTGGGCTGCAGTAAACATGTGCTCCTGTAGGGGGCGCCCTGGAACCTGGAACAGTGGAGAATAACGGCTCAAACCAGGACAAAGCCACTGGCTGTCATTCACTAATAATTACATAGATTATTATTGATATTGATATGCACGGGAAAAAATCTCATGGAAACGTTCTACTTCATGTACGTACGCACAGGAGTTTGTTCTTAAACTTAATCCAATGAGGGGCTTTTTGCAGAAACCTCACTTTATAGCCTTTTGTCACTTAATAAACAATGCTTACATTTGCTTAACGCTTGGATTCTCTCTCAAAAGTTTTGTGTTCTCGTGGCAAATTTGGCAGGAAACTTGTTAAAACTTCAGTTAACTTAAACATCTGCAACTTTTGCGTTATCCTGATAAACTACATTGACTAAAGCAAAAAAAACAAACAAAAAAAAAACTAATTTGTGTTAACTCCCAATTATATTCCCACTTATTTGGGTTAACCCTCAAGAAACCTCATTGATGTTAAACCCAAAAAACATTTTGCTTTAAGCAAAAAAAAAAAACACGTTAAGCCAAAAAACTTAATTTGTTTTTGCGTTAACTCAAAATACTTTGCATTCCCCCAAGAGTTCATTCATTAAACTTTTGCGATAATTCTAGCTTTGCTCGTTCACAAGTTTTGCATTTCCCCAAGAAACATTGCATTTGTGTTAAAAAACACACCCGAGATCTCTGAAAGGAACCTCGAACTCCAGCTCCTCCTTGGTGAGAGACTCGACCTTCTCGATGAAGTTCTTGAAGGCGGACTTGAGCTTGTGCCGCATCTCCCGCTCCATCTGTTCTGCGTAGAGGTCGTCGCGGTCGTGCATGTGCTGGTGTTTGCCCAGATCTGTCGTGATCTCGCCCACCTCTGTGTAGAACTGCACGTCTGTGTGCCGCTTCTTACCGAACATGATGGCGTTCTACGACACACACAAACTGAGTTAAATTCAGTCATGTACTGAGAAAAAGCTGGAGAAACAATACAGAAAATACTAAAAAGAATTAAAAATACAGAATACAATTTTTTTATTAACATACAAAATAAATACAGAAAATACTAAAAATAATTAAACAGAAAATATAAAAAAATGATTAAATATAATACAGAAAATATAAAAAAAGATAAAAAATATAGAAAATACTAAAAATAATTAAAAAGAAAACAAAATATAGAAAATAAAAAATACAGTAAATATAAAATTATTAAAAATACAAATAAAATACAAAAGAATTAAATACAGAAAATATAAAAGAATTAAAAATACAGAAAATATAAAAATACAGAAATTATAATTTTTTTAAAAAAATACAGAAAATATAAAAATTCAATAAAATTATTAAAAATACAGAAAATATAAAAATACAGAATCTAATAATTAAAGTATTAATACACCTTGAACAGTACATGACAGACAGTAGGGTAGCCCACCTTCAGATGGAAGTGCAGCACGATGATCATCTCCCCGTCGCAGGGCTGGAAGACGGCGTGTTTGATGTTGTTGTAAAGGATGTCCACTTTATCTCCGCGGACTGACGTGAAACGGAAACCTGGAGACGCCAAGACAGTCAGGCTTATGAGATTCAGGAACGTTATTTGAAAGATTTATTCAATAGCTTGTGAGGAGACCATTATTGCCATTAATAGGTTACATTGTAATACTACCTGTGCAAATATACAGTCCAGGGCTGCAGGATATCGGAAATAAAAACTGGCATCACGATATTGAGTTTTTCTGTGATATACATTGCAATATGAAGAAAAAGTAACGTTCACCAAATTACTTTAGCTGTGCTTGGAATAAAAAAAAAATTACCAAAACACTTAAGCTGGAAATATTTTTAATTTTACTTTGAGTGTGAACCATCTTTTAAAGGCTGAACTATTTGGGATTTTTTACAGTTGTACTTCAAAATAAAAGAATTTTAGTTACATACTCAGTTTCTTAGTTTTACACTTGGTTGTACTCAAGAACGAACAACCCCCCCTCCCCCCCCCCCCCCCCCACTGTTTTTGACAATTTACTATAAAATACATAAATACATAAAATACATAAAATACATAAAATACATAAAATATGTTACCTATAATAAATAATAAATTTGACATTAAATAAAATGCTAAATTAAATAAAATATATGTAATATTGTAACTGCTGTACTGTAAAATAAGAAGTTAATTAAAAAAAAGGATGTTATAGTACAACTGTAAAGTTACAATACTAATATCACATATTAAAATCTTCATTTTTAATTGTGAAACCATGACTTTTATTTGACAGGTGGATGTATAAAACTGACAAATCACAACAAACTATATGATTTTATTGCGTATATCAGGGTGCCAACGTCGGTCCTGGAGAGCAACAGTCCTGCAGATTTTGTTCCAACTCAAATCAAACACACCTGAACCAGCTAATCAAGGTGTTATGGGTTACTAGAAAGCTATACAGGCAGGTGAGTTATCAGGGTCGGAGCAAAACTCTGATGGACTGTCAAATATCAAATATCAGCATTATCAGGAGTTAAAAACCCACATTTAAAGGGATAGTTCACCCAAAAATGAAAATGATCCCATGATTTACTCGCCCTCAAATCATCCTAGATGTATATGACTTTATTCTTTCAGACGAATACAATATTAAAAATTGTCCTGGCTCTTCCAAGCTTTATAATGGACATTTTTTAATATAACTCAGAAAGAATAATGTCATACACGAGGAAGGCTTGAGGGTGAGTAAATCACGGGGTAATCTGGTATTACCCCTGCACCGCCCCCCTCACCGTTGGTGTGCGCCTCGAGCGAGCCCTGCATCCTCTTCTGGGCGATGTTGGGTCGGATGTAGAGGTCTTTGAGTTTGGGGTTGCTGCGGTTGAGGTTGATGACGAGCGAGTCCTGCTTGACGATGCCCTCCTTCTCCTTCTCCTCCGCCTCGCGGGTCTTGTAGCGCTTCTGCACCTCCTTGATGATGCGGAAGGCGTTCTGCAGGTTTGTGGAGGGAACCGAGTGATCGCCCGGGGACTTCAGGTTAGACGCGCGGTACGTGCTAGCACAGGAAAAGAGTGTTAGAGTGAAACCTTAACTGTTCGTAACGTCATGCTTAAAGTAGTCACTTCATTTATACAGCGCTTTCATAAAGTTACATAGAGTTGCTTGTTTAGCATCAGGTGTTCATCACTGATGTCAAGTTCATTTATATACAGCGCTTTCAACAAGTTAGCAGCATAGAAGTTATGTTTGTTAGCAGCAGGTGTTCATCACTTATGTCTGTTACTTTTTAGTTACTTTCTCTGGTAACGAGTTACTTTTATTATAGAGTAATTCAGTTACTAACTCAGTTACTTTTTGGAACAAGTAGTGAGTAACTATAACTAATTACTTTTTTAAAGTACCGTTCCCAACACAAGTCAAGTCACTTCATTTCTACAGCGCTTTAACACTATAGAGTTTGACAGCAGCTTTACAGAGATAATAGGAGATTACAGTAACAGAGATTGTTCAGGCTTTACAGCAGATCTAGAATAAAGTTATTGTCCAGATAAAGTTAGTTTTGATTGATTCACTTCCGTTGTAAAGATCATTAGTTATTAACTTGCCGGCCGCTAACACGTACAATTAAGTTAAGACATTAAGTAAAGTGAACTAAAAAGTGTTAGTTAGAACAACTGTTGTATTTTTCAGTGTAGTAGAACGAGAACATCCAGAACACACATTAAGTGTTTATTTTTTAACACTTTATCTATTTGCGTCTGTGTATTTCAATTACAATACATATAGTTAGGAGTTTTTTTTCCACTTCAGTAACACTTACATTCACCAAAATGTACACTTTTACAACATTTTATTCCTAAAAACATGAAGAATTTTTTTTTTTCTGTTTGTCGGCAGTATTTTCTGTGATCCGCCTTTTAAATTGTTTGTAAATCTCTCATTATGCTGTATAATCAGAACATATCAGATTTTTTTTCAGCTTGTTTTCTTTTAATTAGCACCGGTTTTGTTTTTATTTTTGGAACTGTTTTATCGTTGGACTCGTGTGAAACCCAGAAAAAAACAAAAAAAAGGCCATAATTTTTAAAAATAGCAGATAATTTAAAAAAGTCCCCTGTGGTGAAAATCCAGCTTTTAAAACCTTGTAACCAATCAGATCAACGTGTGATCGTCAACCAGTGGATCTCTGAGTGAGTGAGTGAGTGGAGGCGGGGCTCATTTGCATATTCATAGACCCGCGTATACTAAATGAGGCGAGGGTGTCGAGTTACATTCAAGATATTTTTTTTCAAGGAAAAAACATTTAAATGTGTCATTTTGGTGGTTAAAGATGAGTTATGGAATAAAAGTGACTACAGGGGGACATCATGAAATCTCTTACATCTCTTTGACAAACGTGGCCTCGGGATTTGGGAAGATGTTGCCCTCGTGACGCCCCAGCGAACTGCCCGGCACGAAGAAGTTTATCCTCAGATAGGTGTAGTCTCCTTCTACTGACATACTGATGTTCTACACACACACACACACACACACACACACACACACACACACGAGAAAGAGACTCAGATGAGGCCAAAACACAGGCCAGACTCAATCTTCTTCAGCAAAAACATTTCAGATAAAGCAGTTCGTAATATTTCGTTAATATTGTTATTTCATATATCGGTAACAGTTTACAATAAGGTTTATTAGATAACATTAGTTAATGTATTAACTAAAAATGACCAATACATTTGTTACAGTGTGTATTAATCTTTGTTAATATTAGTTAACATCAAATAAAATCCGGCTGTTCATTGTTTGTTCATGTTAGTTCACAGTGCATTAATGTTAACAAATACAGCCGTTGATTTTAATAACGTATTAGTAAAATGATGAAATGAAGATTAATAAATGTTGAAGTATTGTTCTTGTTAACTAATGCCCCTGATTGTGAAGTGTTACCCATATATCATGAGTAATACTGGTGTAATCTGCTCTGTGGAGTTACCTTGATGGTGGCGATGTGAAACGGTGTGGCGATGCCAAACACGGGCATGATGACCGTCTCGTACTTCTTATCGATGTAGATCTTCATGTCTCGGATGTCCTTCTCCCGGGGCATCTGGGAAACGTTCTTATACGACACGTTGGACTTTCTGGCTCTGAAGGGGGAACATTAGCAGAGCGTTTACAGCCATGCTGGTGGTGTTTACATGTAGTGAAGCTCATCACATGACACTCAGATTCAACATTATAATAGAACACATTTAATAAAAATTAACTTACAATTCCATTAAAAAAAAATATCACAATGAAAAGCTTTCTGGACAGAAAAAAAGTTAAGTTTAATTTAAGGGCTTCGGGTCATTTTGTGGTACATGTTATTTACTGTGTAATTGTGAGAAAGTTCGTTTTTCTGGTTCCATCTCACAAAATACGTTTGCCATGATGAAATCAGTGTCTCATGAAGTTAAAAATCGACCAGACCAAAAAAAAGACAGGTTACTGACATTTTCAATAAATGACCATAAGTCAAATCAGTTTTGACTCGTTTACTCAACTTGGTCAAAAAGGGTAAACGCATATTTTTCCCACCACAGGATTTAGATCAAATAATTAGTTATTTTGTTATTCGTGTGTTTTTAAAGGTGCAGTGTGTAAGTTAATAGGGGTGTCACGATCCTCCAAATCCTCGATTGGACTACATTTTCGATTCTCAGGGGACGGTTCGATTCTCGATTTTTACCGTTTTTTTTTTAAGCACAGGTTGCTGTTGCTCCTAAAAAGCTGACATCAGTTAATAGCGATCTCACACATCTCTGTTATCATCAATGAAGCCTTCATAATATTTATAATATATATACACACTTTGTTTGTTATAATTAGAGGATTTGCCAGCATACAGAATTTAGCACTGAACAAAAAGTCAGTTTTGAGCGGTGAGGGGAGTCTATCTTAAATGCTTCTGATTGGCCGTTGCGTTCAAGAAATCCACACGTATGTCTGTAATTGGCTAAATCGTTCAATGCTGCAAACATGTTATAAATAGAAACTCTGGCCTGTAAATCGTTTCTATTTCGTTTTAGTTGTTCTTATTGCTTTTCTGCAACAGATGAATAAAAAATGTATTAGTTTTTATGTTTTTCATAGATATTTCTAGTTTGCGGGAGTCCTGCGAATCGTTTTATTCTCCCGCACACACAGAGTGAGTGCATTACCGCCCGCGCTCGGCCATCAAATCTAGTCCTGCGCCGCTCTCTATTGCGAGTGCACGTCTTGATCAAGGGCCCGATCCGAGGATAGTGACGGGAAATATCGGCCCGGGTCGGGTCAAGTTCGGGTTCGGGCAGAGAATCTAAGCTCTAAGTTAAGTTAGAGGACTCACAGTCTTTCAACACGTGTGTTTTTGTTTTTTCCGCGCCGTGATGAGTCGTTCATGAACGATCTGTTCATTGCCTCTGTCACGCGACAAATGAACAAAAGACTCGGAAGGTAAAGTAATTATTTATGTTCCCTGTAAATTATTTTGGACTGCATTATGTAGGTCAGAGGTCTTCACTCCTGCTCCTGGAGAGCCACTGTCCTGCAGAGTTTAGTTCCAACCTGCTTCACCCCACCTGCCTTTGAATACTCAAGCGATTCTGAAGTGCTTGATGAGCTGATTCAGGTGTGTTTGATTAGGGTTGGAACTAAACTTTGCAGGACAGTGGCTCTCCAGGAGCAGGAGTGAAGACCTCTGGTGTAGGTCGATGTGTTCGGGGAATTTGCCTGCTAAAAGTATAACATTTAAAGCCCCTGAAATGAACGAAATGACTAGAAAAAAAGATTAGGCCTAGTTCATTTTGATGAACGAGATCAAACAAGAGGGTCAGTAAAATGATCCGAACTTCCCATCACGGGCGTGACATGGGGGCGTGACAGCATCGACGATTCCATTCTTTAATTTGAAGTTCGAGATTGTGACTTAATTTCAGTCGATTTCGTGACACTCCTATAAGTTAAGCAGCATCTAGTGGTGAGATTGTGAACTGCACCCAACAGAAGTTACGATGGCCGACAGGAAGTGATGTCGTCGTCTGAGACAGCAGAGAGTAGCAGTTAAACAATTAAGCTTCTTTACAAAGATTAATAAAGAAATTAGGTTTACTTGATTTTTCGGTAAAACTAAATGTTATTGTGAATATTATTGTCACTTGTTCATCATTGTGTCAGTGTTTTATGCGCTGACATTAGCACCTTCAAGAAGAACAGTGAGGAAACTTGTTTGTCCGTTCAGGGCCACTGTAGAAACGTGTATGTAAGGAGACCCGCGGTGTGTGTGTGTAGACAGAAACGCCTCATTCTAAACTAATAAACACACAACGCTTCATTATGTAAGCTCTCTATACATCACTGAAAACATAGCATTGCATTTCTGTCAACAGATCCTCCTAAATATTACACAGTGCACCTTTAAGTCAAACCAGCGTGACCTATAGAAGAGTGTGTGTGTGTGTGTGTGTGTGTGTGTTGTAAATCTCACTTTTGGATCTGCTGTCCTCCCTTCTGCTCCGTCAGTCGCCGCTTGGCCTCCTCGTTCACCTGATTGGCCAGTTCCTTCTGATGGGCCCGCCTCTTTTCCTCAGCCGTCATCTCATTCTGCCCAATCAGACCACAGCAACGTGAGCACACACACACCAAAAACGATTTAGACACCAGATATCTTCTTGAAAGGATGGACACAACCAGTGAAATATCAACTGATATTCTTGTCATACTTTATTACCATTTAGTGAATAAACTGATGATGGTTATGATTAATAAACAGAAGTAAATACCCTGGTTCTGTCTGTCAGCAGGGCGGCACCACGGGCTCCTTTACCCAGCAGCTCATCCGCATTATTATCCTCTTCCTCATCGTCATCTTCATCATCGTTCTACAAATGTACACAGAAAACAGTTTCAGTTCTTGCACATCTTTATTCGTTCAGCCCCTCTGAAGCGGTTTCAACACAGAGTTGTGAATTTAACATTGAATATGGCATAAAATAACTGATTTCACATCTTGGTGGTTCCATTCAAAAAAAGTATCGCAAAATTTGGTCCCACTTTATATTAAATGGCTTTAAGTACTATGTGCTTATATCGAAAAATAACTACAATGCACTGAATGAATGTGAATGTGAGAAATGTGTCTAAATTACTATTTATTGATTAAATCTAGTCATTTAAAGGTAAATAAATCATATTTTTTCTATTGTTTAATGCAATTTTTTTGTTATTTTATCATCAATTAAATGAAATAAGCTTGCTGGACCAAAAAAAAAAAAAAAAAAAAAAGCTTCAGGTCATTTTGTGTTAAAGTGCGAGGGAAGGACGAAGGTTAAATGCAGTTGTGAGAAAAGTTAGTTTTTCTGGTTCCATCTCAGTCCTTCAAAGTTTGCCATGATGAAATTCATTGTCTCATGAAATCAAATATTGGCAGGACCAAAAAAAGACATTTTCAATAAATGTTACATTCAGTTTTGACACCTTGCGTTTACCCTTTTTGACCAAGTTAGGTCAAAATTAGGTTAAAGGGGTCATATAATGCCATTTTTGTACAAGTTAATATGAATCTTTAGGGTCTAAATGAAAACTTTGTAATATACTTTTATTAAAAATTCTCATTAGTATTGTAAGAAAACACTCATTTTACCTGCTCAAAAACAGCTCTGTTTTCAGCACGCCGTTTAAGTGCATGTACCTTTAAATGATAATGAGCTTCGCTGACTCCGCCCCTCTGTTCTGTGGGCGCTTTGACACAACGCACGTGGAGTGTTAACTTGACAACAGTTGAGGGTTTATTATGGCAGCGGGATTCTCTCTGAGGACACATCTGTGCAACCGTATCAGTTTGAAACGGAGTCGGACCCGAAACAAGATGACGGCCCCGAAGAAGTTCGACAATAAGGCTCGAACAGGACGAGAATGGTTGGTTAACAATGTCACTTTGATCTATTTTTGTATGTACTGGCAGGGTAACGTTAGAGTTGTGAGATACAAACGCTATGTGTTTAACGTTACTAATGTAAGTTATAGGTTAGTTCGTTGACAGATTTATGTTGAAAAACTTTTCTTTTTTTTTTGTAAATGTAGGCTTGTCAGTGATGCGTGACGTTATCTCAGTGTTAGGTACAACTCGTGACTGAAACACTGACATGAGGTCATGGCAGTAATGATTCTAGCAGTAGTTGAAGGATACCTAAGAATTTGTTGTATGTTTATGTTTAGTGCAGTATGAAAATGTTTTAAAACTTTTAAGTACATCTATAGTATTGTAACTGCATTGATATTCCTGTTAATATTCCTGTTACGTTAACTGTAACACCTGCGTACACAGTTTTTAATAACACAATAACTATAATGCGTTTTTCATTATAAACGTGGGATTATGAATTATATTGAGAATGTGTAATATTACATAGAATAGCCTACATGCCGTAACGCACCCTGAGTGTAAACATTAGCCACAATCATCGTGAAGCGTGCAATAAGGGATTTGCAAAGATTAATATAAAGGTGACTGAAACGTTACACTCACTTCTTCTGGAGGTCCAGCAGGAACACGAATAGTTGGTACCGATTCCTTTTTCAGGAGCAGCTTCTTAGCAAAACCTGATTTATATTGACCCTCGTTTATAAAGCAGTCTGGTGAGAAATGATTTGCGCAAACATGAGCGCATTGACGTTGCTCGTCGTGAATATTTCCTTCATAAACAAAACTCAGCCACTGCGTCTTCAGCGGTTCGGATTTAGGAACATTAAAATGACTGCTGTGTTCCTTATTGCACCCAAGAACAGAACACCACAATCGCTTAGACGGCCGCCATTCTGCTCCAGTGTAAACAATGACGAACTATGATTGACATCTCACTCACGAGCGAGGGCGGGTCTGTGTTGAAACGCTGCTGTCAATCAACAGTCGTGGGAGGGGCGTGCGAGCTTGTGACGTCACAGGATCGAACGGCTCGATTTGAGGCAGGGGAAAACATATAAGGAGATTAAAACAAAACCACTGGATGGATTTTTATCATTATATGATGGCTGTGTACAGGCACTGCCAACACACATTTCAGTACAATCAACTTGTAAAAGTGCAAGTACCATTATATGACCCCTTTAAGATTAAACGCATCATTTTCCCAGCACAGATTTACTTCTTGTGTAGATGTTGTACTGTAAAACACTTGTGCTGCTATTGAGGAGGGATACGGGTAAGGTTAAGGGCAAGGTCAACAGTGTTATAACAAATGTAATTACAAAAAATAACACCTATAATGATCAATAAGCCATTGATATCTGGATAAAAATGTCCTGTCTAACAGTAGGACATACAGACATTGATTTAAGTTCAACAGTCTGCACTGCAAACATTATAAGTTATAGAATAATCCTTATTAAAGGTGCAAAAGTTATTTAGTCAAGAGCATAGAGTGTTTTTCTCTGTTCCCTTTGTTCTTTGATTAACTTTAACGACAGAGATAATTAGTGGCTACTGTGTACTGTCCCTTTAAGACCAGCCGCTCCTGAGTCTGACAGAGACGCGGATCACACACGCGTCTCATTCTCTCATGAGTCACAACAACTCTTTACGGCCATCGTAAGACTGCTCTTGTGTTAAGATACTCGACAAAAAGACATTTTGGCATAACTGTGTGTGTTATTGTTCGTTCAAGCGCGAAAGAGAACTGTATTCTGGCGTGCGGTCTTGTGCGGCGCGAGTCTTTCTCTCTCTGTGTGTGTGTGTGTGTGTGTGTCACAGTCAACGCGATCTTTTTTTGTCTTGTCACGAATGAATGACTGAATCGAGTAACGTTTAACGCCTTTATAATTAAAAGTGCTAAGAAAAAACATCCATATAAAGCCTGACTTGCTTAAATCCAATGCGTTATTTCCTAGTATCGATAAAATCGATTGATTACCTTTTAAAACGATGTTAGATCGATATATGTCGTCCGGAAGGCCAACTTGCCGAGCACAGATCGATGTAGTTGGATCATAGGAATATAAATCGATTCATCGATGAAGTAGATGAATCGTTACACCCATATTAATTTCAAATGTTAATACATAGTAGTTAAAGCCACTTAATCTAAAGTGGGACGGGACCCACATTTTGAATAAAAATACATGGATGGAAGCATATCTAACAAGTCGCAGTCAATGGAGTCAGATCTGCTGTTCATATGAGTGGGATTATGACGTTCTCAGACTGAAACGAACACGTTACCTTGAGGAAAATCCCAACGTTTTTAATCTTCTTCTTGACGGGGGTGAGGACGGTGGCTTGATCCTCCTGCGGACGAACACATGGTTACAGGAAGTTAAAAGTGATTGGGTAATAGTGAAGAGCATAACACACCTCATTGATTGGGTAACAGTGAAGAGCATAACACACCTCATTGATTGGGTAACAGTGAAGAGCGTAACACCTCATTGATTGGGTAACAGTGAAGAGCGTAACACACCTCATTGATTGGGTAACAGTGAAGAGCGTAACACACCTCATTGATTGGGTAACAGTGAAGAGCGTAACACACCTCATTGATTGGGTAACAGTGAAGAGCATAACACACCTCATTGATTGGGTAACAGTGAAGAGCATAACACACCTCATTGATTGGGTAACAGTGAAGAGCATAACACACCTCATTGATTGGGTAACAGTGAAGAGCGTAACACACCTCATTGATTGGGTAACAGTGAAGAGCGTAACACACCTCATTGATTGGGTAACAGTGAAGAGCGTAACACACCTCATTGATTGGGTAACAGTGAAGAGCGTAACACACCTCATTGATTGGGTAACAGTGAAGAGCATAACACACCTCATTGATTGGGTAACAGTGAAGAGCATAACACACCTCATTGATTGGGTTACAGTGAAGAGCGTAACACACCTCATTGATTGGGTAACAGTGAAGAGCGTAACACACCTCATTGATTGGGTAACAGTGAAGAGCATAACACACCTCATTGATTGGGTAACAGTGAAGAGCTAACACACTCATTGATTGGGTAACAGTGAAGAGCGTAACACACCTCATTGATTGGGTAACAGTGAAGAGCGTAACACACCTCATTGATTGGGTAACAGTGAAGAGCATAACACACCTCATTGATTGGGTAACAGTGAAGAGCGTAACACCTCATTGATTGGGTTACAGTGAAGAGCGTAACACACCTCATTGATTGGGTAACAGTGAAGAGCATAACACACCTCATTGATTGGGTAACAGTGAAGAGCATAACACACCTCATTGATTGGGTAACAGTGAAGAGCATAACACACCTCATTGATTGGGTAACAGTGAAGAGCGTAACACACCTCATTGATTGGGTAACAGTGAAGAGCGTAACACACCTCATTGATTGGGTAACAGTGAAGAGCATAACACACCTCATTGATTGGGTAACAGTGAAGAGCGTAACACACCTCATTGATTGGGTAACAGTGAAGAGCGTAACACACCTCATTGATTGGGTAACAGTGAAGAGCGTAACACACCTCATTGATTGGGTAACAGTGAAGAGCGTAACACACCTCATTGATTGGGTAACAGTGAAGAGCGTAACACCTATTGATTGGGTAACAGTGAAGAGCGTAACACACCTCATTGATTGGTAACAGTGAAGAGCGTAACACACCTCATTGATTGGGTAACAGTGAAGAGCGTAACACACCTCATTGATTGGGTAACAGTGAAGAGCGTAACACACCTCATTGATTGGGTAACAGTGAAGAGCGTAACACCTCATTGATTGGGTAACAGTGAAGAGCGTAACACACCTCATTGATCTGGATGGAGTCTCCAATGAAGAGGGCGTATTTCTTCTGCTCGTCTTTCTTCCCTTCTTGTTGATCAGATCAGCAAGACCCAGACTGACACTGAACACCATCCCTTCACAAACACACAGACATCAGTCAGCGCACACGTGTGTGTGTGTGTGTGTGTGTGTTTCAGAGTAAAGTGCAGATCGGTCAGCGCACACACCCGGCGCGCGTGTGTGTGTGTGTGGTGTGTGTGTTTCAGAGTAAAGTGCAGATCGGTCAGCGCACACTAGAGCTTGTGTGTGTGTGTTTCAGAGTAAAGTGCAGATCGGTCAGCACACACTAGAGCTTGTGTGTGTGTGTGTGTGTGTGTGTGTGTGTGTTTCAGAGTAAAGTGCAGATCGGTCAGCGCACACCCGGGCTGTGTGTGTGTGTGTGTGTGTGTGTGTGTGTGTGTGTGTTTCAGAGTAAAGTGCAGATCGGTCAGCACACACTAGAGCTGTGTGTGTGTGTGTGTGTGTGTGTGTTTGGTGGTGTGTGTGTGTGTGTGTGTGTGTGTTTCAGAGTAAAGCGGAGATCAGTCAGCACACACTAGAGCGCGGCGTGTGTGTGTGTTTCAGAGTTTTTTTTTTTTTTTTTTTTTTTTTTTTTTTTCAGAGTAAAGCGGGAGATCAGTCGGCACACACTAGAGGCGCGGTGTGTGTGTGTGTGTTTCAGAGTAAAGCGGAGATCAGTCGGCACACACTAGAGCGCTGGCTGTGTGTGGTGTGTGTGTTCAGATTTAAAGCGGAGATCAGTCGGCACACACTAGAGCGCTGGCGGGTGTGTGTGTGTGGTTTCAGAGTAAAGCGGAGATCAGTCGCACACACTAGAGCGCGCGCGTGTGTGGGGTGTGTGGGGAGTCAGTGATAGTTGTGTGTTTCAGAGTAAAGCGGAGATCAGTCGCACACACTAGAGCGCGCGGTGTGTGGTGTGTGTGGTGTTTTCAGAGTAAAGCGGAGATCAGTCGGCACACACTAGAGCGGCGCGGGTTGTGTGTGTGTGTGTTTCAGAGTAAAGCGGAGATCAGTCGGCACACACTAGAGCGCGCGCGGTGTGTGTGTGTGTTTCAGAGTTAAAGCGGGAGATCAGTCGGCACACACTAGAGCGTGCGTGTGTGTGTGTGTGTGTGTTGTGTGTTTCAGAGTAAAGCGGAGATCAGTCGCACACACTAGAGCGCGCGCGTGTTGTGTGTGTGTGTTTCAGAGTAAAGCGGAGATCAGTCGGCACACACTAGAGCCGCGCGTCGTGTGTGTTGTGTGTGTGTTTCAGAGTAAAGCGGAGATCAGTCGGCACACACTAGAGCGCGGCGTGTTTTGTGTGTGTTTTCAGAGTAAAGCGGAGATCAGTCAGCACACACTAGAGCGCGCGTGTGTGTGTGGTGTTTCAGAGTAAAGCGGAGATCAGTCGGCACACACTAGAGCGCGTGTGTGTGTGTGTGTGTGTGTGTTTTCAGAGTAAAGCGGAGATCAGTCGGCACACACTAGAGCGCGTGTGTGTGTGTGTTTTCAGAGTAAAGCGGAGATCAGTCGGCACACACTAGAGCGCGTTGTGTGTTGTGTGTTTCAGAGTAAAGCGGAGATCAGTCGGCACACACTAGAGCGCGGGTGTGTGTGTGTGTTTCAGAGTAAAGCGGAGATCAGTCGGCACACACTAGAGCGCGCGCGTGTGTGTGTGTGTGTTTCAGAGTAAAGCGGAGATCAGTCGCACACACTAGAGCGCGGTGTGGTGTTGTGTTTCAGAGTAAAGCGGAGATCAGTCGGCACACACTAGAGCGCGCTGTGTGTGTGTTGTGTGTGTTTCAGAGTAAAGCGGAGATCAGTCGGCACACACTAGAGCGCGCGTGTGTGTGTGTGTGTTTTCAGAGTAAAGCGGAGATCAGTCGCACACACTAGAGCGCGCGTCGTGTGTGTGTGTGTGTGTTTCAGAGTAAAGCGGAGATCAGTCGGCACACACTAGAGCGCGTGTGTGTGTGTGTGTTTCAGAGTAAAGCGGAGATCAGTCAGCACACACTAGAGCGCGCGTGTGTGTGTGTGTTGAGTAAGGAGTCAGTCGCCAACTAGAGGCCGCTGTGTGTGTGTGTTTCAGAGTAAAGCGGAGATCAGTCGGCACACACTAGAGCGCGCGCGTGGGTGTGTGTGTTTTCAGAGTAAAGCGGAGATCAGTCGCACACACTAGAGCGCGCGGTGTGTGTTGTGTTTCAGAGTAAAGCGGAGATCAGTCGGCACACACTAGAGCGCGCGCGTGTGTGTGTGTGTGTTCAGAGTAAAGCGGAGATCAGTCGGCACACACTAGAGCGCGCGCGTGTGTGTGTGTTTTCAGAGTAAAGCGGAGATCAGTCGGCACACACTAGAGCGCGCGGTGTGTGTGTGTGTGTTTCAGAGTAAAGCGGAGATCAGTCGGCACACACTAGAGCGCGTGTGTGTGTGTGTGTGTGTTTTCAGAGTAAAGCGGAGATCAGTCGCACACACTAGAGCGCGCGCGGTGTGGTGTGTGTTTCAGAGTAAAGCGGAGATCAGTCGGCACACACTAGAGCGCGCGCGTGTGTGTGTGTGTTTCAGAGTAAAGCGGAGATCAGTCGGCACACACTAGAGCGCGCGTGTGTGTGTGTGTGTGTGTGTTTCAGAGTAAAGCGGAGATCAGTCGGCACACACTAGAGCGCGCGCGGTGTGTGTGTGTTTTCAGAGTAAAGCGGAGATCAGTCGGCACACACTAGAGCGGCGCGTGTGTGTGTGGTGTGTTTCAGAGTAAAGCGGAGATCAGTCGGCACACACTAGAGCGCGCGTGTGTTGTGTGTGTGTGTTTCAGAGTAAAGCGGAGATCAGTCGGCACACACTAGAGCGCGCGTGTGTGTGTGTGTGTGTGTTCGAGTAAAGGAATCGTCGCACCATAGGCGCGGTGGTGTGTGTGTTTCAGAGTAAAGCGGAGATCAGTCGGCACACACTAGAGCGCGGTGTGTGTGTGTTGGTGTTTCAGAGTAAAGCGGAGATCAGTCGGCACACACTAGAGCCGTCTGGCGGTGTGTGTGGTTTCGAGTAAAAAGCGGAGATCAGTCGGCACACACTAGAGCGCGCGGTGTGTGTGTGTGTTTTCAGAGTAAAGCGGAGATCAGTCGGCACACACTAGAGCGCGCGCGTGTGTGTGTGTGTGTGTGTGTTTCAGAGTAAAGCGGAGATCAGTCGGCACACACTAGAGCGCGCGCGTGTGTGTGTGTGTTTCAGAGTAAAGCGGAGATCAGTCGGCACACACTAGAGCGCGCGTGTGTGTGTGTGTTTCAGAGTAAAGCGGAGATCAGTCGGCACACACTAGAGCGCGCGTGTGTGTGTGTGTGTTTCAGAGTAAAGCGGAGATCAGTCGCACACACTAGATGTGTGTGTTGTGTGTGTGTGGTTTTCAGAGTAAAAGCGGAGATCAGTCAGCACACACTAGAGCGCGTGTGTGTGTGTGTTTCAGAGTAAAGCGCAGCACTGGGTTCTTCCACATGTGAACAGCTCATGACTCAGAGTCTCAGAGCTCATAACGTGTGTTTGAGACGATGGATGATGCGTGTTGCGTTTTCAAACTTGCAATGAGAAACACTTATAAACTGTTGTCAACAATAGAGAAGTTAAAGGCTTCTGCCAGAAAAGCTAGACGGTTTAATGTCTTGAAATGAACAGGTTACAGTAGAAAGTATTTAAATAATAATGTAAATTATTAATATTATGGATTAATTAATTGATGAATGAATGAATGAACGGATGATGGATGGATATATTTATGTCCCCATTTATTAGTTTATTGCTTCAAGTTTGCTTGTTTAGTGCTGCACAATATGACCTAAAAACGTATAATTATTTTTCGCTCAATATAAGAAAAAAATATTAAAAATGTATTTACAGACAAACTGTAGATTATAATCAAAATAATTTTTAATCAGAAGAATTGCTATTAGAGTTTTTGATACACAAACAAAACTGTACATTTTGAACATTACACACAATAATACACTTTCTTTTAAAAAAATCTTCTAGAAATGCTAAATTAATACAATTTAATTACAGGAACAAAATATTTGTTAATATTTTAAATGCCAATGCAAAATAGTAAGGGTGCTCCGATCAGGACCACCGACACCGAGATATATATATATATGAGGGGGGGGGGGGGGGGGGGTCGCTCCTCATGTGACTCTTGTGGGGGGATTTATTATTTCAGGGGGGCCTTTTTTAGACATTTTCATTCACACACACACACACACACACACACACACACACACACACACACACACACACCACAAGCCTGATTTATAACTATGAACTGCATTCACAAACAAGACAAGTAAACAGTCAGTCATAAAACAACAACAAATTAACTATTCACAAGCAGTAGCACAAATAAATACAACAGTTTTTTTCAGGTACGTCTAACATTTGTATTAAGAGAAGAAATAAAGGAATTAAATGTAAAAAACTTCCCTGAATAAATTAACTGCAGATTAATTCTTACAATTAAGGTCACAAAAGTAAAGAGCAGTGAGTGTCATTAATGTTAATCACACAATAAAACACAGCAGGATTATTATTATTAGATTATTAGGCTGCTGTCACTTTAAGAGCGAATGCACAATTCTAATATACGGTTACACAACTTTCTAAATGCTAGTTTTGTACATACGTGTGTGTGTGTGTTTTTCACCATTTTAGCACAATTGGGTATTCAGTGCTGTTTGATTAGCGTCTTTAGCATGAGATCGGTTTATGAGCAAACTTCCCAAAGCGATTATCAGCTGACCAATCGAAGCACCCCAACAAAACACTGTACACTACTGATAACTGAAAAGTATTCTCTCACACACCACACACACACACACACACACACACACACCACACACCACACACACACTCACCTCTTTTCAGTTTGAACTGATTCTTTGCGTTCAGCACGAGCGATCCTTCCCTGAACTCAATCCCCATGGCGAACCTGCGGCACACAACACGTCACACACCGATGCCGTGATCGAGGCTCATTTCACACACTTCGTACTGAACATTTACAGTGCCAACACACACACACACACATCCCGAGGTTTCAGACACAAACCCGAGGTTTTTCGTGAGCTTGCTGACCAGGTCTGGCTTCTCTTTCTTCACGAACTCCAGGACGGTGTTGTAGGCGTCACAGAGCTTCACACCTGATGGACACACACACACCACACACACACACACACACACACACACACAGATTATAACACTCCTCACACACACAAACGTATTACAAACGAATATTTACACTACCAGTCAAAAGTTTGGGTCAGTAAGAATTTTTAAAATAAAGTCCAAGCTCAAGGATGCAGAAGTTACGAGAGGGTAAGTCGAAATGTTGGGTTGTTGGATGTAGTAACCCACACGCTTCCTTACACCGTCTCCCAGCGTTGTTCGTTGATGATTAAAAACAGCGCAATGTATGACATCAATCAGTGTTATTTGCTATAGTGGAACTATTTTTCAGATACCTCACAACCTCCCGCTCGATGTTTGAGTCTGAAGCGTTAGCACACTCTAAAGCTACGCTGCGTGACACAACAGTAGTGTTAGTAAAACGATGCTGTTTGCTCCTCCACCAATGACGTTTGCTGTAAGAAATGCTACAAGCTAAAGTTGACAAAAGTACCGACTTCGGTAAAATTATATATATCTTTTTATAAATGAAATCTAAACAAATAAAATCTAAATCTCTTTTTATAAAGATATATAAAGCATGAACTCACCGTGCTTCAGCTCTTTCAGAAGCTCCTCCTCCACCTGTAACAGGAAGTTGTAGTTGTCCTGCATTTCCTGCGGAGGGTCCACCATGAGCGTCCGCACCAGGTTCGAGCAGTACGACTTGTAGCGGATGCCCATCGCACACGTTATCGCCCCGAAGTGCATGTGGTTCTTATCGCTGAGAGAGGAGGGCACAGACGGTTAGCGCACTAGCGTAGCCAGAGAGAGTGGAACACAAACGGGGCGTGCCACATTTAGCCAGATTAATGTGCAAAAACCCTGACTCTACAGAATAGACTGATGGGTAAACTCAGGCTTGCCACTAATATACCTAAAAAGAAAATAAGTTATACTATACTATACTATATAAATATTTTTTTGTGTGTTGTAAATATAAATTATTCTAGAGCTGCACGATTAATCGCATGAAACCGCACGTGATTTAGCAGAGGCTGAGATTATTTTAGGACCAGTTTGTCAGTGAATCACAGCTGATTGCTAGTAAATGCTCCATCTGAACACCAGAGGGCGTCACACACACATCAAATATCCCTCTGAACACTAGTGGGCATCACACACACACACACAATATCCCTCTGAACACCATAGTCACACACACACATCAAATATCCCTCTGAACACTAGTGGGCATCACACACACACACACAATATCCCTCTGAACACCATAGTCACACACACATTGGGCTCTATCTTGCACCCGCGCAAAGCGGGCTTTTCCCTCCACAGACGCACGTCGGTTAACTAAGAAATACACTTGCGCTCCCCGGGCGGTTCAGCGCAAAGAGGAGGCGTGTTCCGGCGCAAACATTCCCTCGAGCTATTTTGCTGTTCTATAAAACAATTGCGCCACTGACCAGAAAAAACCTGGTCTAAAGTCAGTGACGCGTTGCGCGTTGTTCATAATGCTATTTTAAGGGCGCATGCTTGGCCATAATGTAACGGCTGCACAACGCGCACACACTTTGCTCATGTAATCAACACAGATGCAGCAGTTTTTATTTTTGCAAATCATAGATTATAACAAGGAAATATATTACCACACGAGGGAAATCATTGTGGTGTCCATGAAGATGTGAAAAAATAGGCATAAATCTAGCTTACACATTAACCCAAATTTTCAGGCAAATTGTAGTAATGACGGATCAGACCTTCATTACTACAATCTATGGGTAGATTAGCCAGGGCAGCACCTCCAAATACTCCATGGTGTTGATGATGCTGATGAGACGGGCGCGTTCACTGAAAAGCTGGTGCACACGCACTGACGAGCACGAACTCGGTGGAGGGTATAGGTTAATAGTGGGGGAGGGTATAGGTTAATAGTGGGGGAGGGCATGAGAGTTGTAAACATTCAAAATTTTGTCTAAGTCCACTCAATCTGCCAGACTTGCCGACTGCAGCTTTAATATTACCCAGTACTTAAATATATAATTACACTGTAACAATGACACCCTCAAATGAAGTGTAAGCCGTATTTACTCAGCAATAATGTATAGGTATTCGTCTGTGTATTTTACGTCAGCGGTAAACCCGCCTGGAGGCTACGCATGAACATTAGCCTTTGGCTAAATCCGGTACAATGCATGAAACAGAAACATTTGTGTTAAAAATTGTACATGGTCCCTTTATAAATGTAATAAACCTGCATATTTCTGCTATTTGAACCCTGGCACAGTCGTGGCGTGGCTGATTTAGCGTGTAAGCTAGCGTAGCTTGAGAAGAACAGAGGACTGTAACGTCTCACCTGACGACGCTGAACTTGAGGCTGTAGTTCCCGCCGCTTTGGATTATGGGAGGATAACACATCTCCACGGTGGACGGGTCCACGCCGCCCAGAAACTTCCTCTCCTCGATGGCCTTCTCCACCGACTCGGCCAGACGACTGTGCTTCACTTTCTGCACAACACACACACACACACGTGTGATTGGTAGACAGGTGGAGGGTGGCGCATCAGACCAAAACACAACATGACATCATCAATATCAGTTGAGGGCTGCAACAATACCCTGGCCAGACTACTGTTGTCAGTGATATAAGTATTTGAAATGAACATGATTTCTTAATGTCTAGTGGCATATCAGGGCCAATTTATGATTCATTGAAATACATTTCTTATATACGGTTCCTTTAACTGAATTTCAGCCATACAGAGGAACTGCAAGCGTGCAATACTGAGGTCATGTGTGTATATGAGGGATAAAGTGTGTGTTGTTGCGTGAACACACCTCGTCGGCATCCACGATCTCCATCACTCTCTCCTTGAAGAACTTGGTGAAGACGTCGCTGGTGATGGCGGCCGCTTTCTTCATGAGCACCAGTTCTCCGTCCTCCTTCACCGCCATCGTGTACGCCACCACTGTGCTGATGTCCACCTGACACGACAACACCACACACTCAGTGTGACACGCCACAACACCACACACTCAGTGTGACACGCCACAACACCACACACTCAGTGTGACGCGCCACAACACCACACACTCAGTGTGACGCGCCACAACACCACACACTCAGTGTGACGCGCCACAACACCACACACTCAGTGTGACGCGCCACAACACCACACACTCAGTGTGACACGCCACAACACACACACTCAGTGTGACACGCCACAACACCACACACTCAGTGTGACACGCCACAACACCACACACTCAGTGTGACACGCCACAACACCAACACTCTAGTGTGACACGCCACAACACCACACACTCAGTGGCACCACACACCACACACTCAGTGTGACACGCCACAACACCACACACTCAGTTGTGACCGCCACAACACCACACACTCAGTGTGACCGCCACAACACCACACACTCAGTGTGACCGCCACAACACCACCACACTCAGTGTGACACGCCACAACACCACACACTCAGTGTGACACGCCACAAACACCACACACTCAGTGTGACGACGCCACAACACCACACACTCAGTGTGACGCGCCACAACACCAACACACTCAGTGTGACGCGCCACAACACCACACACTCAGTGTGACACGCCACAACACCACACACCACATACACCACAACCACTCAGTGTGACACGCCACAACACACACACATGACACCCACAACACCACACACTCAGTGTGACACGCCACAAACACCACACACTCAGTGTGACACGCCACACCCCAAACAACCCACACCACTCAGTGTGACACGCCACAACAAACCACACATCTCACACACACCACACACTCAGTGTGACACGCCACAAACACCACACACTCAGTGTGACGCGCCACAACACCACACACTCAGTGTGACACGCCACACACCACACTCACACACAACACCACACATTCAGTGTGACAGCGCCACAACACCACACACTCAGTGTGACACGCCACAACACCACACTCAGTGACGACAAACACCACACACTCAGTGGACACGCCACAAACCACACACATCAGTGTGACACGCCACAACACCAACACACTCAGTGTGAACGCCACAACACCACACACTCAGTGTGGACACGCCACAACACCACACCATCTCAGTGTGACACGCCACAACACACCTCATCTGACACCCCATCAGTGTGACACGCCACAACACCACACACTCAGTGTGACACGCCACAACACACACACTCAGTGTGACCGCCACAACACCACACACTCAGTGTGACGCCACAACACCACACACTCAGTGTGACACGCCACAACACCACACACTCAGTGTGACACGCCACACACCACACACTCAGTGTGACCGCCACAACACCACACACTCAGTGTGACCGCCACAACACCACACACTCAGTGTGACACGCCACAACACCACACACTCAGTGTGACCGCCACAACACCACACACTCAGTGTGACACGCCACAACACCACACACTCAGTGTGACACGCCACAACACCACACATCAGTGTGACACGCCACACCACCACACACTCATGTGACCGCCACAACACCACACACTCAGTGTGACCGCCACAACACCACACACTCAGTGTGACACGCCACAACACCACACACTCAGTGTGACACGCCACACACCACACACTCAGTCACAACACACACACTCAGTGTGACACGCCACAACACCACACACTCAGTGTGACACGCCACAACACCAACACTCAGTGTGACACGCCACAACACCACACACTCAGTGTGACACGCCACAAACCACACACTCAGTGTGACACGCACAACACCACACACTCAGTGTGACACGCCACAACACACACACTCAGTGTGACACGCCACAACACCCACATCAGTGTGACACGCCACAACACCACACACTCAGTGTGACCGCCACAACACCACAACACTCAGTGTGACACGCCACAACACCACACACTCAGTGTGACACGCCACAACACCACACACTCAGTGTGACACGCCACAACACCACACATCAGTGTGACACGCCACAACACCACACACTCAGTGTGACACGCCACAACACCACACACTCAGTGTGACACGCCACAACCAACACACACTCAGTGTGACACGCCACACACACACACTCAGTGTGACACGCCACAACACCACACACTCAGTGTGACCACCCACAACACACAACTCATGTGACACGCCACAACACCACACACTCAGTGTGACACGCCACAACACCACACACTCAGTGTGACACGCCACAACACCACACACTCTGTGACGCACAACACCACACACTCAGTGTGACACGCCACAACACCACACACTCAGTGTGAACGCCACAACACCACACACTCAGTGTGACCGCCACAACACCACACATCAGTGTGACACGCCACAACACCACACATCAGTGTGACCGCCACAACACCACACACTCAGTGTGACCGCCACAACACCACACACTCAGTGACACGCCACAACACCACACACTCAGTGTGACACGCCACAACACCACACACTCAGTGTGACACGCCACAACACCACACACTCAGTGTGACACGCCACAACACCACACACTCAGTGTGACCCACAACACCACACACTCGTGTGACACGCCACACACCACACTCAGTGTGACACGCCCACACACACTCAGTTGACACGCACAACACCACACACTCAGTGTGACACGCCAAACACCACACATCATGTGACACGCCACAAACACACACTCACACACACAATCAGTGTGACACGCCACAACACCACACACTCAGTGTGACACGCCACAACACCACACACTCAGTGTGACACGCCACAACACCACACACTCAGTGTGACACGCCACAACACCACCACACTCAGTGTGACACGCCACAACACCACACACTCAGTGTGACACGCCACAACACCACACACTCAGTGTGACGCGCCACAACACCACACACTCAGTGTGACGCGCCACAACACCACACACTCAGTGTGACGCCCACAACACCACACACTCAGTGTGACACGCCACAACACCACACACTCACAACACCACACACTCAGTGTGACACGCCACAAACACCACACACTCACAACACCACACACTCAGTGTGACGCGCCACAACACCACACACTCAGTGTGACACGCCACAACACCACACACTCACAACACCACACATCAGTGTGACACGCCACAACACCACACACTCACAACACCACACACTCAGTGTGACACGACACAAACACCACACACTCAGTGTGACGCGCCACAACACCACACACTCAGTGTGACACGCCACAACACCACACACTCACAACACCACACACTCAGTGTGACACGCCACAACACCACACACTCAGTGTGACACGCCACAACACCACACACTCACAACACCACACACTCAGTGTGACACGACACAACACCACACACTCAGTGTGACGCGCCACAACACCACACACTCAGTGTGACACGCCACAACACCACACACTCAGTGTGACACGCCACAACACCACACACTCAGTGTGACACGCCACAACACCCCACACTCAGTGTGACACGCCACAACACCACACACTCAGTGTGACACGCCACAACACCACACACTCAGTGTGACGCGCCACAACACCACACACTCAGTGTGACGCGCCACAACACCACACACTCAGTGTGACGCGCCACAACACCACACACTCAGTGTGACACGCCACAACACCACACACTCACAACACCACACACTCAGTGTGACACGCCACAACACCACACACTCACAACACCACACACTCAGTGTGACGCGCCACAACACCACACACTCAGTGTGACACGCCACAACACCACACACTCACAACACCACACACTCAGTGTGACACGCCACAACACCACACACTCACAACACCACACACTCAGTGTGACACGACACAACACCACACACTCAGTGTGACGCGCACAACACCACACACTCAGTGTGACACGCCACAACACCACACACTCACAACACCACACACTCAGTGTGACACGCCACAACACCACACACTCAGTGTGACACGCCACAACACCACACAGTCACAACACCACACACTCAGTGTGACACGCCACAACACCACACACTCACAACACCACACACTCAGTGTGACACGCCACAACACCACACACTCACAACACCACACACTCAGTGTGACACGACACAACACCACACAGTCAGTGTGACACCCACAACACCACACACTCAGTGTGACGCGCCACAACACCACACACTCAGTGTGACACGCCACAACACCACACACTCAGTGTGACACGCCACAACACACACTCAGTGTGACACGCCACACCACACACTCAGTGTGACACGCCACAACACCATATTTGAAATCTGATAACTGATAATTCTTTATATTTGAAATCTGATAACTGATAATTCTTTATATTTGAAATCTGATAATACTTTATATTTGAAATCTGATAACTGATAATTCTTTATATTTGAAATCTGATAATTCTTTATTTGAAATCTGATAACTGATAATTCTTTATATTTGAAATCTGATAATTGATAATTCTTTATATTTGAAATCTGATAATACTTTATATTTTAAATGATAACTGATAATTCTTTATATTTGAAATCTGATAACTCTTTATATTTGAAATCTGATAACTGATAATTTTTATATTTGAAATCTGATAATTCTTTATATTTGAAATCTGATAACTGATAATTCTTTATATTTGAAATCTGATAACTGATAATTCTTTATATTTGAAATCTGATAACTGATAATTCTTTATATTTGAAATCTGATAACTGATAATTCTTTATATTTGAAATCTGATAACTGATAATTCTTTATATTTGAAATCTGAAATCTGATAATTCTTTATATTTGAAATCTGATAACTGATAATTCTTTATATTTGAAATCTGAAATCTGATAATTCTTTATATTTGAAATCTGAAATCTGATAATTCTTTATATTTGAAATCTGATAACTGATAATTCTTTATATTTGAAATCTGAAATCTGATAATTCTTTATATTTGAAATCTGATAACTGATAATTCTTTATATTTGAAATCTGAAATCCGATAATTCTTTATATTTGAAATCTGATAACTGATAATTCTTTATATTTGAAATCTGATAGTACTTTATATTTGAAATCTGATAACTGATAATTCTTTATATTTGAAATCTGATAACTGATAATTCTTTATATTTGAAATCTGATAACTGATAATTCTTTATATTTGAAATCTGATAACTGATAATTCTTTATATTTGAAATCTGATAACCGATAATTCTTTATATTTGAAATCTGATAACCGATAATTCTTTATATTTGAAATCTGATAACTGATAATTCTTTATATTTGAAATCTGAAATCTGATAATTCTTTATATTTGAAATCTGATAACTGATAATTCTTTATATTTGAAATCTGATAGTACTTTATATTTGAAATCTGATAACCGATAATTCTTTATATTTGAAATCTGATAACCGATAATTCTTTATATTTGAAATCTGATAACTGATAATTCTTTATATTTGAAATCTGAAATCTGATAATTCTTTATATTTGAAATCTGATAACTGATAATTCTTTATATTTGAAATCTGATAGTACTTTATATTTGAAATCTGATAACTGATAATTCTTTATATTTGAAATCTGATAATTCTTTATATTTGAAATCTGATAACTGATAATTCTTTATATTTGAAATCCGATAATACTTTATATTTGAATCTGATAATACTTTATATTTGAAATCTGATAACTGATAATTCTTTATATTTGAAATCCGATAATACTTTATATTTGAAATCTTATAACTGATAATAATTTATATTTGAAATCTGATAACTGATAATACTTTATATTTGAAATCTTATAACTGATAATACTTTATATTTGAAATCTGATAACTGATAATTCTTTATATTTGAAATCTGATAACTGATAATACTTTATATTTGAAATCTGATAACCGATAATACTTTATATTTGAAATCCGATAATACTTTATATTTGAAATCTGATAACTGATAATTCTTTATCAGCAGTGGCTCAGTGGTTCATGCAGATTGTCTGCAAACCGAAAGGTTGGTGGTTCAATCCCCGGTTCCACCTGACCAAGTGTCGAGGTGTCCATGAGCAAGACACCTAACCCCAACTGCTCCCGGCGAGCTGGATGGCGCCCTGTATGGCAGACACCGCCGTCGGTGTATGAATGAGTGTGTGAATGGGTGAATGTGAGGCAAATGTAAAGCGCTTTGGGGGCCCATTGGGTCTGTGAAGGCGCTATATAAATGCAGTCCATTTACCATTTACTTTATATTTGAAATCTGATAACTGATAATACTTTATATTTGAAATCTGATAACTGATAATTCTTTATATTTGAAATCTGATAACTGATAATACTTTATATTTGAAATCTGATAACCGATAATACTTTATATTTGAAATCCGATAATACTTTATATTTGAAATCTGATAACTGATAATTCTTTATATTTGAAATCCGATAATACTTTATATTTGAAATCTGATAACCGATAATACTTTATATTTGAAATCTGATAACACTTTATATTTGAAATCTGATAACTGATAATTCTTTATATTTGAAATCTGATAACTCTTTATATTTGAAATCCGATAATACTTTATATTTGAAATCTGATAATTCTTTATATTTGAAATCCGATAACACTTTATATTTGAAATCCGATAACACTTTATATTTGAAATCCGATAATACTTTATTATTTGAAATCTGATAATTCTTTTTATTTTAAAGCCGATAATCGAAATTTCTGTATATTTGAAAGCCGATAACAGATATATTGCAGATAAATCTAAATCCAAATGTTTATATACATTTGAGAGCCTGATTACAAAAACAAAAGTCTCACCATTAAAATCCACGTCCAAAACAAAATTATCATGAGAACTTTATAGCTGTATGTAGCTGATATGACAGACTTGCACTAATTTATTGTATTTTTTACTTTTAAGTGATTTCAATCATATTTCACACAATTCAAATCCATAATGTTGAAGAGTGCCTCAGCTGAAGGAAATACTACATTATTTATCGGCTTTAATATATCGGCCAAATTTTCATATCGGGGCGATAACGATAAAATAAACATATCTTAATAGCGATATGGTGGTCAATATATACATCCTTAATTTATTTCATCACAACTACGACATGACAATCTCAATGTTTAATACGGCATGCAAAACTTAAAGGAGTCATAATGTGCAATTTTCACTTTTCCATGAGAATCAATGCATGTTATGATTGACTAACGATTATACATTGGCCGGGATGCCGATATTCAAAAGTGAAGCGTTTGTTTACCCCAGGGTTCTTAAACTAGCCAACGTCCACGCGTACTCAAATACGAGATTTTAATTTCTCCCCCGACTTGACGTCAAGACGGGGCCGGATATACCATATATGAACACCGCAGAGGAGGCCCGCCCTGCCCCTCTCCCCATCATATTCAGTCAAGAAAGATGCAGAAACGTAGTGCACACGTGAGTTGCTCTGTGGTTGACTGCCAGAATCCACAATCTAATGTTTTTTCTTTACCCAAAACTGACCAAACTACAAGGGACCAGTGGATGAAATTTATTTTTAATGACGCTGTTCCAACAATCATCTCAACTTGCTCAACGTTAGGTGTCTGCGCTAAACATTTCACAAAAGAATCTTTTACAAATTTGGGGCAATATCAGGCGAAGTTGGCATCGAAGCTACGTTTAGAAAAAGGTGCCATTCCAACAATCAGGGACTTGCCTGAATTTGAAACGGTAAGACTGTGTTTTTATTACTATATTTTGTGTAACAAACAGCAGCTAACTACTAATGCGGTTAATGTATGTGATGTAAACACGGGGAATGGACTCTACGAATGCTAGCCACATCTTTCCACTTTGTTTTACACTACAACAAACTACTCTGATACATTGTAATTATGAAGTTTTCCCTCAGTGATAAACAGACTAGAAAATGATACAGCTATTATTTAATATAATCGTATATAATATAACAATGACAACATATCATTGTATTGATTTTTTTATATAATAGATAAGGATAGATAAATTTAAAAAACAGTCAAGAAATAATAAACAAAGAAAAACGTAACGTTACATGTCTGTAGATGAAAATTATTGAATCTCTAAAAAACCACAACGTCAAAAAAGGTAAAAACAACACATTATAGCAAACGTTAATCTCTATAACCACTGTAAACTGAAAATAAAGTAGACTACATCTCCGTTAATGTAATCTACATTAAATTAAAGCTAAACTTATGTGGGAGTAAAATGGCAACAAACGTTTTAGCTCGTTACTGATGTTAATGTATGTCTCAGTCAAAAGAATTGTCTTTACCATTCAGAGACATGTTGATGAAGACGTCCTTCCATTGACTGTTGTTCATCTTCCGTTTCCAGCTCTGGTTCAGAGTCTGGCTCAAACATATACGGTTGAATCCCGTAGGTCGCGGCCAGGTCGGGTTCATTCACAACTTGCGCCATGATCTCTTTTTGGAATGATATGCTGAAGTTACCTGCGGTGTCAAGCCCCCTCCTTCCTGCCACCAATCAACGCGCCCCTCATTTGCATTATTAAAATGACCGTCCACGACAGCCAAAACCTCGCATCAGATCTCGCGAGACAATAATGCATTCAGAAATAAGGGTCAAACGAGCTCTGTGTTTATTTTTTTCCAATTTTTCTTTTTTAGAAGGGCATGAAATGACTATAGTAGAGCGTGGGTATCAAAGTTAATACTACATTATGACTCCTTTAACTAAAATTAAAACTGAAAATAAAAGCTACCAGTATGTAAATAATATTATAATAACACTGTTTTGTGTGTGATTTAAACCCAGAGCTGAAGATGAGGATCTGACCTTCTCCAAGCCCTCGGCCGTGATCATGTCGCTCCAGTTCTTCATGTATTCTCCGGGGAACTTGTCCTTGATGAACACGCCGACCGTCTTGCCCTCTTTACTTCCTCGGATGGCTTCGATCATCTTCTCGAAGTTCACCTTGTTGCTCTCGTTCTGTCACACAAGCAGATTTAAACACGTCACACGCGTTTCAGAACGATCATGTGTCCATCAGACAAACATCAGTTTGTAAAGGAGGATATTTGCAAATATGTCTGCATGACATGTCGAAATATTGATATATTACACACACACACACATATATACACACACTGCTGTTCAAAAGTTTGCGGTCGGTGAGATTTTTTATGTTTTTAAAAGTCGTCTCTTCTGCTCACCAAGGCTGCGTTTATTTGATTAAAAATACAAAACAACAAATAAACTAATATTGTTTGATATTATGACAAATTAAAACATGTTTTCTATGTGAATATATAGTTTTATATATATTATATTATTAATAATATATATTTATTCCTGTGATCAAAGCTGAATTTATCATCATTACTCCAGTCTTCAGTGTCACATGATCCTTCAGAAATCACTATAATATGATGATCTGATGCTCAAGAAATATTTATGATTATTATCAGTGTTGAAAACAGTTTTGCTGCTTCATATTTTTGTGCAAACCTTAATTTTCAGGATTTTTTCAAATGTCAAGAGAAAAGCATTTAATTAAAAAATAAATATTTTGCATTATTATAAATGTCTTTACTGTCACTTTTGATCAATTTAATGCGTCCTTTCTCATAAAAAGTATTATTAAAAAAATTGCATTGACCCCAAACTTTTGGAAAGTAGTGTATATATACACACACACACACACACGACTAATGTGATTGTCAAAACACACACTGATGTAATTTAATATAAGCATAAGAGTGTTTAGATGCGTGTAAACGAACACAGTGCCAAGCTTCACTCTAAAATTAGCAGCGCATATTTTTATTTGCAGCCAATTATCATAATTTAACAGTTAAATTAAAATAAATATTTTGAAATAGTGCTATTGGGTAATTCCAGCGTTATGGATGTGACATTTGAACTCTTAATGACAAGTGAAATGTCTCAGAAAAAAAAACTTCTTACAATATTTAAGTTTGAAATGCATATTCTCAGAGGGAATCTGGGGAATTGACAGGCAAAATATGTTTTTCTAAAATATATTTAAGCACCCCCAAAAAAGGAAAATATGAATGCGTTATGGATGTGACGGGAAATGACAGAGTTTTTGGTATACTGTTCGATTTCCTTTAAAGTCTGTGAACTTTTAAATCCAATGTATAAATAATGTATATATATAGCTGAACATAAAAATATCAATGTTTAATATATATAATTTTATGAAGTGTATTATGAGGAAAAACCAGCGTTATGGATGTGACAAAAACCCTGTTATGGATGTGACGCGTCTGAAATACATACAATCTGTTTGGAAAATCAACAATCAAACCATCATGGCACTTTTGTTGACGCATAATGGCTGTGTTTTCACATTAAGAAGACTGTCTGAAATGATTCTGAAGATTATTAAATAAACTAAACCTTTAAAACGTTATGGACGTGACAGTGCACTGAAGCGTCAAGACCTCTTTATTATAGCCCTTATAAACTCAACAGGCAGTGCTGTTATGACCAAATTACTATATTTATTTATCAGGCATGCCTCCATCTTTCCTGCAAAATGCTTACTGTTAAAATAAAGTTTAAAAAGGGGGGTCTTTGATACCTTTTTTTTAAAGCATGAAATATGGCTGGTTGAAAATGTAATTTAAGCATTGTTGCTCACCTCATATCTGGTGGATAAACAAGGCAATTTTCTTAATTTTTGTTAAAGCACATTAATACAGTATATTACAGACCTAAATGGACAACTTAAAATGGGTTTTGTTTTTTTGGTTAAAACTTTATTATTTCATGGTAAAGATGACCTTTGCATGGAATTGCCCTATTACAATTTTTCTTATTTTAATTTCTAATAATAATCACAATATAAATACAATAGTTTATATTCTTTTATATTTCATGTGGCATATAAACTCAAATGAAAATATTTTTCAACAACAAAAAAATAAGATTTACTTTGAAAAGGTCACAATGGAATTGCTAATAAATAATAAAATAAAAAAACAGCGAGGACCATTAAATAAAAGGCCCTTGCACACCGAGTCTGAAATTTTCGTATGCGTTTTTTCGTATTGGTGATTCGGTGGCTCTGAATGGTCAAAACACTATTCAAACTGCTTGCTACGGATGCGAAAAACGCAGAAAATCGAACCTGAACCGATTTTTTTATTGACGGACGAAAGTTTGGGAGGCGGTGTGCAAGCGTGACTGACATAACGTAAGGTCGTATTTATTTTTAACGGGCGAAAATTTCAGATGTGAATTTCCGACACAGTGTGCACTGTGCAATGGCCTTAAGTGTAGAAAAACTGAAACAGTATTTTCTTGGAAAACACTCCAAATAACACAAGATTTTCCTAAATCATTCAGCCCTGAAAGGATTTCGCTATTTTAAAAAATCAGCGCAAAAAGTAACAGTTGTTGTTTTTTACTACATATGAAATTTTGGACGTATACTATATTATTATGCAAGTTAAAAATTCCATAACTCTAGAATGATTTATTCTTTCCAAATACAGCTATTAAAGTCATCTTTTTGTTTATATCGCTAAGAAACAAACGAAATGTCGCGACGTCAGCTTTTCGTCCAGTGGCGTGCGATACCTTTTCCCGGACGAGCAGCGTGATTGGAGGAATGCCGTTTGCGTTCTCGTTGCCCTTGGTTACGGCGACCTGCTTCAGGAACTCCACTTTCTTCTTGCTGGCCAGAAAAGTGATCTTAGTCTCACAGAACACCATGATCGTGTCGGTGAGCTCGTAGCCGAACAGCCACGTCTGCCAGAGACACAACAACATGATGATTATGATTATGATTATCGAGCGGTGATCATACGACTTTATGGCGGTGTTTTACTGCACCTGAAGCGCTGTAGATTTGGCGTAGACGATCTCCTCATCGACTCCGACAGACACGACGATGGCGTCCACCTTCCCGAACTCATCTTCACCTTTCTGTGATGCAGAGACACAGTTATGATGCACAATTATATCATAAACACTTATGAGAAACACATCATATCAAAACTTTTCCAGAGCGGTTTTTAGAACTATATACGGTTATCTTTACAACTTTTGGTACAAGATATGCAACAATGACACTGATAAAATAAAGTGTTACCAAATTTTCTATACAATAAATAATTATGAAAGAACTATCTGCAAAACTTAGAAGTATCAGGATAAACCTTTCACAAACAATGTAACAGTGCTGGAAGTTAAGAAAAAATGTGAGATTGCTAACATGATGTACCCTTTTATTGTTTGATGTAAACAAAAACTAAAAATAACTAATAATAATAATAATATCTTTTTTCCACTTGCAGCATGTCTCAACATAAGCTAGCCCACAGCTACATGCTACTTCAGACAAATGTTTAGCATCCAAATTAAACTTTTATGTGATAAACCTTTACTGAAACACAAAGTCTGATGTGTTTTAGAGTTACTTCACACACGTGAATAAAAGCCGAGCGGAAATGGAGTGGAAACATTGTATGCTAACAGGCTAGCACATTAGCCGCTGCGCTAATCACACATATCGCTGTGAAATAACCTAAACTCCAGCGATTTCATAAAGATAATGAATAAATAACACACACTACAGACTGCCCGACACACACGGAGTCGAGTGAGTGTGTTTGTAGAACAGTTATATGGAAATGAGGCCTGGGAACGTGTATGTGTGTGTGTGAGAGGATTTTCAGCATCACATTGCGTTTAAACACATCATACGTGAATAATTATGCTCGAATATTCTCGATATGATGAGATATTGATGTGTATGACAGGTGTTGTGTTCTCTGTACCTTCCAGTTGCCGTAGAGTCGCTTGATGCGGCGATAAAACGCGTCTTTATCCAGATTCACCGCCATAATATCACATCAACACACACACACACTCACACACCGAGAGAACAAACACACACTTATACACACTCTCTCTCGTGTGATTTTCACTATTTCTACTCTCTACCGGACGATAGGTCAACAACTAACGCGAAATTAACAAAAATAGGGAAAAAATATTTTTTCAATAATTTCAAAAGTGTCTATTAAAAAGACGGTTATTCTTCTTTAAAATGTGTTACTGTGAGTGCTCGTTCGGCCAGTGTTGCTGCTGATGATGTGAATATATCATGTTAAAACACGCATGTGTGTCTTATCTTTGGCTCCTCCCTCTTTCTGCTCGGTATGCATCTATTTCATATTTGTTAAATATATTTTTTTAAAACATGGTATTTATTTTTAATTACCTATTTGTATTCGTTTGAGTATGTTGTATTAATTTCTTTGTGATATGTATATATTTATTTATTTGAGGTGCCATTTTGTGAATTTCTAGGTGATTTGTTGTTTATTATTATTATTATTTTGAAGTAAAAATACACGAATGATATGTTTAAAATGGATTAAAAACTGAACGAGTCGTACACCTGTGTTCTTTTATTAACTATATATTCGATATATAAAAAATCTATCAGGGTATTTTTATAGCTTTTGTTTTCCTCCCTCACAGAAACTCCCGCCCTGACGGTCACGTCATCAGGTTAGCGACCAATGAAATCCCGCCGTTGAGGTCACATGCTTTGCTCCGCCTTCACCCTCACATCACCGCGTTCTAGCAGTCCGCGCGCACGGCCTTTTTTTTCCCGCCATCTAGTGTCATTCAAAAGGGCGCGAATTCCATCAGAGCACGTGGGTTTTCCTCGGGCTCTCAGACCAAGCGCATTTTTAGATTGATGTTTTTTTAAAATACCTTTTTTTATCATATACGCATATTAACGATCATAATGTAATACATATATAGTATAAATATATATATAAGTAAATTAACTTCAATTCATTTTGCGATTACACAAGTTTCAAGAACTGTATATTCTTCAATAAAATCAATAGGAACTGACGGGAAATATATAAATATGATTTCATTTTACAGCTTTTTTAGTATTTTAATTAAGTTAGATTATTTTATATATTAAATCATACTAATTATATTATTAAAAGAATGACTGATACCTCTGTCTAAATGTGATTTCAGAGTTTGTTTATAAACCATATTTTATATATAATCTCATACTAAACCGTTATGGAAATGACAGCTAAAAGAAATGAGTACGATGTAAAATTATTTGTCATGTATAAACTGTTATTTTGCTCACATGTCAATTCTCCATCATAACCATAACCATAGATGTCAATAACCAGAAGAGGTCTGTGCTTTTTACCCAATATAAAATATATATAAACCAGTTCCATAAATATGACACTGATTTTCAGCTTTAAGGACAGAATTTACACCAAAAAAGAATCTAGTTTAACTATTTTAATAATTACGTTTTAAACCAGAGGAAACGGGGTTATGAAATCAAAGATGCAGATGATTATTGTGACAACTTCCTGTTGAAGTATTATAGTTAGTGTCATTTCTCTGTAGGTTTCAACTTCATAATCTCAGCGATTATAGAGACAAACCAACACGTCACTGATGATGTCTTTTATTTCATGTTTTCCACTTCATAAACTCCTCAGCAGAACTGAGATGATGATGATGATGATGATGCAACAGTCCATAAAGTAAAGAAGAAGAATAATCTGGATATTTCCATGAGCAGTTAGAAGTATGATGTCTTTTCCTGTACATGTCCCTAATATAATCCTCAGCATCAGTCAGTTTTACTCCTGATGATGGAAAAACAGAATCAAGTACTATAGTAAACCAACCTTCTCCCATTTCTCCAGGTCACGGGATGATCCCAGGGAATGTGTCAACTAATCAAATGCAATGGATAAAAGCGTCTGCCAAATGCATCAACGTAAATGTACAATACAACAAAATCACAATAAATATGAAATCTCAAACCGTTTTTTACAACGTTTGTCATTGTGCGGAATCCTACTGTAGCAGTAACCATAGCAACCACGCAATTCTGGGCATAGACAGTAGCTGGTAACCATGACAACCACATAATTCGGGCATAAAAGTAGCTGGTAACCATGGCAACCACGGAATCCCAGAAAATAAACAAGTAATGACCGGCTGTTGAGTCTTTTATAGTTTGAAATGAAGCCGGAAGTTTAATAAATCAAAACAGTGGGAGGGAAGCGGGAAATTTAGATTCAGAACATCTGTACGCAGACACACACACACACACACTGTGTCTTCAGATACACACTCACCTTCATGAAAAGCTAGTTTTAAATAGTCCTAAAGTAGTTAGTTTGAGAAAGCATGATCTATGTGACGGTGGTGGAGTTCTGTCCTCTGATCGCACACCAGGCCATGAACACGTCCCTGCAGGAGAGAGGATGATGACATCATCGTTACCACATCATCGACTATACGCTATTATAGTCTTTGATTATTAAGTGAAACCTTTTCTTTAGGAATAGCAGAAATTATGAATTGGTCACAATCAGATCAGGAATATGAATTAATACCGAAAAATGGAGTTAATACTGAATTCATGAGGACGTTTTTCTGCAGCGACTGACTGAATAATAAACCTGCATTAATAATCCCAATATTTATGATTAGGGATGCACGATATATCGACCACATATCGATATCGGCCGATAAATGGTCTTTTTTGATGTTATCGTTATCGATCCGATAAGAAAATTGGGCCGATATATCAAAGCCGATAACTAATAGATTATTTACTTCAGTTGAGAGATGCCGCGGTTCGCCATGATGGTTCTGAATGATTGGATTCACTTCGAAAAGGAAGATACAGTTCAGTGCAACATGTGCGCACAAATCTGTCACATAGGCTTCATAACTTTATAATAAGAGCACGACTGTAAAAGCATGTTGTGAACTCGTGTTGGCCAGTGTTTCAGCGCGAGGAGCCGTTGAGGAGGAAAGAGCGTGTCTATGGAGTTAAGCCTTCATGCCCGAGCACAGTCAATTTCTCTTGAGCATTCGCAGCATTCTGTGCCATTGTAAGTCGTAATATGTTTATTTTGTGTATATAGGCCTATATATCTGATTAATCTAATACAGGATGTGTTTGGTTGAGTTAATGAACGACGGCGCAGGCGCAGCGCTTCATTGTTCTGGTGATCATCTTTATAGCGTGCGCAGCTCAAACAGCAATGCACTTTTATAACTATAATTGGGACTATCATATACATGCCATTATAATGAGAACACTATTGTAATAAAACGTGAATTCTCTGGGTTTAGTTGCCGTCAGCGCGTTGTTGTGGGAATAGCGCGTCCAGAACAGGGATTAGCCCACACATTATGACCAGCAGTCATTCGTTCGATTGTGCATTCACGTCCTTTTGTGCAGATATGTCATAATATAAAGCTGATGTAATATAAATATCTGATTAATCTCACATATCATGCGTTTCGTGGATTTAAACAACCTAGAAAAGTTTCCCGGTGCTCGAAGCTTCAGCTTCAGCTCGCGCAGATTAAACAACAATGCAAAACATTAAAAGCTATGATTTACACTGTCATATAATTATATTCACCATCGTAATAAATTTGTAAATTCTTTGGGTTTGCATTCTTCCGCAACCGTCGAGTTGATTATCCTTCTAGCAAAGCGATTCAGTTTTACGTTCTCTTCAGCTTCAGCTCGCGCAGTCACACAGCAATGTCATTTAAACAGTAATGCTATTAAAGATGTTTACTATTAGGCTACTTTAATATAAAAATAGTTAATGTTTTTTAAAAAAGATTGCGTTATAATTAATAACTAACATTATTTTGTTCTTGTATTATTTTCATCAACGATATGGTTTGATTAAAATAATTTCCTTATTGTCCGTGTGGAGGCGATTCCATTTATTGATCATGGCACAAGCATTTTGTTTCTTTATATGCAGCCCAAGGTTATCCAATGACTTGTTTGCAATATTTAGGTATTTTATTTTTTGTTAGGCAATAGATTTTTTGATAACACTTTACAATAAGGTCT